>JAJOZX010001534.1:405000-890277 GCA_023014485.1 Bathynomus jamesi | reverse complement strand
CAGCTGATACGGACGAAGCGTTATATCGTGAACTAAAGAGAATAATCGGTAGTGAGCAGGCTTTAGTTATGGGTGACTTTAATTGCGCCAACGTGAATTACGATACAATGCAGGGAGAAGCGGAGGGTAATCGTTTAGTTAATTTTCTGGAGGATAGCTTTCTTATTCAAAAGGTTGGGGAACCTACGAGGTTGGACAGTATTTTAGATTTAGTAATAACTACGGATGATAGGCTAATCACTGATCTTCAAGTAATAGAACCGTTAAGCAATAGCGATCACAATATGGTAGAGTTTGTCCTCTCAGTAAGTCACTCGAAACCAACTAACTCGACTAAAATTCCTAACTTCCAGCACGCAGACTTTAGTAAATTTCGAAATAAATTTTCACACGTCAATTGGGATAACGTAATGGGGAACTCCAACGCAAAACTAATGTGGGAATCGTTCGAAACGGTATTTAGGATTTAGGACTATAAATGAGGAATGTGTACCGTACAAAATTAAGCGTGCGAAAGTAAATAACAAGCCCTTGAGGTTTACTTCTAGAGTAGGAGACATTATAAAGAGTAGAGATAGGGCTTATAGGCTATATAAGTGCGATAAAGATAATCTGTTGTTACGAAACAACTACATATCTCTAAGGCGTGAAGCAAAAAGTGTAATAAAAAAGTCCAAGCGCGAATTTGAAATCTCCATAGCTCGTGACGGTAGAGAAAACCCCAAGCGATTCTTTCAATACGTCAATAATAGAAATCCAGTAAAAAGTATCTTGGGGCCTTTGAAAAATGTAAACGGAGATCTAGTTTCTGAAAACAAGGAAATGGCTACCTTGCTAAACGAATTTTTTACGTCAGTTTTTACTAAAGAAGATCTAACGAATATCCCTACGGTCATAGACATAATACCTTTTCATAATGGTAATATTTTGGATAATATCGTGGTTAGTGAAGGGGAGGTAATGCGCTATATTGATAAAATGAAAACTAGTAAATCACCGGGGCCGGATTCCATATATCCCATACAACTAAAAGAATTAAAAGATAGCATTGTTGTGCCGCTAACAAAGATTTTTAATGCGTCTATTTCTGAGGGGTGCGTACCAGATAATTTCAAGTTAGCAAACGTAACACCTATCTTTAAGAAAGGCGATAAAGGTGCGGCGGGAAATTATAGGCCAATCAGTTTAACGTCTGTTGTAGGTAAGCTACTGGAATGAATAATTAGGGATCGTATAGTCGAACACTTAGAAGTGCATAAGCTAGTTAGAAATACACAGCACGGATTTAGGCGAAACAAATCTTGCTTAACTAATCTTTTAGAATTTTTCCAAAGCGTGGTTGACGTTTACGATAGACATCGGGCGGTTGATGTAGTGTATTTAGATTTTCAAAAAGCGTTTGACACCGTGCCGCACAAAAGACTCATTGAAAAAACTAAGGCTCATGGAATCAGGGGTGTAGTAATAAATTGGCTAGAAGAGTGGTTGCGAGGCAGGAAACAGAGGGTGGTCGTTGATGGAGCAGAGTCGTGTTGGGCTAATGTAGCGAGTGGCGTTCCTCAGGGTTCTGTATTGGGCCCCTTGCTTTTTCTTATATATATCAACGATTTAGATGTCGGCCTAGTCAGTACAGTTTCAAAGTTTGCGGATGACACGAAGCTGGGTGGTAGGGCGTAAAATCCAGGAAGATCTGAATAAAATCGTTGATTGGTCAGTCACATGGCAAATGAGATTTAACGTTAAGTGCAAAATTTTGCATATAGGTTCGCGTAACGGTAATTTTGCGTATAGTATGTCAGGGAACGATTTAACATGCGTAGAGCAGGAAAAAGATTTAGGAGTTATAGTCACTGGTGATTTAAAAGTAGCGAAACAAAGTACAGCAGCAGTCAATAAGGCGAACAAAGTGTTAGGTTTTATAGCTCGAAATTTTGAGTACAAATCGCGCGATATTATAGTTCCACTTTATAAATCATTAGTTAGACCCCATTTGGAGTACGCGGTCCAATTTTGGAATCCGCATATGTGCAAAGATATAGACAAAATCGAGAGAGTTCAAAGACGAGCAACTAAGATGATTCCGTCGCTTAGGTCAAAGTCGTACGAGGATAGGCTTAAGGAGTTAAAATTGACAACACTCGAGACTAGGAGGTTAAGGGGTGATCTAATCCAGGTTTTCAAAATTATGAATGGGTTCGATAATGTAGATAGAGATAGCTTTTTCGAAATATCTCAATATAATAGGACTAGAAATAACGGGTGTAAGTTGAGAAGTAGAAGGTTCGAGACAGCAGTTCCGAAAAACTTTTTTACGCATAGAATAGTAAATAGCTGGAATAGTTTGCCGGTAGAAGTAATTAGTAGCACGTCTATAAACATGTTTAAAAATCGATTAGACGCATATGTTGATAGAAAGGGTATAGTTTAAGGTAGTAAAATTAAGGCTTTCTGGGGATAGATCCCACAGCTCAACACGTGTTGTGGGATATAGGGAGGCAGCGTCTTGGGTTAGGGGATACTCTGTCCTTACACACCCCATTTAAAGAGATTCCTCTACCGAGCGGTGCCCCCCATAGTACTGTGAGGTATTGAAAAACTCATGATCTTCACTTGCCCCAAACACCTTTAAATGGAGACCCAAAATGGGTGCACACACATTTCTACATTACTGTACAGTCTTTACAGCCACACCTACACTTTTCCTCGTTAAGTTTATATATTGTAATGTGATGGTTGTAAATTTTGACTTGGTCGCATTCGATATGGACCGTGACTTGATGGTACCGTAATGAAATTGCTGGATTCTTTGATCTGATATAATTGCATGTCCGTTATAAATAGATATAGAGTGTAACATATTTTTGGATAGTAGTCTATTATGACTTGATCCTCTGGATCCAGAGATTCTATCTTTAGTTTTAAATCGATAATTAATTAGTTTTAAATTGATAATTATTTAGTTTCGTAAAAATTGGTCGTGGCCAATTTACCGGCAGTTTTACATAAATTTCTTGTTCTTGTGGTTCGGAACCCACGTAAAATTGTAGGTCCCCTCCGCCACCACGGAGGACATACACAATACACGATTACGAACACAGTTAGGTAGACCAGCCATGAGTGGATCCTAGGGTCTTTGTTGGTCTGAAACATTATAACATTATTATATATAAAAATAATATATATATATATATATATATATATATATATATATATATATATATATATTAATGTTATAATGTAATAATGTTACAGACCAACAAAGACCCTAGGATCCACTCTGGTTGGTCCACCTAACTATTTTATTTATATATATGTATATATATATATATAAATATATAATATAATATAATATATATATATATATATATATAGATATCTATATATATATATATTATATACAGAGATGGGCACGATCTTGATCTTCAAGATCAGATCGTGATCTTGAAGATCAAGATCGTGATCTGATCTTGATGATCACTTTTATTATGGTGATCTTGATCTAAGATCACTTTATTTCTTGTGATCTTGAAGATCACTTTAGACTTCAAGATCACTTTTAATTTCAGATTCTTAAATATGCCACTATGCGAATGTCATTTGTTTTTTGTCCAAGCGACATCTGGTGGCAACTTTGTTCAACACCGACTGTTTATGTTTTCTGTTAGTTGGGTGACTTGCGTCATGCGTGGGCTCATGGAAGGTGTAGTTGCTGTGGAATTTAGGCTCGTAAAAAGTGTAATTTACTGTGCAATTATGTTAAAAGTGTTCTATTAATATATTATTATATATAGGCATAAAATATAGCCTATAGGTCCGTATTCATAATAAATTAATTCTAAACATATTTTATTTACAGATTGAATTTTTTAATAACGAGTGCAATTTTACAACTTCAACAGGCTCCCAAGGGAACCAAATATTCTAGGTTGTCACCAGAACAGTATTCAATATATTTAGATAACAATGTTGGTAATAAGGATCAATCTGTGCTATTGAACGGAAAATATTTTCAAATTGTCGAAAAAACTGGACAGTATCAAAGTTATTTGTAGGCAGTGTACAAAGAAAACTACAATTCTGTCTGCTGGCCTCGACTCAACAAGCAATCTTCTGAGGCACCTCAGGGTTAGTACTACTTAGTAACTAAGTAGTAAGTAGCAACATTAACATAATGGTTCAAGTCATATTTTAAGTGACTGGTGCCATACAAGACTAATGCTACATTTACATAGACGTCCATTTGAATATATTGTGCACTTCAGATATTAATAGATTATGGACTAGTAACTACATTAAAAACTGCGATATCCAACTATAATAAAACGCCAGGTGTATCTGTCTTTCTCTCTGTCTGATCCATGTCTGTAATTTCTCCTATTTAGTTACTGAAGGACGAAATTCGGCTTTCAATTTAACATAGGATAAAAATGCACTGATCATGGTGAAAATAATTTTAGTTAAAGATAACAAAATTTTAGAATCTTGTTAAGTATTAATTTCAACTAGAAGTTTGATACTCTGATAAATATTATACAGGGTGTTCAAGAAGTCTCTCCGCATGATAATAATTTATTTTCTTGTGCAGAAACTACATTCGGATCTTTTGGGTGAATATGAATCGGAGAAGAAATCTCGCAAGCGTCCAGCTAAAGAAGAAGATGCCAGCGGCAGCAATGCTGGCCCTGCCAAAATTGCCAAGCAGTCAACACTAAGCATGTTCCACATTTCCAAGCAAAAACCAGGACCACCAATATGCAAGGATATCCTTGAAAAGAAGATTCTCTCGCTTGTGGCTAATGGGCTCCTACCATTGAGCCTAGTTGAACTACATGAATTTAAGGATCTTCTTTCATGTTAGTATAACTCAAATATTTTCCTATTTTTTCCATAGCTAATATCTGATTAAAATAATTAATCATATTATTTGTATGAACATTAGACTATCGCTAGCCTAGCTAAATATTTTGATATTTTTTCCATAGCTAATCTATTGTATTTGTTTTAATTTTTAAATATTTTTTTCAGACGTCAACCCGGCTGTTCAGGTGCCATCTAGACGCACCCTGGCTAGATCTCTTGCAACAACACCAGTACAATGAAGGAAGACATACAAGCAAAACTGGCAGCAGTTGACCATGTGTGTGTTACATGCGACATATGGTCAACTAATCACCGCAGTTTCAGGAGTCACTGCGCATTGGGTATGCTATTGATTTAGTGTATTATTTTTATATAATTGATAAATTGACCATTGGTGATAGACTGATAGTCTGATAGACTTATAGTATAATCTTTTCAATTATTCACATGTGTTCCTCATTCATTAATTTGGTGAGTCTTCATTTTGCTGTGATTCACAGTAATTTCACACTAATTCACTGATTCTGTCATCTGTCATTGTGTCTGATTCACAGCAAAATGTGGAAGAGTCCATATTCACAGGCTGTGAATATGGACTCTTCCACATTTTGCTCTTATGGGATGGGTCACTGATGTGGTGGTATGGTAGGCGACTCATCGCTGAATTGCCTCCTTTATATCACACAGTTCTTCTCTTCATGTTTGGTGGCGCAGTTTAGCTGGTGCGTGTCTAACCAATATTATTAATTAAGCTTAAAAAAATGTTCATACAAACATTGATTTTATATTCTTACATTACAGATCAATGATGACTTGTCGCGAGGATCAGCTGCACTGGCATGCCGAAGATTTCGTGGAACACATAGCTTTGATAAAATTGCTGGAATATTGGACAGGATCAACTCGGAGCATGGTTTATCTTATAGAAAAGTTGTATCTACAGTCACCGACAATGCATCGAACATGGTGAAATGCTTTAAAGAGTTCGGTGTTCGTGTTCAGAATCGTACTGACGACATTGATCTACAGATCTACAGAAGCTAAGGCTAACAAAGACCCTAAGATCCACTCTAAGGCTAGCCCGAGAGAAAGGAAAGAGTAGGGGGTTAAGAGAAGAGAAGAGAATAAGGGGTTAAGTAAGGAGCAACACCTATCATTCGTGGGTTAACATTCATTCAGAAAAAGAGGAAAAAAGTCTCACCATCATCATCCGCCGGCCACTGCCGACAAGTCAGAAAAATAGTCGGAGAATATAGGAGAGGGGTGAAAAAATGAAAAGTAAAATAAGAACGCTTACAAACCATGCAAACACAGTCTTAACTCACTGTCATACCATGCAAACTACAAACATGCAAGGAAAGAGTTAGACATGCAAAAAAAAAAAAAAAAAAAAAAAAGTAGGTAAAGTTAAACAAAAAGTGGGTTAGTTTACGCTGCAAGCTACATCTACATTCGTGTTAGTCTAATTTTTTTTTTTTTTTTTTTTTTTTTATTGCTGGCATCACACGCTGGCATGTCACAAGCTGGCATTCATCGTCAACAGACTCATCCTCGAGCACCACCACCAGAGCTCCTGTTGTTAACTTTCTTTTTTAATTTTAAACAACGTTAATACTTTTAAAATGTCTGTCAAGACGGTTCTTAAACATATTAACGCTGGTAGAATGAACGACTGACGCGGGAAGATTATTCCATTTATCAATTACTTTAAACGTAAAGAAGTTTTTAGCGATATTAGTAATGAAACGTCTGCCACGCAACTTAAATCCGTTATTGCGAGTATTACTATTATCGAAAGTGAACAATTTATCAAAATTTACGTTATCGACGTTATTGACGATTTTGAAAACTTCAATAAGCTCCCCCCTTAATCTTCTAGTTGCGAGTGAATACAAGTCTAACTCTTTAATCCTATCTTCATAAGGCTTATTGCGCAATGACGGAATAAGTTTCGTGGCACGACGCTGAACCCTTTCTAACCTATCAATATCCTCACGCAAGTACGGGCACCAAAACTGAACTGCATATTCCAAATGAGGCCTGACTCGGGACTTGTAAAGGGGCAATATAATATCCTTCGATTTAAATTCGAAATTACGCGCTATGAAGCCTAACATCCTATTAGCTTTTGCGCAAGACTCCAGGCACTGGTTCCTAACCTTTAAATCTTTAGTTACGCGTACGCCTAAATCTACTTCCTCATCAACGCTCGCTAACTCCCTATCATCCATCGTGTACGCGTAATTATTGTTGCGAGAACCTATATGCAAAACTTTACATTTATCTACGTTAAATTGCATCTGCCACTTATGATGAAGATGATGCAGATGAAGATGATGATGAAAAAGATTCAGATGAAGAGGTTATCATCAGCAACTTTCCTGAACATTCAGGAGAGCATGGAGGGGAGTCAGTGAAACTATCATCCCATATTCGATGTGCCTCCCACACATTGAACTTGGTAGCAACAACTGATGCAGATAAAGGACTGAATTCACCTGGACTAAAGAAGATAAAGCATTCTGCAATGGGAAAATGTTCGGCGCTGTGGAATGCTGCTGGTAAACCCAAGTCAGCAGAAAAAATACAGGAAATAACTGGCGTCCAATTTAGGTACCCATGCGTCACCCGATGGAACTCAATGTACGA
Source organism: Bathynomus jamesi (assembly GCA_023014485.1). Taxonomy (NCBI): domain Eukaryota; kingdom Metazoa; phylum Arthropoda; class Malacostraca; order Isopoda; family Cirolanidae; genus Bathynomus; species Bathynomus jamesi. Next base: position 882,768 of record JAJOZX010001534.1, on the reverse strand, counting down.
CTCATTAAGCCAAATATATAAACATAAGAACGACGTGAATGTAGCTCTTGAAGAACTGAATCTACCCATCCTCAAAGACAATGAATTGGAATTTATTTCAGAATATTTGTCTGTTCTAAAACCAATTGCAGCAGCCCTCAACAAATTACAGGCAGAGAAAGAATGCTACTACGGTTGTCTTTCCAACAGTCCTAGTGACTCAAGATGCCCTCGCAACATTGGAGCCTATCCAACCAAACGACCTGCGCTTGAGACACTGCATGCCATTACTGGCAGCAGTCGTCTCTGGCTTCAATGCCAGATTTGGTCATTTTTTGTCGTTGAGCCCCGAGGTAACTGATGCCGTTTTGGCCTCAGTATCTCATCCGTATTTCAAACTTAGATGGATATCATTGTTGCAAGGGCCTAATTTCGGCGATCATGAAGCAATCAAGTCTCAAGTAAAAGACAAGCTGCAAATGGCTGTAAGAAATTGTAATTCTGACAGCAGTGGTAATAGTTCGGTGAACTCAGACTCATCATCTGAAGACGATTTCTTCAGAACTATGGACGGCTCATTCTCTGCTCCTAACAACAAGGAAGACTTGGAAGTCCTCAATTATTTGCAGGACACCAGTAAGGCACTCGACTCTTTAGATAGGTATCCTGCTATAAAGAAGATCTTCAAGAGGTAAACCACGCTACCTTCCTCTGCACCAGTGGAACGGTTGTTTTCGTTTGCTGGCATGGTTCATAGCCCCAAACGAAGTCGTCTCTCGGATGGTAACTTTGAACAATTGGTTTTGCTGAAAGCAAATGTTTACAGCGGTTGAACATTAAATTAACACTCATAACTTGCGGTTTTTACCCTTATATTGTCATTTAATAGTTTTTTCTTTGCTGATAAGTTATGATAATACTAAGTTTTAAGTTTACCACCTGAAAAACTGAAAGGGGAATCGTCAATCCCCGTGGTTTAGATCAGGTGACATGGGTAGGATGCGATGCTTGTATTGCCTCAGCCCTCAGGGGAGTATTAGGAGTGATACTTTTCAGGAGTGATTAACAAAATAATTTGTTTTTGTTTACTCTACAAGAGTACAACTTTTTTCAATTCATATAAAAGTGATCTTGAAAAGTGATCTTGAAAAGTGATCTTGAAAAGTGATCTTCAAGATCACGATCTTGATCTGGATCTTCAAGATCACATTTTTCTGGTGATCTGATCTTGATCTTCAAGATCACCAAAGTTGGTGATCTTGCCCATCTCTGATTATATATATATATATAAATATAAAATATATATACATATATTTTATATATATTATATACAGTGCCCGCGAAAAGTATCCGATCACCCTTGAAATTTGTATTTTTTACATAAAAAACAATGTTTAAATGTATACTAACCTTATATTAGTATTTTGTCATCTGTCCTTTGGTTTGGATGACTTGTTCTAGACGTTTTGGCATGGATTTAATCAAGTTTTGACAAACTTCCACTGATATTTCCTTGCACCATACCTTTTTGATGGCCTCTTGTAATTTTTCGACTGAGCCAGTGTCGTGGCATTCAACCTTATTTTTTATTATTAGCCACAGATTTTCTATCGGATTGAGATCTGGACTATTACCAGGCCAATCCAAAATATCAAATTTATTGTCAGTAATCCATTTTGTCACTATTTTGGCCCTGTGACATGGTGCACCATCATGCATGTATGTTTTTGTCCTTTGGATTGCCATTGCCATTGGAAGTTTATCCTGTAGCATTGCTAAATACCGTGCACCATTCATAGTTGTGTTCTTCGGAAGAAAATATAAGTTTCCACGCCATAGTAACCGAAACAACCCCAAACCATCACACTTGGAGGGTGTTTCATTGTCTTTAGGGTGTATTTAGGGTCCATCCTATTTGAGCCAATAGGCCGGCGAACCTTTTTTGGACAACTTCTGAATGTCAAAAATGTCGACTCATCGCTAAATAAAACCTTCTTCCAGTCATCAACAGTCCAATGAATGTATTTTTTACAAAATGCGACACGTTTTTACGCATTTTTTCATTAATGAACGGTTTCTTAGCAGCATGGCGAGATGGTAATCCGAGTTCTTTTTGGAGCCGCTCCTGGATAGTTCGTTCAGAAACACCAGATAACAAATTATTCATATTAAATTTTATTTCTTTCGCAGTTATTGTTGGGTTTTTCAATACTAAACGTTTCATAAGTTTGTCTGTTCGCGAATTTGTTTTTCTCGGTCTGCCAGATCGTTTTTTAGGGACTGGCGTGGTTAGGCCACCATTGTTCTTAGCCCGTGAAACCCATAAATTAACGGTACTTTGGGATATGTTTAATTCCTTAGCTATCTGTCTCTGTGATTTCCCACATGCATGCAAAGCAACAATAGCACCTCGACAATCACTCTTAAGTTGTTTTTTAGCACACATTATATATAAATTTTATTTACACCACTTTCTGTAAAAAAAAAAAAAATATCAAGAAATTTACACAAACAGTGAAATCTGACAAATTTGAGACACAACCACCCGCAACGAAGGCTACCAGAACACTAATTTGAGAATGCGTTGGATAGCTCTCATATCAGCGAGCAACCTCAAAGTTACCAGATGTCGCTAGAACAAATAGAAAGTGAATTACGTGTCTCTGAATATCAAGGGAAAATATTGTATTTTCTTGAGTGATCGGATACTTTTCGCGGGCACTGTATATATAATATATATATATATATATAAATATAAAAAATACTAGCAGAGATACCCGGCGTTGCCCGGGATGTAAGGGTGTGTCAAAATAAGGTAAAAAGATGAACAAAACTAAATGAACACATAAACACAAAGTTTTGGTAATTGTTTTTATTCCTTGAAAACATCAGACATTTTGTAGCACTTCAGTGTAAACAATGTTACGTGTTTTTCCATTGGGTGTCAAAACATAAAGATTGCGAGGTGTTCCAACTTTTTTGGGCCATTGTCACCCATAGCAAAAGTCACACTCAAATGTCAAAATGCAAAAACTTATTCCTTAAACTTATATTTTAAAAAGTTCTTGAAAATAATGATTTTAAGCTTTTTTTGTCAAAATGCAAAAAACTTATTCCTTAACCTTATATTTTAAAAAGTTTTCGAAAATAATGATTTTAAGCTTTTTTGTGTTAAAATGAAAAAACTTATTCTTTAACCTTATATTTTAAAAAGTTCTCGAAAATTTTGACTTTTATGCACACCATTAGATTCCACTTAAATCCCGTGACTTTATGCCGTCATTCAAAACTAAACAAGATTTTAATGTATCATTTACTAAATAAAACTGTCTACTGTACCTACCTACTGTCTAGTCTACCTACCTACTGTACCTACCTACCTACCTACTGTACCTACCTACTGTACCTACCTACCTACCTACTGTACCTACCTACCTACCTACCTACTGTCTAGTCTACCTACCTACTGTACCTACCTACTGTACCTACCTACTGTGCACATCATTAGATTCCCCGTGAAAAGTTATATCTGATTCACTACCTTAAACACCTCATTTTTTCATTTGTTTCGTTCTCTCTCTCTCGTCTTGCGCGGAATATCTCCTATACAAGCGTCGTTCTTTACGTTAATTATACTGCGTGTTTGCAGTTAAATGTATATAATGTTACGGCATGCGGGAGGTGCCCCCTTGGGGCATTGGTTTCTGCGAGTATGTAGAAGAATTACGGCATTTGGAAGAGTGAGGCCCATGGTGTAATGGTTATCGCATCTGACCGGCAATCGGAAGATCCCGGGTTCGATTCCCGGGTGGTTACCTCATTTTTTCATTTGTTTCGTTCTCTCTCGTCTTGCGCGGAATATCTCCTATACAAGCGTCGTTCTTTACGTTAATTATACTGCGTGTTTGCAGTTATATATATATATATATATATATATATATAATATATATATATATATATATACATATAAAAATATATATATATATATATATATATATATATATACAGGGTGTCCGAGAATTATCTGTACAATTTTTGGCTGTTATTAAAAGTCAACCATGAAGTGTAGAAATTCCAGTGTTGTCCCATTTTACAGAGAATCTCTAAGTTTTTTCTGATACCACGTTTTGACAAGTTTTTTAGAAATGTACGCGGGTGACAGACATTGATGATTTAAAAGCAAGAATCACAGCTGCTATTGAGCGAATTGATGTGGATATGCTGCAGCGTACATGGCAACATTTGGAGTATCGATTGGATGTTTTGCGAATCACTAATGGTGCACATATCGAATGTTTGTAACAACGTTACTTTAATAAAAGAAACTTTTGAAAATACAGATTCTAAATAATCTTGTTTAAGAATTTTACGTGTGTTATCAAGAATTTTATTAAAAGATGAAATTGTACAGATAATGTTCGGACACACTGGAATTTCTACACTTCATGGTTGACTTTTAATAACCAAAAATTGTACAGATAATTCTCGGACACCCTGTATATAATATATAAATATATATAATATATAAATATATAAATATATATAATATATATATATATATATAATATATATTTTATTTTTTTTTAGTTTCAAAGTATGACCGCTCATGGCCACCAAAAGAAAGGTGGATAGCAGAGCGAACACAAGACGAAGACTATGGAACAGCTAACAGAAATGAACAATAGACGGGGAGGAGGAGGGGGGGAAAAAAAAATACAGAAAAATCATAGCAGAGTCACAGCTGGTAAAGAAGTCGAGAGCGAAAGAGGAAGGAGAACAACCCGGTTATCGAAAAGTAGGAACCTTCAGATAGAATAGCGCTAAGCCTATCACAAGGCCCGACGCTCAACAAAAAGGGAAAATACTCTGCGCGCAGCGCAGAGTGAAGCGGACACTCCACCAGGAGGTGGGCAACTGTAAGTGAAACGTTACAATTGGGACATCGGGGCACCCGATCCCCGGCTATCAAATAGCCATGGGTCAGGTGGGTGTGGCCAATACGGAGGCGGGCCAGAGCCACCACCTTATGGCGCGACCGATGGAAGTAAGAGGCCCAACATCCCAATTTGGGTTTAATCTTGCAGAGTTTGTTAGTTGTCGCGCCATCCCAGCGACTCTGCCACCGGGAGCGCAAAAACCTACGGAAGCCAGGGATATAATCGGAAAAAGGGAGGGACACGGGTGAAACCTGTAGTCGGCACGCGGAACGGGCAGCTCGATCGGCAGCCTCATTTCCAGCCACGTTAACATGTGCAGGGACCCAGCAAAATACCACCTCCTTGCCACCAAAAGTGACAAGGATATGGCACAGTAGCTGGATTCGTCGGACCAGTGGGTGGACAGGGTCGAAACACTCCAGGCCATCCAGGGCACTGCGGGAATCCGAATAGATGACAAACGACCCATCCGGATGCTCCCGCACCACCTCCAGAGCACTCAGAATGGCATAGAGCTCCGCCGTGAAATCGAAAGCCTCATCAGGGAGACGGGTACATCGGGGAGCAAGGGCAGACGACTGGGGAACAGCCGCGGCCCCAACGCCCCCCGACGACCTCGAGCCATCTGTGAAGACCGCAACACATGCTGAAGGAACAGAGACCGAAGCAAGGCAGAGTCAGAATCGGCCCTGCGAACGGGGCGCAACTACAGCACGCAACAGGGGTGCTCTCCCAAGGTGCAACACCCTTGAAAGAGACCGGTATAACGGATGGAGGAGGAGTGCCCATACCATCGAGGAGGGAGGTCACCGTGTCGGTGAAATACCAACCCCCATCCCGGCAGAACGCCCACTCAACCACCTGGAACAGAGGAGCTGGGAAGACGGAGAATCCGGAGATAGTGCTTGGCAATGAGGAACGACCTCCGATCCTCCAAGGGAGGGATGTCGCACTCAACCTGCAGACTATCAACCGGAGAGGAGCGGAAGGCGCCAGATGACATGCGCAGTCCTCTAGAGAGGACCGGATCCAGTATCCGAAGGGCCGTACGGGAGGCGGAGCCATACACCACACTCCCATAGTCTAATTTTGACTGTACCTGGGACACGTACAAACGGAGGAGTGTCCGCCTATCCGCGCCCCATGTAGTATGCGACAGATGTCCCAGCAAATCCAGGGTATGTCTTGTAGACTCGCGCAGCCGGCGATGGTGGGGAACCCAGCTCAAAAGGCTGTCAAAAACCATACCCAGGAAACGTACTGATTGAACGAGGGCCAGAGGCTGACCCCCCGAGTGTAAGATTAAAGGCCGGGACGGCGCCGGATCCCTGTCTCCTCGACAGAAGGAAGGCCACACACGAAGTCTTCGGGGAAGACAGCGTAAGGCCCACCGACGACGCCCAGCGTTCAACCCGATTGACCGCGAGTTGGACTTGCGTCTCCACGATGGGGGACTCGTCCCCGCGGCATAGACAGCCAGATCGTCGGCGTAGATGGAACAGCGCACCGAGGGCGGAAGGGCTCCCGGTAGCGCAGACATGACCAGATTGAAGCAGGAGACGCTCAAGACACTCCTGGGGCACCCCCTCCTCCTGAACATACAGGTCAGATAGGGCCGCCCCATTACGGACGCGGAAAGTGCGACGGCAGAGGAAGTTACGAAGAAATGTGGGCAAAAAGCCCACAAAACCAAGAGACTTCAAACGGTTCATGACAACTCCCCGACGGGTCGTGTCATAGGCCTTTTGGACATCGAAAAAGACGGCCAGAACAAGATTCCGGCGGGAAAAGGCCTCCCGTACATCATGACCAAGGAGGAGAAGGGGGTCCAGAGTACCCCGAAATCGACGAAAGCCATACTGGGTCAGGGGGTATAACCCAAGCGACTCCAGTGTAAAGGAAAGTCGGACGGCCACCATCTTTTCAAGGAGCTTGCATAAGCAGCTCGTCAAGGCAATAGGCCGATAGCCCGCCACCTCCGCCGGATCCTTCCCCGGCTTAGGTATCGGGACCACAATCGCCTCCTTCCAACGGGAAGGGAACGACCCCTCAACCCACACCCGGTTGAAAAGATCCAGCAAAAAGTGTAGGGCCATCGGGTGCAGATTCCAAATAAAGTCATACGGAATGTCATCAGGGCCATGGGCGGAAGAACAACGGGCTGCCAAGGCAGCCCGAAGTTCCCGCATCGTAAAGAGGCTGTTATAGGGCTCGTTCCCAGGCGGCGGGAACGTAACATCCGACAAAGGACGATCCGCAGCTGAAGGCGAACGGGAAACCGCAGCAAAAGCCCCGGCCAGCCGATCGGCCACAGCAGTAGGATCCGAAAGGAAGCTGTCCCCGTCCCGAAGGACAGGGCGACTAGCAGGGACCGGCTTCCCCTCGATACTACGTACCTTCCGCCACACAGCAGCAGAAGGGGTAGACGAGGAAATGCCGGACACAAAAGCACGCGAAGAGGCCCGAAGGGCCAACTTGAGAGTCCGGCGGGCGAAAGCCTTCACCCGCCGCATCTCAATCAAGTGGTCCGCGCGCCGGGTGCGGTGGAAGCGGCGCGTTGCCCTCTTCCTCTCACACACCGCCTGGTGACATGCTGGAGTCCACCACGGGACGCTACGCGTCCGTGGGTTACCTGAAAATCGAGGAATACAGTCCTCCGCGACGCCCATCACCACCCGCTCGAAGAACTCCCAAGCTCTCATCCACAGAGCCAAAGCTCAACACCGAACGGGCAATGACGGAACGAGCTCTGAAGGATGGCCAGTCAGCCCGCGCAAGGCACCACCTCGGTCGAGACGAGACACCCGGCTGCGGTCCGACCGGCTCAAGACAGACTGGGTAATGATCACTGCCATAAGAGTCCCCCAACACCTTCCACGAAAAATCGAGTAAGGCATCGAGGGACACCAAGGAGAGATCAATACAGGTAGATGAACCCGTGGGTTCGTGGAAGTAGGTAGGTTCACCGGAATTGAGGCACGCGAAGGAAAGTTCCTCCATTAACGAGAGCAACATACCAGCAACATTAGTCGACCGGACATCTCAAGCCGGGTCGCGACTGTTAAAGTCCCCGAGGAGGAGAAACGGTCGAGGCAGTTGCAACATCAACTCGCGAACCACGTCGCGAGGAGGGTCATGAGGAGGAATATAAATCGAGTAGGCAGTGTACTGGCGATCTAAAAAGAGCCGACACAGCCACAGCCTGCAAGGAAGTACGAAGAGGCACACCTCGCGAGGGTAATGAATGATGTACATAAATCGCCGCACCCCGCCGGCGTGTGTGCTCATCCGGGGTGCAAGGGAAACCAACATAGCCAGAGAGACGAGGGAGCCTCCGCGCAGCCAGGATAGTCTCCTGGAGACAAACACAGGAAAGCCGCTCGCTCTCCAGCAGGGAGGCAAGGTTCTCCCAGTTAGCTAAAAGCCCCCTACAGTTCCAATGCAAAATGGAACTGTAAGGGGAAGTGGCATTATAAGAAGCAGAGAAATAGCCACGGACCAAGCTGAGCAGCAAACTCAACGGTCCGTAACCAGGGACGGAATCGGCTTCCCCGACTCACCCCGAACGGCGGGTTAGGGGTCACCGACCCCGCAGCTGCTTCACCCATAGTAGAACGAGAGGTGGAAAGTGGAACAGGGAGTTCAGAGGGGGGGAGACAACGAGACGGGCCCAGCCGAAACCCCCCGACTCCCCACCAGAGGGGGGCCGGGGAGAACCAGATGTTCGAGGGCTCGTCACACCAGACAAGTGCTGATGGGGGGCGGGGCGGAGGAAAGGTCCACCACAGGTGGGAGAGGTAGATCCAGGAGAGAGATCCGACCACCCTCAGCAGGAGCCGAAGGGAGAGACTCCATGAAGAAGGACCAGGCTCCTCTCGACCGGGTCCACCACGGGAACCGAGTCAGTAATCGAGGGTGTCACGGGGCGGTGTACCTCAACCGACACCCGGACACTAGTTGGGGCACCGGGAGATGACGCCTCACCAGCCCTCCATATAGGGGGAGGAGTCCCGAGCGGATCAGGAGCGGCGCGCCGCTTCCCCTCCGGTGAAGAAGGGGAAACAGGGCGAGCAGTGGTCACGATCGGGTCTGGAGGGCTCCGACCACGGCGACGCTTCCTCCTCCCCTTCGGGGCATCACCTTCCCCACCCGAGAGACGAGTAGGCCAAGATCCAGACCCCAAGGCCGGAGAGGGAGAAGGGGCACTTGTAGGCAGGGAATCAGATGGGATGTCTGAAAGTGAGGCAGAGGGACAAGAAGGTCCCGCGGCGCCAGGATGACCACCAACCCTCGGAACTTACGGGGGGGGGGGGGGCACCACTCCGGTAGGCGCCGGGGTAGCACGGGAGGGGCCCCGAAGACCCGCCAGGGCCAACAGCCGCAGCATAGGACAACCCCCGCCGCGGCTCCCGGACCCTATCGCGCGCCTCCCGCGCACTAAGGAATTCGGTAGTCCTTAAGGACCGCACCTCGAATTCAAACTTGAAAACGGGGCAGTCCCGAGAGGAGGAAGGGTGGGCCCCCGAGCAGTTCGAGCACCGCGGGGGCTTCGTGCATGGGGTAGGGTGCGCAGGCCCACCGCAGCGAACACACAGCTTACCCTCACGGCGGCACGCAGAGCTAACATGGCCGAACCGGTTGCAGCCAAAGCAGCGAACCGGGTCAGGCACATACGGTCGCACCAAAAACTCTCACGACCGGCGATCACCAACGCCCCAGAACACCTGGGCAGGAGGCACAAAGGAGTCAAAGGTCAGGAGCAGACGAGCGGACGGGGTAAGAGCACCATCCCGGCGCGACGAAAATCGCAAGACCTTCGTTACCCCCTGGGGTGCAAGATCCTCCTGCAACTCGCCAACCGGGATTGACAGCAGACGGGAAGCGAAAATGGTGCCCTGACAGCTATTCAATTGCGGATGGGGAGTCACAGAAACTCTGCAACCCAAAACATCCTGCAACTGTAGAAGGGACTCAGTCACCCCCGAAGAACGGGACTTCAAAAGAAGAGACCCATCCTTCAGAGGGCGGATATCATAACGACAGGGAACCCCCACCGTCTTAAGACGCTGAAACACCCGTTCCGAGTTGCCCGGAAAGGAGCCAGCGGAAGGGCGGAGAACAAGGAACCTGTCCACCGGACAGAAATTGACAGCAGGGACCGGTCCATGTGTAACGGTAATCGAGAGTGGGCGATAGAACGAGGGCCGCGAAGACCCCGCCCTACAGCCACGAGAGCCAGACGCTGCAGAGGACGAGAGGGGGCCATACGGCTTTAAGGTCAATCCAGCGGAGGGAGAGGCCGCTGAACGACCAGAAGTAGAAGTCTTATCCAAATCCAAGGGCGGGCCAGTGTCGTCAACAGGAGGGGATTGAAGTTTTGAAATTGAACCCATAAACAATAGCATTACAAAAAAAGCCTCGGATCCAAGGCAATGCACCATCCGCCGCTGCATCCTTCAAGGCGCAGGCCCAACGTCCCGGGTAGCCCGCCCCCCAACCTGACTGTCGTTTTAAAAACAGCAGATTGGCTCTAAGGAGATTTGTCCATTAAGGGCCTAGCAAAGACCCAATCCAGACGCAGCAGCGGTCCGGGCGCCCGTACCGTCCCCAGAGCACGGCTCAGCCACGGAGCGATGCCCCCCGGCGGGTGCACCCGATGACCCCAAAACTGAAAATACAAACAGAGGGGGGGGGGATACTACAATTGACAGAGGCCCAAGACCGAGTCAAAACAAAAGAAATTCCGGGAGATACGGAAAAAAAAGGGGAGCAAAAAGAAAAGGGGGGGGGGGGACCGCAACTAGGTAACTATATATATATAATATATATATATATATCCCCGCAAGGGGGTTCTAAGCTCGTGCTCTTGAGTGCTCTTTGTGCTCGTTTGTACGTGCTTGTTCCTGGAGGTTTCACGTGCGCCCTCCCGGCCCTAGCACCCAAGGATGATGGGGCTCGACCCTGCAGTCCTTGGTCTTTTTCCACTTCGACTGTCCCCTCCACCCTTTCTTTTTCCTCTGTCTTTCCTCTCACTTTTTCTTTGTTTTTCCGCTGAGATATGCCCTTTAAATAGAGGCGAATCGGTTCTTCCTGAACTAAAAAAAAAAATATATAAAATATATATATATATATATATATATATATTAGGGTGCATCAAAATCACCAATGACATAGTTTCACTTTGTCCCTAAGTTAGAAATGTTCCAATGGTTAAGAAAACCTACTATGTGAATTATTTTTGGATTTGAATGCCATTTATGGGGTCCACACAGACTTCCTATATGCACACCAACCCCACAGTCATTCTGTGATTTGAGATCCAAATAGTAGAAGTTTAAAAATTTTGTTCACTACAAAAATCAGCCTAAGAACATGTAAGTGATATTTCTAAAGGTCATATATACTTCTAAAAAGTGATAGAAACTTCTATAAAGTGATAGAAACTTCTATAAAGTGATAGAAACTTCTATAAAGTGATAGATACCTCTAGAAAGTGATAGATACCTCTAGAAAGTGATAGAAACCTCTAGAAAGTGCTAGGAAGTGGTGGAAAGTTATAGAATATTCTAAAAGGAACTGCAATATATAATCTGATATGCAAGTATTTATGATAAATATGATTTTTGTGTGTTTATGTTAAATGTTTATGTTAATGAATTTTGTGTTCTCTCTTTACAGAATTTTTTTGTGTTCTCTTTATACCTGTCGTGCATTATGGCCAGTTCAGATAGCACAAATGATAAATATGCTGTTAAAACTCGTCAAACTGCTGCCATTTATGGTCTTGGTGCTGGAATCAGCGATGCAGATGCAGAGATAACAGGATCTAGGCTGCCAACATGTGAGCAAGTGTTGCGATGCTACATGTTTCATCAGCAAGAAGGTCTACCGTTTAACAGTACAAAATGGAACAATGCTAAATTTGTCTTGCAAAAAATTATTCCATTTTATCAGAAAGGCAATACTGCCATGATTACTGAGAGGAAAGCTGTTGAAAAAATTATAGCACTATCTGCAAAAAATGCAAAACTTAGGGAACTTCCAGTGGATCGGTGTTCTTCGCTTGGTGCAGTTGCGAAGCTTAAGGGGATCGAAAAGGAGTTACAAGAAACATTTCAGTTGTGGCCAAGGAATGCTGAGCAACTCATAAAAGATCCTGAAGATCTGGAGTTCTTGCGGTCAATGAAATCAGACAGAGTCGCATCATTTGGAAGCCATGACAAGAAGCTCGCATCAAAAGTCCAAAGAAAGCAGGAAAAGGAAATGATGCAAGCAGAACGACAGCTTAAAGCTCATAAAGAAGCCCAAGCATCTACAAGCAAAGTTCAGATTGAGAACAGTGAGGAAAGCAACAGTGATGTTGAGGATGAAGAGGGTGATATAGAGGATTACAAACCAAAAACACGAAAATCTCGCCAAGCAACTCGCTCAGGAACAACTGCTTTTATAAGTCATGACATACTCAAATACCATAGGATGGTTTCCCTGTCTACAAGCATGAAGATCACACCGGCCAACATGCAGCATTTACCAAAGCCATCATTGAGGAATCAGGAGGTGACACAAAAAAAGTTTCACATATATTCTACTGCCGACAGAGCAAGACGTAAGGTTGGTGAAGAGCTTGCATCATTGGTCAGAGAGTCCTGGGTTCCACCACAGTTCCTGTCTCTTCACTGGGATTTTAAACTGATGTCAACTCTGTCATACCAAACTAAAGCTGAAGAGAGGCTCACCATAGCAGTTGGCAATTCGTATGACATCAAACTTCTTGGTGTGCCTTCCTACAAGCCAAATACAGATCAGCCAGCTGGTCAAATCATTGCTAATCTCACTATGGAGCTTCTCCGATCATGGAATTGTGTTGACTCGGTAGTGAACATGACTTTTGACACAACAGCTAGTAACACTGGTCATGTGAGTGCTGTGCTGCATGTGTTAGTCTGCAACAGGACATAGGTCGAGCTTTACTGTGGTCAGCTTGTCGGCATCACATTGGCGAGGTAATCCTTACACAAGTCTTCAATGATCTGAAAATAGAACCACCATTGTCAGTAGAAGTTACCATATTCTGTCGGTTCCAAAAGCATTTTGACACAGTTCCGCACAACAATAATCAGTCACTTAATTTTTTGGATGGTACCTCTTATTCAGATGGCATACAAACCATAATCCATGACTATAGGGCCAGAGCAATTTCATGCGCGCAGTCTGTTGTGAAGCATCAACGTGATGACTACAAAGAATTTTCTGATCTTTGTTTGCTCTACTTGGATGGGACAAGTAGAGAGTTTTCATTTCAACGTCCTGGTGCTGTACACAAGGCTAGGTGGATGGCCAAGCTTCTCTACTCCATTAAGATGGTGCTGCTGGAGGAGCAGATCAGTTCTCTTCCCTCTGGAACCATTACCACAGAAGCACAATGACCCAAACTGCGTGTTTGTGAACTTTGTTTGCTTGCTGTACAGCTGGTGGTGGATCACCTGTTCAAGCGCGGTACCTGACTGACCTCTTGCGCTCTTTAATGATGCAGTCCCTGAAGCTGAATGCTGCTATCTGGCTGAGAGATTTATAGCAGTAAAGCCAGCACAAGATCAGGCATCTTTACCACAACATCGATTTGGCACAGGATTTGGGGAACCCAAATTTCCAAACTCCATTTCCAGCACAACAAAGCTTGGTGACTTAATCAACGAAGATTCATGGTACATTTCTCTGTTCTGGAACTTGACAGTTCTTTCCTGACTCATAATATCGAAAATTGGCCAGAATTAGCTTCCTTTCAAATGTCCAGAGAACACATCTCGGCAGTTAACGTCATAAATGATTGTGCTGAGTGTGGGGTGAAGCTAAGTTCTGATTTTCTCATGGCTGCCAGATCACAACAACATTACCAAAATGTCCTACAAGTTGTTGAATCCGACAGAAAGAAGCTTCCTAATCTTCGAAAGAGGAAAACTAGAGCCTAAACTAATTGTTCATGTTCATTTACAGTTCTTGAACATTTTTTATTAACGTAGTGTTCTTTTGACTTTAACTTGCTTGTATCACCAATAATGTAATGTATAAACCAGAATGTAATGTAGAAATCAATGTAATGTATCCCTGTTTTGATTATTTAACACATTTTTATTGGTTCATACTTTTGCAAACACGGAAACGGGGATATAAAATGTTTAATTTTTGGTCAATTTAACTCCAATACTAAATATTGCATCAATGATGTGGACCCCCTAGATGACCACATAAATCTTTGAAATTTGGCCATATGTGCTATTTCAGGCATTGGAACAGAGTAATCATAGGGACAGATTGAAATAAAACATTTTGAAAAATCATGGGAAATTTGATGCACCCTAATATATATATATATAATATATATATATATATATATATATTATATATAATCAAAAGTATTCGGACACCACATGGTTTTGGGAAAAATGGTTTTATTATGGCATTTAGTAACCAGTAGGTCCACCCTTTGCTTTTATTACAGCGTCAACACGTCGAGGCATACTTTCCACCAGTTTTCGGTAAGTCTGTGCAGGAATGGCTCGCCATTCCTCTTGCAGAGCTGATGCAAGAGATGCAAGTGAAGCCGGGCGTGGTGTGCGGTTTCGTATCCGTCGCTCCAGTTCATCCCACATGTGCTCGATTGGGTTGAGATCGGGGCTCTGAGCAGGCCAGTCTAACAAATCCACCTTATTTTCACGAAACCAGTCCTGCACACGCCTTGCAGTATGGCAGGGAGCTCGATCCTGTTGAAACAAACAATGGCCATCTCCGTAGTATTGCCACAGTGTAGGGAGGGCCGAATTGTCCAGAACGTCGAGATAAACGTCAGCGTTCATGGTAGTGGGTATAACAACCAACGGGCCGAGCCCTAGCCAGGAAAAACAACCCCATACCATGATGGACCCTCCACCGAACTTCACCGTTGGACGTACACAGTCAGGAAGAAGCCGTTCTCCGGGCTGTCGCCACACCCAAACACGCCCATCAGACTGGAAGAGTGAATACCGCGACTCGTCGCTCCAAAGAACAGTTTTCCAGTCCTCCACGGTCCAGGAACGACGGGAGACGCACCAGGCCAAACGACGCGTGGCATTAACTTTTGTAATCAGTGGCTTGTGTACAGCTGCTCTACCATAATAACCGAGTCTGTGCATCTCTCTGCGGATAGTTACAGTACTAACGGAGGTACCGGATGCTCTTCCTACCTCCTCAGCGATGGAAGCGGCAGAGGACATGCGGGACTTCTTGACATGTCGTACCAGACTACTTCTATCACGTTCCGTCAGTTTGCGTGGTCGTCCGGAACGTTTTTTCGCGTTAGTTGCACCGTCATGCTTCCATCTCATGATAACATCCGCTACAGTCGACTTTGGTATAGCCTGTTTGGCTGCAATGTTTTGTATAGAAACGTTACTTAAATAACATCCGATGACGAGTCCACATTGGAACTCGGAGAGTTCACGTCCGCGCGGCATGGCTTCACAACAGTTACTGATAACTTGACAGAACACCTCAGCATTATAGTTTCGCCACGCTTTTTCCCAGCATACCTTTTGGCGAAGGTGATATTTGCAGAAATGCGGATTTTCCGGGGTGTCCGAATACTTTTGATCATATAGTGTATATATGTATGTGTGTGTATATATATATTATATATATATATATATATATATATATATATATATATACACAATGTGGGAGGGGTTCACAAACCTCTTCTCCACACCATTACCAGTTCCAGCAAAACGTCATTACCAGATACCTCTTTCAATCATTAATTTATCTAGTTTATTCTTAAAAGTCTCCAAACTATGGGAACTCGCAACTTCTTCATCTAAGCTATTCCAGAATTTTACTACTCTATTTAAAAAATTATGTTGTACTAACTGTGATTTACATCTTTGCTAAAAAAACTGAAGGCTATGGCCTCTTGTCCTATCATTGTGATCCTTTGTAAAAAGAGAGT
The DNA here is from genome assembly GCA_023014485.1 of Bathynomus jamesi. NCBI lineage: Eukaryota > Metazoa > Arthropoda > Malacostraca > Isopoda > Cirolanidae > Bathynomus > Bathynomus jamesi. The sequence goes on along the minus strand of JAJOZX010001534.1, from coordinate 866,868 downwards.
GGAAGTCTATATTATCTAACTCACTTATTATTTTATATACTTCTATCATATCACCTCGTAACCTTCTTCACTTTAGGGAAAACATGTTTAGGTGCTCCAATCTCTCTTTGTAACTAAGGTGTCTAAGGCATGGTATCATCCTTGTCGCTCTCTTTTGTACTTTTTCTAGTCTGTCTTTGTCTTGCTCTAAATAAGGACTGCTGAACTGAATGCAATACTCAAGAAGAGGCCTCACATATGAAGTGTAGAGCCTATTTATAATTTCTGGTGACTTATATTCTATATGTTTTTGCATTAGGTTCAATCTAGCATTAGCCTTATTTCTAATTTCAATACAAGGACTTGTAGGTTTAAGATCATGATTCACAATGACACCCAAATCTCTCCTTTTTTTTACTTTATTTATCCAGCTTTCATCCATGTTATACTCAAATTCTGGATTGTTATGACCAACATGCATAACTTTACACTTTTCCACATTAAATTTCATCTCCCATCTATCTGCCCAAGCAACTACTCTATCAATGTCCTTTTGCATTTTCATGGCACCTGTTAAAGATCTTACATTTTGTCCCAATTTTGTATCATCTGCAAATGTTGAAGTTTTACTAGTTCGTCCCTTTTCCGAGTCATTAATATAAATAATAAAAAGTAGAGGTCCAAGTACTGACTCCTGTGGGACTCCACTCAGAACACAGCTCCATGTAGACCTAGTCCCATTTAACTGGACTCTCCATTCTCTTTCTCCAAGCCAATTTGCTGCTGTCCCTTTTATTCTATGAGTTCTAACTTTAACAAGCAACCGCTTATGAGGAACTGTATCAAAAGCTTTGGCAAAATCTAAGTACATAATATCTACAGATTCTTTATTATCCAGATGCTTGAACATACTATCATAAAACTCAATTAAGTTTGTCAAACATGACCTGCCATTTTGAAAGCCATGTTGCCTATTACTAATTAATCCTTCATAATCTAAGAATATTGTAATTTTGTCTCTGATGACACTTTCAAGTAATTTGCAAAAAAATAGTAGTTAAACTAATTGGTCTATAGTTTTTAGCTAAGTTTTTGTTTCCTTTTTTGAAAAGTGGGACCACATTTGCTGTTTTCCAGTCCTCTGGAACTCGCTGTTAATCAATGAAAGGTTGAAAAGTATTTTAAGTTCTTGAGCTATGCTATATTTTGCTTCCTTTGCTACTATAGGATAAATTTCATCAGGTCCTGGTGACTTATCTATATTTAGCCTGTTAATTACTCTCAAAATATCCACTTCCTCAATATTTCTCTCTCTCGTGCTCCTCAGTAATCTCAAAATAATCTTCAATAATTTTGTCATCAGCATGAAGGGGTCCAATTTTTTTATTAGATTTATTTTTCAAGCTGAAATGACTAAAGAACTTTATGGGATTTCCATTACAATTTTTGGCCAAGTTCCTCTTTAAATTGCGTTTACTATCTCTTTTAAGTTTCTTGCTTTCTTGTCTTTTATTTTTATAGATTTCAAGGTCCATTTCATTTTGAATTCTCCAGGCAAGATCAAAGAAGAGCACTACATCATTGTTAAAGAGCCTGGAAATATCTATATAGATCATGTAACACCTGATCATGGAAATGCTCAGTGTGTAGCAGAAGAGCTGATTACTGTAATAGTGGACTCAGAAAGTTCAGACACTCTAAAAGCATTACTATGTGATGGCACTGCTGTGAACACTGGAAGAATCGATGGAGTAATAAAGCTTGTTGAAATCTATCTGAATAGGTCTGTTCCGTGGCTGGTATGCCTTCTTCATATGAATGAACTATCATTCAGGCACGTCTACGAGGCAATAGGTGGAAAAACAACAGGCCCAAGTACTTTCAAGGGTTCAGTTGGAAATAAATTGAAAACTGATCTAACAAAACTGGAAGTGGTTGCTTTTCTCCTGTTAAAGGAAACATTCAGGAAATTTCATCTGTTGTTGTTAATGCTTTAAGCAGTGACCAAAAGTATCTCTACAATATGTGCCTAGCTGTTCAATCTGGAAATGTCTCCAAAGATCTCGCAGAAACATCTCCTGGTACAATTCATCATGCTTGTTAGCTAACTAGAACAAATAAAATTCTTAGACTATGTGTCAACACCAAATCCAACCCAAGATCTCAAAGATCTAGTAGAAATTATTATGCTATCTTTTGATCCAGGATGGTTTTGGGTTGAGTCACATCCACTGGCATCTGATGGATCATCTAACTTTTAGTAGTTAGTGTATCTGCTGTGCGACTTGGAGGAGAAATACAGATTGATCATGGAACTGGTGTTTCAGAATAACTCATACTTTGCAAACCCCGAAAATATTCTACTATCGATGATAACGGAATCACGGAATCAAGAGTGGCAGAAAGAGGTAATTTATCCACCTCCACTTCTGAGAAACTTTAGTAATAAGGAACTTTTGCTAGCAAGACAAGAACCAATCAAAATACCAGCCTTTCCTTGTCACAGCCAAGGAGTAGAATGTGCTGTAAATCTAGTCACAAATGCATCTGATGTATGAATTGGCTACGAAAATCGCCAAAAATATATTCTTAACCTACTGAAATCATGGCAGTTTGCTTAAATATGAATGGAAAGGACAGTGGAATAAATAGACATGCAGTGTTACTTTCAAAATAGCTTAAGTTTATGCATCATGCAAAAGAGCACTTCATTAGGTAATGTTTTTTTCTTTTTCTTGTAGAAGACAAGTTCTGTTGTTTAATTTCTCAAAAATGTTATGTAATTCATTAATTTGTTCCTTATTTTTTATCTTAATATATAGTATATACTCAAAAACATGTAAAAATGTCATTTTCTTTGAGTTTGAATAAAAAAATAACAAACACGAGTTTAACACAGCTGAAACAATTTTTATCCAAGTTTTTACTGAAAAATGTACATTTTGGCAAATTGAAACTAAAAACCAAAAATTTGTGCTGGGGGTAGGAGACTTAGGATCCGCAAAATATTTTACTGGGTGACTACTATGACCCATACGAAACCTTGACAATGTGTCACTTTTGAATACAAAATATCAACCCACCCTACTAGGTATATTCCCTGACAGTTTAAAGGAAACCAGGGTATGCCCTGTATTTACAGTATTTTGCCAATTAATGTAACATGAAATAAAAATAAGTCTTTTCTGGTTGTAACAGAAAATTTGTTTTCTAGCGAAATACTGTATACTGATTTGTTTTACAAAACAATAGTATTCTGCAATCTGAGACATTATTGCATCATCTTAACATTATTCCTAATCTGATATATGATTGCATCATCATTCAAGGATATTGCGTCATCTTTGGAAATTGGAATTGACAGTAATTTTCTGCTAATTAATTCAGTGTATTCTTGTCAGTTGATTATGGATATTACACAAAGAAAAAGGAGGAAAATAATCACCTAACAGAAACATACAACACTCACACAGAGAAGTTGCTAGTGAAGTAAAAGTGAGTTTGGAAGCTGTCAATAAAATTATTAAGAAGGAAACTACTGGCTCTATATCACCATCAAGGAAGAGTAAATGCGGAAGGAAACAATATAAAATTAATATGAGCAAGCAGGCAGGATCCAAGGAAAACTTGTGACATACTTAACCAAGAACTAGCAGCAGCAGGAATCCAAAGCAATGAAAATCAAATGTTGTGTGGGGGCCAAAAAATATGCATGTTGGTTAAATGAAGTGGTGTAATGTGTTATTTTCAGATGAGTCATTTTCTTGTTCAAGGTCAACAAGCACATTTTGTACACCATTCATCAGGTGAACTCGCAACCAATGAAGCACTCAGAGAATAAAATGTTCTGGGGATGTTTTTCTTCACAAGGAATTGGCCCATTAGTACCTCTTAATGGCATGATGAACAGCAAGAAATAAAATATATTGAACTTCTAGAATGCCTTCTAAAAACCAGAACTACAAAAATTGTCCTCAAATGCAGTTTTCCAACAGGATCTGGCTCCATGCCATACAGCGAAATGGATTAAGGAGTTTTTGAGAATAAACAATATCACTTGTTTAGACTGGCCAGGCAACTCCCCAGATCTAGACTCAATCAAGAACCTATGAGCTACATGTAAGAATCAACTTTGAAAACTGGACTGTACAACAAAGGAAAAAAATTATCACAGCAGTCATCAAAATCTGGTTTCATGATGAAGAAATCAAGAAAATCTGTGAAGGGCTGGTGCTTTCCATGCCAAACTGTGTTCAAGAAATAATTAAAGCAAAGGTGGCCACATAAATTATTAATTTGTGTTCAGTCTACAAAATATATGATATTTACTGAAAAATATGTTTTTCTTCCTGTTCACATTAATTTGCACAATACTCTAAGTCAGGAAACCCAAACACCCAATCCAGTTAAAGCCCACTTCCATAAAGTATTTGAAAAAATTGTATACGATAAACTCTCAAAACTTTTAATCAAATATGATATTTTAACTAAGACACAATTTGGGTTTAGAGGTGGACATACAATGGACAATGCCATAAACATGCCATTAGAAAATGTGTATCAGAACTTAAACAGCAAAAAACACACTGCCTTGATCTTCCTCAATTTGTCAAAATTTTGCATGAAATCTTATTGAATAAACTTCATATACACAGAATAAGAGGAAATATCCTCGATTGGTTTAAATCATATTTGTCACATCATCATCAGTATGTCAGATTACAAGACAATTTATCTGACAAGGTGATGCTAACTAGTGGAGTCCCACAAGGATTTCTTGGCCCATTACTATTTCTAATTCACGTCAACAATCTCTCAACCACATTAAATTGCGTATAATACACAGATGATACCACATTTACTTCTTCCCATCATTATTTAGACTTTCTGATTATCGAAATGAACAGGGAATTAGAAAATGGGTATAAATGGATGTGTGCTAATAAACATTTATTGAACCTGATAAAGTCATCTTGTATAATTATTACCACAAAACATAATACTAACTGTCAAATAAAAATTGGGAATACAGTACTACTCTTGCAAGAGTGAATGAGGTTAAAGTACTTGGCATTAATTTAGATAAAAACAATTTCAAGTGTCTTGTACAACATATCAAATCCAAAATATCAATGTTTTTCTTCATATTATCAGGTCATCCCATAAGTAATGTCGTTTTTTAGATCGGAATTTGAAGGACAAAAAAAACTCAATTGAAACTTTTTAATCTAGTATATATTCTCCATCGGAATCAATGACACTCTGCCAACGTCCTACAAGCTTTTCAATGCCATGTTTATAAAATTCAGGCAGTTTTGAAGCAAAAAACGTACAAAGACTGGTGTGCAGGTCATCAAAAGAAGTATACTGTTTCTCGTCAAGATAGTTTTGCAGACTCCTGAAGAGATGATAATCTGAAGGCGCAAGGTCTGGAAAATATGGAGGATGTGGAAGTTTTTCCCACCCAAGCTCCTCAATTTTTGCAGAAGTGATCCGAGCGGTATGAGGACGTGCGTTGTCGTGGTGGAACACAATTCCTTTCCGATTAACAAAAGAAGGTCTCTTTTCTTTTAGTGCAGTGTTCAATCGATCCAGTTGTTGACAGTAGACTTGAGCGGTGATTGTTTGGTTGCGTGGTAAGGTTTCAAAGTGTATTACACCACCTTTATCCCACCAAACACTAAGCAACACCTTCCGAGGGTGAAGATTTGGTTTTGGCTGTGGTGTCGCTGGTTCTCCGGCACAAACCCATTGTCGACGGCGCTTAACATTCTGGTACAGTATCCACTTTTCATCACCAGTCACTAAACGGTGCAAAAATGGATCTTGGAGCTCACAGGAATGAAGAGCTGTGCTAATGTTTACCCGCACCCTCAGATTGTCGACTGACAATTCATGTGGCACCCATTTTCCTAACTTAGGCACTTTCCTGAGTTGTTGCAAATGTCGATGGATGGTGGACGGGGATGAATTGAGTTTCTGGGCCAATTCTTCGACAGTTGTTGAACAGTCTTCTTCAAGTGCGGCTAACAGCAGGTCATCATCAAACTCAACAGGGTGTCCAGAGCGTGCTGCATCTGTCAAACAGCAGTCACCATTCCTAAACTTTCGAAACCATCTTTGACATTTCCTCACATGCAGAATATCATTGCCATAAACTTCCTGAATGTTTCGCATTGCTTCAGTAGCACTATTCCCTTTTTTTGACTTGTAAAGCATTATATGCCTGATATGTTCTTCTGATACCGCCATGTTTATGAGGGGTTCACATAAAGCAAAACACACGTCTTCACTGGTCAAGGTCTGTAAAGTATGTAGCGAAACACGATAGATCTCCTCTTAAATATAACCTTCGGAAAATTTATGCTTAAACCGAGTAGGACTAATTTAAACTTAATCTATCGTAAAAAACGACATTACTTATGGGATGACCTGATATTTAAACTAAAAAGGACCCTTCCTCAAAACACATTCCTCACCCTATATTATTCCTTCATCCTTCCACATTCATTGTATTGCATTACAACATGGGATAGCTTAAAGATATAGATATATATATATATATACACACACTATATGATCAAAAGTATTCGGACACCCCCGGAAAATCCACATTTCTGCAAATATCACCTTGTCGAAAGGTATGCTGGGAAAAAGCGTGGTGAAACTATAATGCTGAGGTGTTCTGTTAAGTTATCAGTAACTGTTGTGAAGCCATGCCGCGCGGACGTGAACTCTCCGAGTTCCAACGTGGACTCATCATCGGATGTTATTTAAGTAACGGTTCCATACAAAACATTGCAGCCAAACAGGATATACCAAAGTCGACTGTAGTGGATGTTATCATGAGATGGAAGCACGACGGTGCAACTAACGCGAAAAAACGTTCCGGACGACCACGCAAACTGACAGAACGGGATAGAAGAAGTCTGGTACGACATGTCAAGAAGTCCCGCACGTCCTCTGCCGCTTCCATCGCTGAGGAGGTAGGAAGAGCATCCGGTACCTCCGTTAGTACTGTAACTATCCACAGAGAGATGCACAGACTCGGTTATTATGGTAGAGCAGCTGTACACAAGCCACTGATTACAAAAGTTAATGCCACGCGTCGTTTGGCCTGGTGTGTCTCCCGTCGTTCCTGGACCGTGGAGGACTGGAAAACTGTTCTTTGGAGCGATGAGTCACGGTATTCACTCTTCCAGTCTGATGGGCGTGTTTGGGTGTGGCAACAGCCCGGAGAACGGCTTCTTCCTGACTGTGTACGTCCAACAGTGAAGTTCGGTGGAGGGTCCATCATGGTATGGGGTTGTTTTTCCTGGCTAGGGCTCGGCCCGTTGGTTGTTATACCCACTACCATGAACGCTGACGTTTATCTCGACGTTCTGGACAATTCGGCCCTCCCTACACTGTGGCAATACTACGGAGATGGCCATTGTTTGTTTCAACAGGATCGAGCTCCCTGCCATACTGCAAGGCGTGTGCAGGACTGGTTTCATGAAAATAAGGTGGATTTGTTAGACTGGCCTGCTCAGAGCCCCGATCTCAACCCAATCGAGCACATGTGGGACGAACTGGAGCGACAGATACGAAACCGCACACCATGCCCAGCTTCACTTGCATCTCTTGCATCAGCTCTGCAAGAGGAATGGCGAGCCATTCCTGCACAGACTTACCGAAAACTGGTGGAAAGTATGCCTCGACGTGTTGATGCTGTAATAAAAGCAAAGGGTGGACCTACTGGTTACTAAATGCCATAATAAAACCATTTTTCCCAAAACCATGCGGTGTCTGAATACTTTTGATCATATAGTGTGTGTATATATATATATATATATATATATATATATATATATATATGAATAGAAACGACGTAAATAAGGAGCGTCTCTGCACACGGGGAAGAGAAATAACGAATAAATGAAAAATGAGGCGAACCGCCAGGGAATCGAACCCAGGGCCTTCCAATTGCCGGTTGGATGCGCTACCATTACACTACGGACCTCGATCAATCATAAATCGAAATTCTCCTACATAGGGCAGAAACCAATGCCCTGAGAGGGCACCCTCGCAAATCGTGAATATGTGCATTTAACTGCAATGACCACGCAGTATATAAATGAATAGAAACGACGTAAATAAGGAGCGTCTCTGCACACGGGGAAGAGAAATAACGAATTACATTGTTTGGAAGTAATTCATAAAAAATGTCTGCAAACTCTCTTCAACAATGACAACAGACAAAGTCCTCCCAATTTTCAAAGGGCTAAATATTTTAAAACTAAATGACTTAGCTATACAAATTCAATGTTGATGTCAATATGCTCAAAGTTATCAATAAAAATCAACATGCATCACCATCAAATACAGCATCATTATAACACAAGATTGCCCAGTGATTATATACACAAACCTAACTATACAATAGAAACTGTAGGAAATACATTCTCTTTCAAAGGAGCAAATGCATGGAATGCAATTCCCACGCATATCAGGCAGGCTTCATCACTAAATATATTTCGCAAATTATTAAAAATACACCTTATTAGCTCCTATTGATATAAAAGTTCACTACTGCCATTTTTACCACGTTACAAAGTTCCATTTGATAATCAACTATTTAAAATATGCTAATTTCATTAAACTCTTTTAATTTCATAATTTATGCTTTTTATATTTTTTATTAAGCTTCGTTTATTTTCTACTAAATATACAATAAATCATTTAATTTAATATTACATAACATTTTGTAAACTTTTCATATTGTATTTATTATTTTTTGTCATCATTATTACTATCACTCACCACTTTCACTTTTTTAGTACAGTAAATACTCGATGAGTCAGACTCGTCCTCTGTCAAGTGCTATTATTCTTTTGTTTATTTTACTGAGAGAAGTGTTTTATTTCCTATGTCAAGTGCCATTATTATTCTGTTTCTTTTACTAAGTGAAGTGTTTTTTAATACTGTATTGTACAGAAAGGTAAACAATAAAATTTTTTGTGTTTAGTGCTCAAAATAACTCCAGCAATGGTAAGTGAAACAAAGTTTTATTGTTTTTTAATGTTTATTTTGAACATTGTATTAGAATTAGACTCTCACTAATCAAACTTAAAAGGTTAGAGAGTATTTATGCCTCTTTAGGGGTAAATAGGAGGGTAATTAAGGTAATTCGCGACGAGTCAGACTTGCTAGAGCCCTATATAGTCCGACTTATCGAGTATTTGCTGTACGTAATAAATAAACTAAATGCCATTAATTTTGCCTAAAAAGGCTACATACTTCCAAGGGCATATTCAGATATGGGTACTGTGATTATATCAGACATGGGGTAATAGTAATAGACTATTACAGGATTTTTCAAGTAATAGTAATAGATCATAATTTTTTGGCTGTGGCAAATTTTTCCTTCAATAAAGTAAAATTTATCAAGAGCTACAGTCTCTGAAATTGTAATGCTTTGGTTGAAACAAATATTTGTTAATGCACTGCTTCTAATTGCATTTAAATAAACATAACGGATCCTTTTCAAATGAGTGAAGTACCCCACATACGAAAGTAATAGTAATAGATGAAAAATAAAGTAATAGTAATAGAAGAAATCAAAAGTAACAGTAATAGTAATAGAAACCCAGTAATCGACCTCATGTCTGGACTATACTAATGTCATTTAAAAACTGCAAAACTCTGTCACTTTTATTCTTTTCTGAATAAAGATTTTGAATACAGTACAACTTCAAATACAGAAGAGGTATATAAAGAAATTAAAAATTAAAAACAATTGAAGATTTTACCTGAATTATAACATGATAAAGTTGTTAGCTGGGGAGAAGTTTCCTCAGACCACAAAGCCCCTGGAGGACTACTCGATGTGGTGCAGCATCCTCCATGACTGGTGTTGATGATACCAGTACCAGAAGTATTGATAACTGTTGTGCCAGAAGTACTGGTGATAACTGCCAAGGCCAAAAATGGTTTCTGAGCCTCACTCTGAAAGTCTGCCTGCAACTTGGACATCTCCACCTCATCCAAAATAATCTGAAGAAAAGTTACAGCATTACTCTTGGATACGTCTTAAATCTCTGAGAGACAGAGGAGAATGCTTTTACTCCATTTACCATACTGAATTGGGTAGTACTGCCAACACATCCATCCTTGTTCATCCAAAAGTCCACAGGCAATTAAGGGTATGTATGTCAAGAATGATGATTGATGTGGACCAAAAGTTAAAATGAAGAATAAAGGAACCTCAAAGAACTCTGATAATCACCTAAGCCCAAGCATTGGTGGAGAATGTCAAAATATATCATAACCTTATATACATCCGCATTTCATAACTTCACCCAACCTAATTTAACTCCCCAATTAACCTAATGTAACCTAACAGTTGAATATCTAAATCTTTAGCACAAATAATAAATATTTCTGATTAAGACTAGAACTTACTTTTTCAGGAGCATTCTGTATATATATGACTCTATTGAAGGCACGCCACCTCCTGCACAGGTGAATGTACATCTTGCACTGTACATACATGAACACGATACTCCCTGTAAATCCTATAGCCACAACTATAAGCTTTGTCCAGAAAGGCCACTCTAACTCTCCATTCTGATAAACATTACAGAATGAAACATTATTATTATTTTGTTAAATGCATTTAAAATATCAACAGATCTTACCCCTAAAAGGGGAATTGTAAGGAAGTAAACATGATAAAAGTGCAATACCTGTGTAATGCAGGGGCGGATCCAGCCTTCTGGGCTGACTGTCTTCCAAAATTTGAAAAGTAAAAAATGCATATGGAACTATTGTAAATCGTGAAATTTTTGCTAGCACCTTTTTGGCAGAAGTACATTTTCAAGTTGCTATAACATATTTTTAAATGAAATGAAAGATATAAAAATAAAACAATGGAAAATTACATCATATTTATCAAAATATTATATAATTAAATATTATATATATTTATTAGATATTATTAAAATATCATATAATAAAAAAATTCACTGAAAATTCTGACCATCTTTCAGAAGATGGTGGAAGACAGTCTAAATCCGCCCCTGTAATGATATTTTTATTAATTTAATTAAGTACACTCACAGCAATCAAATGTATTGTACCTATTTACTCAGTCTTAGACAAGATTATACTAATTATGACACACACACACACACACACACACATATATATATATAGTATATATATATATATACAGGGTGGGCTGTAAGTTTCCAGACATAGGAAAAATTAAACGTTTGTTTTTATGTTTCAGATACCCTAAGAATATGCGTTTGACGTAAGATCTTGTTTACTGATGAAGCAAATTTTTACGTCAATGGAGAGGTTAATCGGCAAAACATACGTTATTGGAGTAATGCTAACCCTAACTGGCTGAGTCCGACGAAGATGCAAGGTGCCGGTAAAGTGATGGTGTGGGCCGGGATATGGGGTGACAGAATTATTGGACCAATTTTTGTCAGTGGAAATCTTAATGCCGAAAGGTATCTTAACATGTTGCAAGAAGAGATTTTCCCATCCCTGCTAAACGAGGAAGGTAACTTCCCAGTTTACTTCCAGCAAGATGGAGCTCCACCTCATTATGGTCTTCATGTGCGTCGGTATTTGGATCAGCAGTTTCCGGATGCTTGGATTGGTCAGCGTGGTCCTGTGGAGTGGCCTCCCAGATCCCCAGATCTCACCCCCCTTGATTTCTATCTTTGGGGGCACTTGAAGGCCATGGTGTATCAGGAAAAGATACGAGAGATAAATCATCTAAAGGAACGTATCACCAACGCCATTACAAGCATAACGTCAACTGTGCTAATGCGTGTTCATCAACAGTGGGGAACACGTATTGAAATGTGTTTTCAAAACAATGGCAACCATGTAGAGCATATATAAATAAAAATGGTTGTCCATAAAAAAATGTTTATTTTTCCTATGTATGGAAACTTACGGCCCACCCTGTATGTATGTGTATATATATATATTATATTATATATATATATATATATATATATTATATATATATAAGCACACCGGACAAAAAATTAGTCACCCCTAATAGCACTCATAGTAGGAAGTTCAAGGTCACACAGAGGGCACTGATGTAGCATTGGTAAGTGACAAGTAGCGGTGACGTAGCACACAGGATCAGATCTGTTTCGTGAGGTGGTGAAGAACAAAGTGTGTGTTGGATATAGTCTGCAAAATGGGTCGTGAGGCAGACGTTACTCAGTGGCAAAAAGGAGCCATCGTGTTTGGCAGAGCCCACGGACACAAAATGTCTGAAGTAGCCCAATTTGTTGGTGTGTCAACGCGTACTGTCCAGCTAGTTTACAAAGTGTGGTGTAGTTCGCAATCAACTGACAATCGACAGCATAACTGTGGCCGGAAAACAATTCTCGACAATAGGGGCTGCCGCCATGTTTCTTGTCTAGTAACTGCAAATCGTTTTCAAACCAGAGAACAATTGCTCCAAGAAACCAATGAGGTTCTCCAGCGACCAATTTCTGAACGGACATTGCGACGAGAACTGCATGCGATGGACATCTGGAGCAGGGTACCACGGAAGAGGCCGCTGTTAACAGCAAGTCACAAATTGGCACGTTATAAATGGGCTCAGAGGCACAAAAACTGGACTGCGGCAGATTGGAAACGTGTAATTTGGTCCAATGAGTCCCATTTTTGTTTGTTCTCCAATGATGGGAGGTGACGAGTACATCGCAGGTCCAATGAAGCCTTTAATCCTGAATGCGTCGAAGGTGCTGTTCAGGCTGGAAACAGAAAGTGAAGCACAGGAATAGACACCCACAGACTCTGGCGGAACTTCGGGACTGGCTGATGAACGAGTGGCAGCAAATCGATGTTCAGTACATGCACAACCTCGTAGAGTCTCTGCCTCGCCGGATTCGTGCGGTTATCAAGGCCAGAGGCGCCGTCACACGTTATTAGGTACATTCTGAGAGGGGTGACTAATTTTTTGTCCGGTGTGCTTATATATATATATATATTTTGGCCTCACGCAGCAGTTAATGTATATTCCAAACTTTGACTAACAAAGATCTACATATAAAGGAATCTATCAAGATCCATCTAGAATAAACACCTTCATGACAAAATCTAGTCACACAGTCCAAATTGAGACTCAAACCTGAGCCTTTCTAGTCACTAGACTAATGAAGTGGTTTGTTCTTAAAGGTTGATATCAGTTGACAGATTAACTCTTAAGCATGATAAGCATTTTGAATAAATGAAACTAAGAAGAAAATTTGTGACATCTCAACATGAAATATTTACCTGCACTTCTTGCGATGTACGTTCAATCAAGACGTATAAAGACCACACCACACAAGTTATGGCTATAATGTGGAAAAGCACAGAAAACATAATTTTCCTTCGTTCTACTCCACTCATATCCAAGCGCTCCCACTATAAAAGAATGTGCGAAACAAAGTTACAAACACTTTCTTGATACAGAAATGCTACTATGATTTTGTACCATTAAGATTACCTTTTTTATTTCCATTATTATTTGAAGTGAATGCTACATTATGTTACTTCTTTTTGTTTATAGAATAACAGAAACCTAGACCAATATATATATATCAGGAGGAGAATCAATTCAAACTTTTCTTTTTATTTGAGGAAAAACATCATTCTTACTAAGATGGGGGTTCTCATTATTGGTGCACCAATTAACTCTAGATAGGCATCATTGGGTACACCACACCCAGAGAATTAGCAACATCATCAGCCACCACCCAAATTGGCAACGTTGGAGGTTCTCCCTCTCAGTAGCTTCAGTGTTTGTTGAAACTTGGTGATGGGTGAATGCGCGTCTCTCTTCTCTTTTTTTTAGACTATACTGGGTGATTTGTACCCAGCGATGCTATTAGTGTTATATTTTTTACATTTGATGTAAATCTCTTGTGTTTTTGCAGGTACTTTGCATCATGAGTAAAAGACGTGCTTTGAGTAAGAAATGTGCTTTGACAGAAGATGACATGCTTGAGGAACTATATACAGGGTGTCAGGAAATGATTGCCCCCCCCCCCTGTAGAGCAAAAACTAGAATAGATAGATAAAAACCGGCGAGACCACTTGAAAGAGCGTTAAAATCTGAATAAAAACCATTATATTCTATTCCTGTGATTTTAATTCTTACCATTTTTTTCACGACAGAAACCATGGCATCATCTATTTTGAACGATTCAGAGAAAAAGCGAGTTCTTGACCGCATTCGAGCTGTTACATTTCGTGAAGCAAAGGAAGCTGGTGCAACCAGGGTTGTGGAGTCGGAGTCGGAGTTGTGGTCGTGGAGTCGTGGAGTCGTGGAGTCGCACGTTTCAGGGCGGAGTCGGAGTCGAATTTTTACAATGTGTGGAGTCGGAGTCGGAAAATTTTGGACCGACTCCACAACCCTGGTTATAGCCACTAGGTTAAGAAGGGTTATTCAATTTTAAGTAGGACTACTACTGGTTAGACCTTAATTATGTTTAAGAGAATCTTTTTTATTATATATATATATATATATATATATATATATATATATATATATATATATATATATATATATATATATATATATTATTGGAAAAAATAAAAATCCCTTAATATGATAATATCTACAAGTCAATATCCTTCTTAATATTTGAATGTTCCCTTATCCTAGAAAGTAACCTGACGATTTATGTGGTGGTGATGAAATGTCTTATTATTATGATAATTATAGAGTGAAACACTAGAGGAGTCGGAGTCGTATATTTAAAATGTGAGGAGTCGGAGTCGGATTTTTAGATTTTTTACAATGTGTGGAATCGGAGTCGAATTTTTACAATGTGTGGAGTCAGAGTTGGAAAATTTTGGACCGACTCCACAACCCTGGGTGCAACTTTCATAACTCAACACTGGGTGGCTGAGAGATTAAAAATATCAGAAGACTTTGTCAAAAGGAATTGGAATAAGAATCCCGAAGATTGTGAAACAGAATTTCGAGGAGGAAGACCGGAGAAATTATCTCAAGAATCGAAAGACTGTGCTTGCTGCATCACGGCGCCGAAAGAAGAGCTGCTCTGAGGTAGCGAAAGAGATACTTATCCGTCATGGTAAGATAGTCAATTGGCAACTTGTGCATCAATTTCGAGTTCGCCAAGGCTTGAGTGCTTGGCATGAAATAGCTAAGCCACGGAAGAGTGATCTTAATATTGAAGATCGGCTATGGTTTTGTGATTATCTTCAGGAATGGACGGAAGACGATTTCCTTCACTTGGTTGTCAGCGATGAATTCTTCGTTTATGTCCCCAGAAAACCAAATTTTCAGAATGATCGGGTTTGGGCAACAACTGATGAAGTCCCAGACGACCAGAAGTATCAAGAAATAGTAAAAAATCCAGCATGTGTGGGTGTTTTCATTATGTTCTCTATTCGGAAGCTCATCTGGGTTATCAAACCAAGAGGAACCAGTTGGGATGGGCCTTATTTTCGAAATGTAATTTTAGCCCAACATGTAATTCCATTTTTGAAAGACCCTGAGTGTGTTTTGGATGTTGAACAGGCAACCTTTCTTCATGACAAAGCCCCCTGTATGAAAGCACTTGCGACTCAACAACTGCTTAAGGACAATAACATTGATTTTTTTCGGAAATAATGAATGGCCTGGCAATTCTCCCGATCTTAATGTCTGTGAACATGTTGGATCCATCATGAAGGATCGGGTGGAGTCCTAAATGCTGGAACAACCCATTCAGAATCGGTATTCAACAGAAATTATGACTGCAAAGATCAACGAAGTCCTTGAAGAAATGAGTCATGATACCAATCTCTTTGAGACACTTCTGGGATCATACCCCCGTCGATTAATGGCCGTCAGAGCTGCAAATGGGGGCAACACCCGATATTAAAAAAAGGGTTTTTTATTCAAAATTAAATGCTCTTTCGCGTGGTTTTGTCTGTTTTTTTCTATTCCTTTCAGTTTCTTCCGTACAGGGTGGGGTGGGGGGGTGGGGGGGTTTGAATCATTTCCTGACACCCTTCAGTACTTTGGATGTATCTAGTGATGAGGATGTTGATGACGTGGAACTTGAAGTGATGTATGATAGTGATGAATTTGTGTGTTTTTTGGAATGTTGAATGCTTCCACCATAAATGCATGGATAATTCATGCAAGCAACAAGCAGGAGGGCATAAATCAACGAGTGTTCATGAAGACCCTGGCTGAGGCATTAGTAAAACCTTGGGCAGGCACAGTGGCTCTCCTCTCCATGACTTTCAAGGAGCTTGACTTCCATCATTACATCCATCACTGGAGTCGATCCTCCTGCAAGGGTTGCAGTGATGCCCACTGATGTACCAATGAGGAGATGCTCCATTTGTGATGTAAAGAGAGACAGGAAGACCAAGAAACTGTGCTCCGTGTGCAAAAAGCACATCTGTCTTGAGCATGCTGTACTTGTCTGTCTGGATTGCCAGTAAATGATGGTAATTATAATGTGTTGTATTATATGTTAGTACTTACATATTATGTGCATTATATATAGCCGATATATAACCTATAGATCACATAATATAATACAGTACAGACATACAATTGCATTTTGTGGGTTACAATTGACCCTGAATCAAAATTCTTCATTTTTACACTAAAATTTTACTAAAATTTTACTGTTCTGGTTTACAGATACCAAGAATGCTAGCAGCCTGACCTCTTACTGGGATAATGGGACACCTCCATCCTACAATATGCAAACGTCATAAGCATCCTAGCTCTTACATTTTTTTTTATATAAGCTGTTGAGTAAAGTAGTGTTTTTTTCAAGATAACATTTTTAAATTTTTTTTTAAATTCAAAGGTTTCACCATGTTTCTTTTCATTCATTTACGTAAGTGTTACAATATTTAAAGGAAAGCTTCATTTATGGGTGTACTTATTTTGGTAAATAAATTTTGATGAAAACATGTTTTGTTTTGTTTTTTCCTGGAGTGGGTACAGGATACCCAGCAATGCCTATAGTGTTACTGCAAGAGAGCGATGCCTATCTAGGGTTAATTGGTATCGGCATCAGCACCAGCAGAATCGGCCATTTGGGGGGCCATCAGCATCGGCCAAGTTTAGCCATTTCTCTCACCGATTCTTTGAAATTTTTAAATTTTCATTACAAAACAAAATTGCACCTTGGTGGTGGTGTGGTTAGCATCACTGACCACGAATCCATCGCCCTGGGATCGAGACCCAATGATGGCTGGTGGTACATAGCAAAACCTAGCTGTTCATCATTCCATACAATAAAAGAAAATTGTTTGATGGATAAATGGGTACCCTGGGTAGCCTAGTGGTTAAGACACTGGGCTGCTGGTGGGGCATGGTTTGGATCCCACATTAAACTGTAGGTCAAAGATGGAGTGACAAGCTTGACCTTTGTCAGAATGAACAATTCAACCAGAAGCAAAACCAAGGTATATTTATGGAAAATTGAACAGAAAAAAACACTATGATAATTTATACTAATTTCAAAGTGTAATTATATAAAAATATTTCACATTCATGAAAAAGGCAAAGCTTAATAAGTTAAGTTGCCCATAAATTTACATTTTCTCAAACTAGCTAATCTGTAAATATTATAAACTTTTGTAATTTCCTACTCTGTATTAATAATAATTCTATATTAAGTTGTACTTTATAATTTATATATTAAATCATCTTATTATGTTGACTAAGTATTTTAATAACTTTATAAACCCAAATTATACTGTATATCCATTTTTTTTTATTCAAATTGAGTACCAGGGCCTTGAAATTTTAATGAAAAATTTGTTGTTGTTGACATTGTTGAAGAAAGAAAATACTGAAGCTTTAACATAAGGAAAAACAAGTACTTTAAATATTGGTATTCAATTTCTGAAACAAATAAAATTTTTATCATTTTACTGAGTAATAAAACTTTTTAACACCATTTTAGCTATGATATGTGAGTTACAAATTCTAGTGTTGTATATTGTGAAGTGAGCTAAGGAAATGCATTTAAACAAATTTGAAGTGTGAAAATAAGAAAACTGAAAATTTTCACATTAGATTAGCAAAATTTATGAAGGAATTAATTTTTGAAAATATAGGCAAAGAATCACCATCAGCATTGGCAGACTAAGTTTTAGAATTGGTACATCACTAGTATTCACAAAAAAAAAAAATCTAATGTATTAACTAAATTGTTTAAAATATATTTTCAAGAGTTAGTTATTTAGCTAATATTACTTTCTTAGAGTAAAGTTTTTAATTATATTCTTGGCCAGATATCCTCAACCTTTCAGCATTGAAGGGCAACTTAGGAATATAGTGAAAGGCCATTGGACACATTTATTGTTTCTTTTTACAAATTTAATTTATTAAAAAAAAAGAGAAAAACAGCACGTTAAAAAGCTTTTATGGTTTGTGTAATAACAAAAATAAATGAATCCATATAAAACAGTTAATGTCTCAAATGGAAGCTTCCTGAGCAAAGGTTTCCCAAACTAAAGCAGAACTTGAAATTGTGAATATTCAAAATATTGTAATGAGAAGCTATGCAAAATGAATGAATGAATAGCAGTGCTTCACCAGCACTCCAACTGCTGAGGTCATATCATGCTGAAACTAAAGTAAAAAGAGAGCACAAGGAGATGGGATAAAAAGGACTTTGAAGGAGTAGCAAGCAGCTAGAGAAAAGCCATGAGAGAAAAGAGTAAAGGCACTATGAACAGCAAAGGGAGGGAGAAATTACACTCAAGTCATATTAAATAGAGAGCAGAAGTCCAGTTTGACAGAGACAGGAGAAAAGTGTCTTTTTTTTGGTATAGGCGTGGTCACCCAACAATAGAGTAAGAGTAAGAGTGGAGCCTGAAGGGCAAAAGGGAAGGAACTGAGAGCAGGCAATGGCAAAGGCAGGACAAACCAAGAGTAAATGAAATGGAAAGAGGAATGTCGCAAGGGCAGGAGGGGGCAACATCCCCCATCATAAGGTGCCCATGCATGAGACAAGTAGGACTGATGTGCAGGTGCATAGAGCAGTCTCTAAACATTGACCATGCTGACAGGAGGAAGGATGAATCATTGGCTTCAACACCCTCAAGGAATTCCTGGACATGTCCTCCAAATGGTGCTGCCACTGCCAAAGGAGTGCATACTGGAAAACCCATGTGAAGTCCAACACCGGAAGATGGATGTTAGGATCGAAAGGCAGGGAAGACACCTCCCTTGCCACAGCATCCGCACATTTGTTGCCTGAAACACCAATGTGGGAAGGTACCCAACAAAATGTGACTATCTTACAGCATGATGAAAGAAGGATCAGCCAGTCCTGGATCTGTTGCACCAGTGGGTGCAGAGAGACAAGATAGGACAGAGCTTCAAGAGCACTACAGGAATCAGAATAAATAATGGAAGATGTAAAAGGGAGCTGAGAAAGAAAATGAAGGGCCAAGAGAATAGCTCAACCTGCACTGCCACGAGCGAGAGCCATCAGTGAATATAGGGAGAGAGTCAGCATGGGAAGAGGAATGGGATAGAAATAGTTGTCAAAGGGCAGATGGGTGAGACTGTGACTTCTGTACAGTAGAAAGGAGGGAGCAGATATGGAGGGGGTAAAGGGTCCATGGGGTTTAGATAGAGGTTGGAAGAAGCATTCACTTCTCCACCCCCAGAGAGGACAGGGCAGGGGCCATTTGAAAATCAAATGGTTGGATCAAGTGGGGATGATGGTTAAAACATGCCACAGTAGGACCAAAGAGGAATTGGAAGACCAGGGTGGGAGAAAACTGCTGAATGCAAAAGAGGTATTTTAAGCCCTCTTAGGTATGGTGGGCATCCAATGGGAGATGGCCACTTTCTACATAAGGACTGACAATAGACGATCGGAATGCATGTGCTGATGCGCACACCTAGGGAGTGGATAGGGTCCAGCATACACAGAGTGGAGGCAAGAGCAGAGGAATAGGCCTAACAGCCATAATCCAACTTACTTTGGACCAGGGAGTGATAGAGCCACCAAAGGGTATGGCACTCAGGTAGGGTGGAGTGAAAAAATCAAAATTGAGGCAGTCTAGAGACTTGTCTTTTGTCCAGGATTAAACTTTAAAACTGATTTTGGGTGGTTGCATACAAAACTGTGACTGCTACTGGCCAATTTATACAAGTCATTTGTGTGTGCAACCAAAATTTGAACCCAGTGACCTATCTCAGGTTATGGACATGATAGAAAGACAATTTAAAAACTTAAGCGTTTATGATGTATTTTTTTACCTCTGAAGCAGATTAAAACATTTGCAGAGGGCTGCAGGGTCAATAATGCATCAAAACATGCAATTTTTTTAGCCCTTTTTCTCCAAATATTGTTTTTTATTTGAAATTATATTTTATATTTTTCTTTTCAGGTTGAATTTATAGAATTGATAAATACATGTATTTTGATAACCTTATTGCCAAAAAATACTGCATAGTAGGATGCTAAGATGCAGTGACAGTTAAAATTCTTGATGGAGGTCACAGATTTTCAAGCACAGATTCATTCCCCAATGGAAAGCTTCCTCTTGGTAAAGATGTCATCCAATGTGTAATGGCAGAAGAGAACTGGACAACCAGACAAGCAGCTGATACAGTTGCACTAAGTCTGATTGAACACTGGATTTGGTGCAATTTTTATCCAATTTTATGCCCCAGTGTCACCAGCAAGATTGAGGATCTAGTCAAAGAATTTTGGAGGTAAGACTCAAATTTTCAGCCCCTTTTAAAAATATTTAAAATATATCATACTTTTGTAAATTTTGTAGTTACATTTATTACCCAGCCACCCTCTTTCCTTTTATTTAAACAATTTACAACGTACGGTAGTGACATTAGTGAGTACATTGACTGATAATTGCAATGATTATATTTTATTCCAGTTATAATGAAACTGAAAAGGTATACAAGATACATCACAGAAGACAAAAAATGAAATTCTCAGTACTAAAACATAAAAGAAAAAATTATTTATTAGGCCAAAAAGTAATAAAGATAAAAAATAATCTATATTATAATAAGAGAGCTGTCCGTCTGTCCGTCACACTTCCAGAAATTGTGAGAAAAAAATTGTGAGAAAAAAATTCAGAAATTGTAAAAAAAATTCAGAAATTGTATTATGGGCAGCAATGTGAAGCTCAAGATTTTCATGACTGTGTTCTTTTCTGTAGTTTAGCAATGGAGGAAGGGTGGGTGGGGGTGGGTAATGGGGGATGGGTAGGGTAATGGGGAGGGGTGGGGGTAATGGGGGAGGGGGTTAGCCCCCAAGTTGTATGAATGGGGGTGAGGAGGTTTTGGGAGATACCAGATTCAGAAATGTTGACACAATGTGAAGCTCAAAATTTTCACGGCTGGGTTCTTTTTTTGTAGTTTAGCCTGTCTAACCATCAGCGAAGCAGCGGGAACTGTACTAGTAAGTAATAAAAATCCTCCAATAAAATTAGCTTTGAAATTAAAACAATATTCACTTTTTTAACTTAATCAACGTAAGATCTTAGTCTCTTAGATTACCAACCAACAACTGCAAACTGATTCTTGAAGTGAATTTGTTTTATGAAATTATGATATACAATTGCACACACTTAATATATGAAGTTAAAAATCCTAAGATTGAAGTTCAGGAACATCAATTGTTTTCCTGTATTGGAAGCTAGTCTGTTTCTCTTGGGATTGTATATTAGGGGGGGTCAAAACATATCAAAAATAGAGTTTCTCCAATTCCACAGTATGCACTTAGTTGGAAATGATGATCTCAACATCTTGTAAAAAAAATGAGTATATGCGACCCCCTTACCCCTTCCATAGCATCCCAAACCATTTTACTCTCTCCACAGATATAAACCCCAAATGTGACAATCGTGCATTATATTAAGTCTTATTAAGTAGATTAGATTAATTTGGATAGATTATTTAGATAGAGTTTTAGATAGATTGAATAGATTACATAGATTAATTTAGATAGATTAGATGAATTATATAAATTATTGTCACGTTTTTTGTTTAGTTTCAGAGTGTTATTTTCAGATTGTTTATGATTGAATGAATTATGATTTAATTCCGAATGAGTTATATTAAATTCAGATTGAATGATTCAATTGCTAGAATTTAACAATTAGTTTCTTGTTATTAATGCTACTAGGCCTAAATAAGTGAAATCATGGCGACAAGAAGCAAAATGCACAATTCAACATTTGGTCACCCTGCAGAATTTCCTTTCCACCTTCAATGACTCCTTCAAAGGCTGACGTATTTAGGCATTATTTATTGGTAAGCAAATGAGAAGAACTGATTTCAAAAGGTTCTAGAACAGCAAAAGAATGTTACAGAATTGTCACTAAAGATGTGGAAGCCATTTGGGAGTAGTTTTCCTTTCCACATATAGGATTTGAAGGAATAGCTATAAAAGTTGAACGATTGATAGAATCTGCAGCAAAGCTAAATAAAGTACCATTAAAACAAAAAAACAACAGTTTTCAGCAGAAGGTGGAGACATTCGATGAAATGTTTGATATTTGCATTTGTACTTGCTACGATAAAAAAATCAGTCGAATGGATTGCAGATGTGATATTAGAGTTTCAATGATTGAGTGGGAGTCTTTTGTGGGGCAAAAACAAAGAAAAAAACAACTAGGACCAATCG
The DNA here is from genome assembly GCA_023014485.1 of Bathynomus jamesi. Lineage (NCBI taxonomy): Eukaryota > Metazoa > Arthropoda > Malacostraca > Isopoda > Cirolanidae > Bathynomus > Bathynomus jamesi. The sequence goes on along the minus strand of JAJOZX010001534.1, from coordinate 844,219 downwards.
ACAGAGTAACGACTTCAGCAAGAAAAAGGACTCATGATAGAGTTAAAGGATTAGAAAGAAGAGCCAAGATAAGCCTAGATATGAATGTCGCCTCAACCAGCAAACTGGACCCTTTACATATTATGGAAGATGAGAGCATGGAAATTGATGATGACAGCGACAATATTGACTTTGTTCCAGATTTTGAGCCGAGAGAAAACCATCAGAACAGAATTATTTATGATAACAACAATAACAGCAGATAGATACCGAGTAAGTTACAGAGCAACTGCAGCTATAGTAAATGCAGCTTTGAAGGATATGGGAATATTAAATGAAACCAATATGTTGGATAGGAAAAAAGTGGGAAGAGAAAGAATACGTGTGGGTAAAAAGAACATAATCACAGTGAAATCAGAGAAAACACAGATTGAAGGCATCGGATTTGATGGTACAAAAGATCAAACTAAGACACAGAAGGGAATGGAGTATGAAGAACATTATGTAATAGTCAAAGAACCTGGTGATGTTTACATGGATCATACAGCTCCAGATAACGGAACTGCTTGTTGTATTGCAGATAAAATAACTTTTATAGTCGATTCTAATAGCAAAGAATCCCTCAAAGCTTTGCTATGCGATGGCACCCCAGTGAACACTGGCAGGATTGGTGGAGTGCTAAAATTGATTGAATTATATCTGGACAGGCCGGTACAATGGCTGATTTGCCTTTTGCATGCAAATGAACTGCCCTTCAGGCATGTATTTGAAGCAATTGATGGAAAAACTTCGGGACCAAACACCTTCAAAGGTTCTCTTGGAAATAAACTCTGAGAGGATTTGACCAAACTGGATATAGTTGATTATACCCCTGTAGAGGGCAACATTAAAGAAGTTTTGGCCGATATTGTTAAAAGTTTCAGCAGTGACCAAAAATATATGTATGAAATGTGCATTAGCATACAATCTGGATGCATCTCACAAGTGTTAGCCACCAGATCCCCAGGTGCCCTCCATCATGCAAGATGGCTAACATGAGCAAACAGGATCCTGCGCTTATGTGTGTCTACATGGAATCCAGACAAAAACATCCAAGACCTAGTAAAAATTATAATGCTGGTTTACGCTCCAGGCTGGTTTTGGATAAAGTCTCATCCAAAGGCAAATGAGGGAGCATCTAATTTTTGGTATATCATGCACTTGCTTAAAGGCTTAGATAAAAAGCATCGGATGATTATGAAGCGTGTCCTCAGAAATAATGCCTATTTTGCCCACCCAGAGAATATCTTACTCTCAATGATAACAGACACAAGAAGAGAGGTCAGAGAGCTGGCTCTTCAGCACATCATTCGAGCAAGAACTAGAAGCACCAATGCGAGAAATTTTGAGTTGCCAAAAACACTGAACTTTGAAGCAGACGATTATCCTAACATGATTGACTGGGACAACGAAACCATCACCCCTCCACCTATTTTACAGAATTTGACAAATGATGATCTTCTTAAAGTTCGAAATGAACCACTTCAGCTTATTCCTTTTCCCTGTCACAGCCAGGGAGTAGAACATGCTGTAAATGTGGTAACAGAAGCATCACAAGATAGAATTGGTTATGAAAACAGACAAATTTATTTTGAATGTACTGGAGTCGAGAAAAAAGGTACCTGTGTTCCAATGGAAAGGCCAGTGGTATTAGTAATTTATGATTTTAAATTTCTTAAGATGAATATTTTGATTTTAGTATGCTTCAATTGATTCTTTAAGTAATATATGGAGAAAGATTTTTTCTTATATATATACAGGGTGTCCCATAAGTCCGGCATCATAGGAGAAATTCATATTTTTCTATTTCTACAAACCATAATTTATGCTCTGGATGCCAATTTCCCATCCACCATTCTGTTCAGTGATGAGGCTGTTTTTTATGGAAATGGTGAGGTAAATCGACAGAACACCCGCTACTGGTCTCAAAACAACCCTCACTGGTATACCTCTTCAAAGGAACAAGGTGCATCTTGGGTGATGGTATGGTGTGGCATTTGGAAGGATCGCATCATAGGCCCCCTCTTTTTCAATGAACATGTCACTGGAGGCACCTACCTACGTATGCTCAAGGAAGAAGCATTTCCCAGTATCTTGAACGAAGAAGGAAATTTCCCAACATGGTTCCACCAAGATGGCACTCCTGCACATTACAGCACCCAAGTAAGGGAATACCTGTACCAACAATTCCCTGGTCATTGGATAGGACATTGAGGGCCTGTGGAATGGCCAGCTAGAAGCCAGGATCTCACACCACTAGATTTTTATCTCTGGGGCCACTTGAAAGCGCTGGTATACATAGAGAAAATTAGGAGTGTTGAACATTTGTGGCAGCGCATTATTGGGGCATGTAACACCATTACTCCTGACATTATTCACCGTGTGCTTGCTGACTGGGTATCATGTCTGAATTTGTGTATTGAAAACAATGGTGGACATATTGAGCACATTCTGTAAATAAAAGCTTTTGTTTTGCCTTTTTTTGTTATTTTTCCTATGATGCCGGACTTATGGGACACCCTGTATATATATATATATATATATATATATATATATATATATATATATATATATATATATATATACATATACATACATATATATATATATATATACATATACATACATATATATATATATATATACACACATATATATATACACGGTGAACCAAAAGTAGGTGGACAGTAGGTTGAATACGGTTTGTGTTATATTATATTAAACTGTGGTGTTCATTATAACTATGGTGTTTGTGTTTTATTATATTAAATATTATAACTAAATTTATATAAATTTTATTTTGTATTATAGTATACAAAAAAATTAAATATGTATTCTCAAAATAAACGTTATCATTTACTGTCCACCTACATTTGGTTCACCCTATATATATACACATATATATATATATATATATATATATATTATATATATATATATATATATATATATATATATATATATATACACACATATATATATATATATATATATATATATATATATATATATATACACACATATATATATATATATATATATATATATATATATATATATATATATATATATATATATATATATATATACTGGGTGATCCAGATAAATGGGACCCATAAAAAAAAGCCAAATATTCTTAATATTTAATTCCTTTCATAAAAACTATATATCATTCGAAAGAGTAGAGTTACAAGTTTATTATGAAATATTTATTTTTTTAAAATGACTCCTTTCAAATATGCTCCATTAGTTGCCAAGCATTCCAGTGTTCTCGCTTGTAAGTTCTGCATCACTTTTGCAAGAGTGTGCAGTGGTATGGCCTGTATCTCATTTGTGATGGCGGCCTTCAATTCTTGCAAGGTCATTGGGTTATTTCTGTAGACCCTACTCTTTAAATATCTCCGAGAGATAATAATCTAAGGGAGAAAAATCTGGAGACCTTGCGGGCCATTCAATGTCTCCAAATCTTGAGATTAACTCGCATGGAAACGTTTGACGCAAAACTGCCATGCAGTTCCTCGTGGTATGGCAGGTAGCTCCATCTTGTTGGAACCAGTGGTTTTCTAGACAAAGATCTCTTAATTTAGGAATAAGGAAATTGGTCAACATTTTTTCATAGCGATCACCATTTACAGTGACCGTGTTTCCGGTGGAATCCTCGAAAAAGTACGGCCCTATGATCTGAGATGCAGTAAGACCACACCAAACAGTTACACGCTGACTATGCAACGGGACTTCAGTAATATTCAATGGATTTTCTGTTGCCCAGAAACGACAATTTTGTTTGTTTACAGTTCCATTCAAGTGAAAATGGGCTTCGTCTGACATAATCAAAGTTGCTAGAAAATTGGTGGTGTCATTTACCTTCTGTTGGATCCATTGACAGAATTGTCATCTTCGTGCGAAATCTCCATCGTTTAGTTGTTGCACTGTTTGAATTTTATATGGAAAGAGCATTAAATTTTGCTTGAATATACCAGAGGTGGGGAGTCGGAGTCGGGAGTCAGGGCTTTTTTGAAGAGTCGGGAGTCAGTAAAAACGACCGACTCCGACTCTTTGATTCAATTTCAATATGCCAACAATTTACCAGAATACTACTATGCCCTAAATAAATATCTTCCTTAACTAATTCTAGATTCACATTTCCATATTTGATTTATTGTTCTGGTAAATCTTAGCAAATGAATTTCATATTTCTATTTTAGGATACTAGGTACCATATAAAAATTAGCAATATATTAATCAATTTAATTAGCCCCTATTAGTAATGAGTCGTGGGCCTAGTAGAAAATCAGCAGTCTTTCAATATTTTAAGCTAAATGAGGATGAAAGTATTTTTATTTGTCAAGTAGAAAAGGATGGTAAAGAGTGTAATGCAAAAATTAGTGCTTACACTGGGAAATATGCTAATGCTCCAACTCGAGCCTCAAACTTGAAACGCCATCTATGAAACAAACATCCCAATATTTATAAGGTTGTAGATCAGCATGATAAGGAAAGAGTCGGGAGTCGGAGTCAGTTTTTAAAAATACCGACTCAGGAGTCGGGAGTTGGTTGTTTTTGGCCGACTCCCCATCCCTGGAATATACGGTGTGTTGTTCCATATCCAACTCCTAACAGCTGAGAAGCACATCTGATGCTTATGTTAGGATTATCCTGTACAATTTCATGAGTTCTGTTAATGATCTCGTCTATCCTTGCTGTGCGCACTCTTCCAGTTAGTTTTCTTTTTCCAATGCTGCCAGTTAGGGAAAAATTTCTGACACACCGACGGATTACTTTCTTAGAAGGTGATTTTGACATCTGAAAATTTGTCTTGAAAGATCTTTGAGCTGAAACTACACTTCTTCCATGCTCATAATATTGCTCAGTTATGAAACGCAGCTGTTCCACAGTCCATGCAGTCATCTTGAAGGGTTAGTTTTAACTAACACTTTTATTTTGTTTTGTATCTTATCTTGTCTTGTCTTGTATTGTCAAAACCTATACAATCCTCTACAAACTTGTAACTATCCTCTTTCGAATGATGCGTATGATTTTATAAAAGGACTTATACTTTAAGAGTTACAGGGGTTTCTTTTGGGTCCCATTTCTCTGGATCACCCTTTATATATATATATATTAGGGTGTTTCATACCTATAGGGTAAAATAAAAATGAGCTTGGAGTTTTAATCCACACGTTTCTCCGTATTCTAAAGAACAAGAAAACACGTTTGTGCAAGTTTGAACCAGATCGCGCTGCATTTAGAGGTCCCCAACTTTGACGACGTTTTGTCAGTTCATTTCTCGCCTGCCTGCAGTGAAGACGGTTTTCTTCGTCACTTGAGCGGTTCGTGTTGTATAGCCTATTGGACAACTATGGAGGTAATTATATATGCTACTAATTATCTCATTTTACTGTGGTATTGAAATTTATTATTATTTAATTTCTGTCATTTTACTGTGGTAGTGATATTTATTATTAATATTACATGAAATTAATTAGTCTGTTGCATATTGGACAACTAAGCTGGTAATTATTTATGATACTAATTAATGTAATTTTACTGCGGTATTGAAATTTATTTAATTAATGAATTGTCAAAGAGAACGTAGTGTACACGTATCAGTTTTATAAATAAAGAAAAGCAGTAACTGGGACTCGAACCAGTGTCATAGCCGTTTGGCAGCATCGCTCAAGTCGGCGTACACAGCACGCTATCCACTCCCTAGATGGTGTAGTGGATAGCGTGCTGTGTACGCCGACTTGAGCGATGCCGCCAAACGGCTATGACACTGGTTCGAGTCCCAGTTACTGCTTTTCTTTATTTAATTAATGAAATTAATTACGATGTGAAATTATTTCTGTGGAATTATTTAGTTTGTTTTCTTTTCCAGGTGTCTACCAGAGCGAAAACAGAAGTGTTTCTTATTGGCCAGACGGATGCGAACATCACATCAAGTGGCCTTCCAACTCAGTTGCAAGTACTCAAAAAGTACTTTTACCACCAAAAGGAGCAAAAATTTGGACGTACTAAATGCCTGAACCTGTGCCTGGATGCCTGTCTCATATTTTGGGAGAGAGCGAGAATCCCCATGATGCGTCGAGATTCGGCCTTGAGGAAGATGGAATCCGTTCTCAAGGAATACGACCGGCTTGTGAAGCACAAGTCACATAAAGCAGAGTCCTTCCGAGTGGAGGAGGCGATGTTCAAGGAGGCAATAGCGAAGGAGATCATGGACATTGCTCATTCACAGGCTAAGGAAATGATGAAGAATCAGGAGGACATCCACTTTCTCGACATGCAGCGTGAAGATCCAAATTCCTGCAGCATGGGCCCTGTTGACATGAAGCTTCACTATAAGGAGATTAGGAAAAGGAAGAGGCTGGACAAGATTAAGGAACAACAGGAGAAGGCCAGGAAGGAACAAGGAGCTGCAGAAGATACGGGGGCTTTAGTGATTTCAACTTCGTCAGAGACTGACTCAGATGTCGTTGACCCAACCGTGGAAGTTTTTCCATCCTCCTCCAAGGGAAATACCAAGAAGCGACGCAGGAATCTGATCTCACAGGATGTGACGACTACCTACGATCGGCTGAATATTTCGTACCGCGATTCAGCTATGTCGTACGCTGCAGCGGCTAAATCACTAGGTTTTGACTTGGATGAACTGTCCATTTCTGCCAGTACCATGTACCGCACACGCAAGGCTCTCAGGAAGGTGGCTGCTGAAAGTTATCAATCCGACGAAGTTTGTCCTGGTCAGCCTCTTGTCTTGCATTGGGACGGTAAGCTCCTACCTGACAATGAGCAATGGAAGGAGAGCGTTGACCGGATCGCCGTCCTCGTCTCTGGCGACGGCAAGGAGAAGTTGCTCGGCGTTCCTAAGGTGACGTCCGGAACCGGCGAGAAGATAGCGCGAGTTTGCTTGGATTTGGTCAAGGAACACAGGATGGAAGAGCGCGTGCGGGGACTGTCTTTCGACACGACAGCGTCGAACACCGGGATTCATATCGGGGCCTGCGTCCTGATCGAGAAAGGTCTTGGCAGAGAACTCATGTACTTCCCCTGTCGGCATCACATCTATGAAGTCATCCTCAGCTCCGTCTTCAAGCGTGCATACGGCCCTTCAAGTGGCCCCGATATACCCGTTTTCAAGAGGTTTCAGGCACAATGGAAGTTCATCGACCGGTTGGACGTGCGGCCGTACGATTTTGCTCAAGTCAATGACTCTATGAGGGAACTGAGGGAGAAGTCAGTCCTGCTGGTGAGAGGGATGGTGAGCACGTCGCATCAGCGCGATGACTACAAGGAACTGCTACAGTTGGTTCTCATCTTCCTGAGAGAAGCAAAAGTGGTGGATTTCCCTCTCAGAGCCCCTGGCGCTTACCATCACGCTCGATGGATGGCGATAGCCATCTACTCCTTGAAAGTAATTCTACTGAAGAAGCAGTTCAAGATGTCGAGTCACGAGTTGGAAGCTCTGACAGCCGTAGGTCTCTTCGTGTCTCTCGTCTACATCCGAGGTTGGACTCGTGCTGCAACCTCAAGCAAGGCTGCCGCAGTTGATCTGGAATTTCTGCGTGACGCGGAAGCCTTTGCCATGTTGGGATATTCGTGTGTTAACGCTGCGCAAGAAGCCATGTCTCGACACCTATGGTACATCTCTGAGACTCTTATTGCCATGGCGTTCTTCGACGCAGATGTGGCAGATGAAGAAAAGGCTCAGATGGTCGTCAGTTTGGGTAAGCCGCATCGAAAAAGGAACTCAAGCGACCCCAAGGGAAGAACGTCAGGAATCTTGCCTCGAAACACCTGGCGGAGTTCGTGACAGGAAAGACGATGGCTTTCTTCCATGCATTCGACTTGGACACAGAATTCTTGAAAAAGCCAGTTGCTGAGTGGACTGAAGTAGAGGGCTTCAAGCAAGCAGCGGCAACTGTTAACAAAATCTCTGTCGTCAACGATCGGGCCGAAAGAGCCATCGCGCTCACCAAAGAGTTCAACTGTTCTCTGACGAAGAACGAAGAGCAGAAGCAGTATTTGCTCAAAACTGTGATGCAGCATAGGGCGAAATACCCGAATAAAACCAAGAACGATTTCATGGACAAATGATTCGCAAGAAGTGGTTATGTTTTTTGTATCTTTGTGAAAATGTGTAGTGAAATGGTACTCGTTTGTTGAATAAAAATTCATTGACAGATTTTTGTTTAATTTTTTCCATTTATGATCTGCCAGAGCATCAAACTGGGGACCCGTAAACTTTAAACTATTGAATTAATACTTCGGTTTATCAGTCTCCTCAGCAAATGGAACAAGGGGATCCATGTGGATTAAAATTTTTCCAAACTTTTAATTTATGAAACACCCTAATAATATATATATATATATATATATATGCATATATATATATCAGCAAACAACCACAGGGAAAAGGAAACACAAAGTCCGAGCGCTTTCGTGATATATTCACATTATCAAGGAGGAACAGAAAATAGACGGAGATTACAAAGTAAATGAGTTAAATAGACAAGCAAAAAATTCACAATCGGCACCTCAAATTAAAGGCCTTAAAGCCCTCTAAAGATTTTTTCAATTGATAACATAATCTGTAGGCTGCTAAATTACAAATTTAAAAGAAGTATACTGTATAGATGAAATTAGACAAAACAACCAATACAGAGAACAAAAATTATTATAATGGTTATTAACACTAATATTTAATTAAAGCACGCAATTAATTGGCAAGAATTTAATGAAAAACGAATAGATAACGTAGATAACAAATAGATAACATAATCTGTAGGCTGCTAAATTACTATATAGATGAAATTAGACAAAACACCAGTACAGAAAACAAAAATTATTATAATGGCTATTAACACTAATATTTAATTGAAGTAGGAAATTAAGTGGCCCAAAATTAATGAAAACAAAGGGAATTTGCCATCGTCTTACAGATTATTACAAAATTTCTACAAACAGTTCACCTGATATTTCTAAGAAGATGTCTAATTGAACAAGTTCTCCCCACCTCTTTACTCCCTAATAGACTTTTGAATTTGAGAGAATGCCCTTTCAATGAATTCCAGAGAATAGTGTTGCAGAAGCATATAGAAATTACTAAGATTGAAGTCGAAGAAACTTTTAAAGTTACTAGGGCGAGAAGATATAGTTTTGATATGGCAATTCCACCTGAATGGAAATAACGGTTACTGGACTATTGTTATAACAAACTTAGACGAGAATGTAGTGTAGTGGAAAGGAAACTGGATATTAAATTACAAATTCTAATTGAAAGAAGTGATTGGACTAAGGATGCTAACCCCGGATTTGTGATAAATCTATCAGATAAAGTGTTAAATAAAAATATGGTTACGGCTCTTGGATATGGAATAAATTTTTCAGCAGCTAAAAAGGAGGTGGACTATGTAGAAATAGCTAAGGCTTTCTGTAATTTAGAAAAATATAATGATTTACCTATAGAGGATGTGAATATTTGTAAAGGTATAGTATATAGTGCCATGTCTAAACCCTCTATTCCAAATTGTCCAGAGGTTTTTCGACTCTTATGAAGCTTTAAGAAAAGATCAGAATCTACATATAACCAAATCTGATAAATCAAATGCCTTAGTGATCCTCAATAAAGACGTTTATCTAGGAAAAATGTATGATCTTTTGAATGATGCGGACACTTACGTGAAATTAAGGAACAATCCCCTTGATACTGTGAACAGTGCATTTAACAAGAAAATTAAACAACTTTTGAAGGGGAATGAAATGTTACTTAAACAGTTTTTGAGTACTTCACCGTCATTACCTTATATGTATGGCCTGATTAAAACTCATAAGCCAAATAATCCTGCAAAGCCTATTGTTAGTTCTATAGGATCTATCTCATATAAGCTATCCAAATGGTTTGTCTCCATTCTTAATCCTCTCCTTGGCACAATTTCACAATCACACATAAATAATAATGTAGACCTTGTGGAAAAATTAAATAGTATCAGTGTCAATTACAATTTTAGATTGGTAAGCTTTGATGTTACCGCTTTATTTACAAGAGTCCCGGTGGAGGATCTATTAGTGTTTCTTTCGGAAGAATTGGTTAAGCATAATTTGCCATTACCTGTGGCCACAATTATAGAATTAATTAAGTTGTGCATAGTAGACTCAAAATTTGTGTTCAATAATGAATATTTTAGGCAGAAATTTGGTATGGCGATGGGAAACCCTCTCTCCCCATTTTGAGTAACTTATATATGGAGTTTTTTGAAAGTAAGTTATTAAGGAAGATTCTGCCAAATTATGTTCCATGGTTTAGATATGTAGATGATGTTCTTTGTCTTTGGCCAGTGACTTTAAATCTCAATGAATTCTTACCCAAACTTAATAATTTAATTCCCTCTATCAATTTTACAGTTGAAATAGAAAAAGATTCTTCGATCCCTTTTTTAGATGTTTTAATATATAGGTCTGGAAAAAAGTTTAAGTACAATATTTACAGAAAACCCACTAATAATTGTTCCTATATACATTATTATTCTGATCACCACATTAATGTAAAACGATCCGTTCATTCTACTTTGTTTCTAAGAGGCCTACGAATTTGTAGCCCTGAGTTCGTTGACGACGAAATTAGTAAAATATACAAAATTGCTTTTGATTTAAAATACCCAAAGAACTGCATAGATAAGTCCTTAAAAATGGCAAAGAAAACCTTCTACGAAGTAAAGGATAAGATTCCTTATAACACAAAAAATGTTTTAGTGTTACCATTCAGAGAAAATTTCTTTGATCTGCCGAATCTGCTGAGGATTTTTAACGTAAATATTGCGTTCAAAAATTTAGATGTAATTAAGAATTCATTGATTAAGAACTCCCCTTTAAGTGAACATGGTTGTGTATATAAAATCCCTTGCACAATATGTAATAAATTTTACATTGGCCAAACTGGTAAGACCCTTGAGGTACGACAGTAATTAGGGTGATTCAAAAAAAATCAAAGTTTTTTTTTAATTGTTCAACCTGTATTTTTGTTCCCTATGACAAAAAAGTAGTGTATGCCAAATTTGGTGAATTTTAAATAAAATTTACTATGTGCTACCAGGCGTCAAAGTTTCCCTCATTTTCAATTTGTTTGTTTTTACAACTTATGATTTTATGTTTAATTGTTTATATTTCAGAATTTTTAATTAATGGTTTATATACTAGCTTGCTTTTAATTGTTGCTTGGAACTCGTAATTTTGATACCAATTAATCGATTATGGAAGCTAGGCCTAACTCACCATCACCCAGTTGCTCATTTGGGAGAAGTTCTACAAGAAAAGAAACTGAAGTATGGCTAATTGGGCAGCCCTCTGCAGTACTAAAAACATCCATATTACCATCAGAGAAGGAAATGATGGCCCTCTTCATGCACTACAGAAATATTAAAAAGCAAGACATTAGAGAATCATGCTGCTCTACTGCAGATGATGTGCTAGCAGTTTGGAAAAAAGCAGGAATACCAGCAAAACAAAGAATACATGTAGTAGATAAAATTCAAGGAATACTGAAGGAATGACAGCTGCTTAAGAAAAAAAAGCAAACAAATTGAAAAGATCACAAAATTTAAATAATAAAGAAGAAAAATGGAAAGATAAACTGGAAAACTTATTTGACATTGCTCATGAGAATGCTATGCAGCTTATAAAAATAGATGATGATAAAAAATTCTTGAAAATGCAACGTGAGAAAGGACGTCATGGAAAAATGGGTACCATTGATAAGGCTGTTGCTAAAAAAGAGCAAAGAGCAGCAGAAAAGCAACAACGTTATGAAAAGAGGAAAGCAGAAGAAGAGATCAAAAGAAAGAAGAATGAAGAGGCTGTCATACTCACCAGTACATCATCAGAATCAGAAGAGAGTAAAAGTGATGAATCTGGTTTCTGTGCTGCACAACCTTCAACATGGAAAAGTAAGGTTGGCAAATGTAGAAAATTGTTTGATGATAAATTATTAGGAAGTCTTGATGTTGCAAAATTGAGTGACAGAAATGCGTCTCTTTTTAATGCAAACAATCAGACATCGCTTGAATGGGACATCTGCGAACAAAAATTTGACAACGATTTATTGTGGCTGGCATGTCGACACCATATATTTGAAATTATGCTGGAAGCTGTTGTTTCAGTCTTTATCACCATCTTCTGGCCCAGATATAGTCCTTTTTAAGAAGTTCAGAGAAAAATGGTCAAGCATTAATAAGGAGGACTACGAAACAGCATTATCAGATCCAGATATCTATGAAAATATTCATGACATCAAAGATGACATAATTATATTTGCAACAAATCAACTAGATACATTCCAACCAAGAGACGATTACCTAGAACTATTGCAGTTAACAATTATTTTTTGGGGAGGTGAACCAAAAGGTGGAATCAAATTTAAACATCCAGCGGGACTTCATCGGGCTAGGTGGATGGCCAAAATTACATATTCATTAAAAAATTTTATGTTCAAATCTCAGTTCAAAATTTCAGTAAAAGATAAAAAGGGACTAAAAGACATCTGTCTATTTGCTACTCGGTTATATGTAAAGGCATGGTTTACAGCTCCTGTGCCATCTTGTGCTCCTCGTCTTGCTCTGGAATTATTACAGAATCTTGTAGTCTACAAACAAATAAATGACACAATTGCATTTGTTGCTATTAAAAAACTGTTAGGTCACCTCTGGTACCTATCAGAAGAACTGGTAGCCTTGGCCTTTTATGATGATGAAGTGCCTACTGAAACGAAAAACAAAATTGTAAAGGCCTTGCAAAATACAACAGAAACTCTTCCTGCAAAACAGGCTTTTCTAGATCCTGCACTTATTCCAACGGAGAAATTAGAAGATTTTGTCATCAAATACTCAAAGATTCTTTACAATAACAGAATTTAGTTCAAAATTTTTACTTAAAGATGCTAAAGAATGGCATAATGATGAAGAGTATAACTCCGCTAAGAAATCTATCAAACAGTGGAAAGTCGTGAATGATATAGCGGAAAGAGGAGTAAAATTAATGGATGAATATAATAAAATACTAACACATGATGAAGATCAAAAACAATTCTTGCTACAAGTAGTGAAAAACTACAGGGCTGTTTACCCTGATAGAAAGAAAGAAACATTGATGAAGTAAAGACAGCTAATGTCTCAAATATCATGCTAGTTTAATTATGCTTGTGGTTATGGTAGGACCTACGGGGGAGCTTTCCACATTAAAAAAAAGCAATGCGCCTTGTACTGTACCCCCTGGGTGGTGTGGAAAAATTTGACAATTTGAGTCGTTCTGTCAATTTTTAATTGCTGGTAGCAACCCCTAAAAATTAAAAATTTGCTAAAATATTTTAGGATATTTGGTTTTATGCTGAAATGAACCATTTAAAGGGTTGAACACATTAATTAAAATACAAAACAAAAATTTTTTACCCCCATATTTGAATCACCCTAACTGGTACGTATTAAACAGCATCAATACAGTATAAGAAGTGGCCAGGAATCTAACGCCATTTTCATTCACGTAAGAGATACTAATCATCCCATTGATTGGAAAAATGCTTCCAAATTAAGGTTTAGTAAATCTATTGTTAGCAGAAATATACTGGAATCAAGTGTGATCAAGAATAATGCGGATTTGGTCCTTAATATTAGCCCTGGGTTGTACAAATTAGATTCGTGCATTGTCAGAAAGCTGGTGAAGGGCGTACTGTTTTCTTAACTGCATTCTTGCCCCTTAATGGTTTGCCCTGGTTAAATAAATAAATATTATTGTAAGAACTGTTAACATTCTGTGTCTATTTTAATTGTAATATTTCTTTCGTGTATAATCTTTGGTTGCTGGGGGTTTATTGGACTTTTGAACTGGGTTGCTTTTGGGAAAACAATTTTTTTTTTTTTCCAGACTGTTTGTAGAAATTTTGTAATAATCTGTAAGATGATGGGCAACATTCCCTCTGTTTTCATTAATTTCAGGCCACTTAATTTCCTACTTCAATTAAATATTAGTGTTAATAACCATTATAATAATTTTTGTTTTCTGTACTGGTGTTTTGTCTAATTTCATCTATATAGTAATTTAGCAGCCTACAGATTATGTTATCTATTTGTTATCTACGTTATCTATTCGTTTTTCATTAAATTCTTGCCAATTAATTGCGTGCTTTAATTAAATATTAGTGTTAATAACCATTATAATAATTTTTGTTCTCTGTATTGGTTTTTTTGTCTAATTTCATCTATACGGTATACTTCTTTTAAATTTGTAATTTAGCAGCCTACAGATTATGTTATCAATTGAAAAAATCTTTAGAGGGCTTTAAGGCCTTTAATTTGAGGTGCCGATTGTGAATTTTTTGCTTGTCTATTTAACTCATTTACTTTGTAATCTCTGTCTATTTTCTGTTCCTCCTTGATAATATGAATATATCACGAAAGCGCTCGGACTTTGTGTTTCCTTTTCCCTGTGGTTGTTTGCTGATTAATAAGGTCACGTGTTATTTTGTGATTTTAGTGCATATATATATATATAAAACTTACTTTAACTTTACTTATATCATTATTTACTTTAATCTTTGTCATTTATCGTTTTTTTATTCAAGGAATTGGTTTCAATTTCATTTCAATTTAAAAAAAGGGGGGCATATGCAACGGGTAAGGGGGGGGGGGTGAGCATAGCAGTGTAACGGTGTAATTACAGTATGTTGTTTAGGGGCCCAAAGGAAGCTCTGAGCAGTGTATAGAATAAGAATACAAAATTTTTAACCCCCCTATTGTATATGTTACCATCAATACTAAAGAGCCATTCATTCTCAATTGGAGGAGGAGGGGCTGATAAATACTTCTTAGCTAGGTGACACAAATTTGGGAAAAGTTTGCTGTTGATCTTCCACCATTCCAATGGACACAGATTCCTATCAAGGTTGTTCAGAGCAATATATTTTTCTCTCTCTCCTTTGAGTGAAAATCTAAGTTTTGATGAACTTCTCTGAATTGAATCAGTGGTTCCTGTCTTGAGTTGTTTCATCAGTGGTGTGATGAAAATCACCATAGTTGGCTTCATTACTCTTGCTGGCAATAAGTTGATCATAACAAGTGTCAAAATCAAAGTCTTCTGTGTCTTGATCTTTACCTGTTTGATCAACTTCGATGGTGTAGTGATCAGGGAACTCTTCACTTGTGCTCTCATGATCATTCTTCTGTTGCTAGAGTACTTCTACTATGCCTGCTAATGTAGATGAAAGGTTGCTGAGGTGAGTTTTGGAGCTGGTTTCATTCTTCTTTTCAAAGAAAGCATCTTTGAATCTCGGGTCTAAGAATGTAGAAAATATGTTGTTGTCATCCTTATATTTCATGAACCGCTGGGAACAGGAATTTTTGAGAGCTGCAATTGTGCTTCCCAGGTGACCAAATCGTCCCTCAGTTCTTGCTCTTTCAACAAACAGCTCAAGAAATCTAATCTGTGGGAGAATTTTAGAGGTGGTACTATCTCTGCTGCTAAACCTGACTGTAGTTTTGTGAAAAACTCTCAATAACTTGACAAGTTTTGCAATTACATTCCACCTATTTGCATCAAATGTTGGTAGGTTTGGCATATTCAAGCAGTAGTTAGCAATTGGTATTTTCTGTTCAAGCAACCTTTCCAAAAGAAAGAAAGAAAGTACTATTCCACCTAGTTGGCACATCTTGAATCATCGTGTGTTCTGGTAGTTCATGTTGTCTTTGATTTCATGCAACTTTGTGTAGGCAGCTGTAGAGTGGTTGAAATGACCAACTATTTGTTTGCAGTTAGCAATTACGTCCTTCACTATTCTTTGTTCAAAGATACAATCTTTTACAATTAGCTGCAAGGTATGTAGAAAACAAGGCAGTGCATCATATCCAGATTCTGAAATCCCCTTTACCAGATTGGCACCATTGTCTCGGGTCATTCCAGCTCAATTGGTACAGGGGTGGTCGGGTGACCTTCTCCGATTTTCTTCAAATTTTCAGGGTTGATTCATACACCATTCAATAGCTTAAATCTAAAATTTTAGCTTCCTCAGTCAAAAACTTTTAATTTTATGGTCGCTTAAATGGCCCCCACCTTCGACAAAAAATGCCCATATTGGGCTTGATCAACCAATGCCTTCATTTTGAGAGGGCTTGAAAAGTGTCTTCTAATAGGAGTATCTAGAAGCTTCAAATTTGTCATGCCAATACAACTTCTGGTGGGCTTTTCAATTTTGTGAGCAAAAAGGCTGTGGAACAAATAGTTTCTAAGTTACAAGGGCTTAAATATGGCTCCATTTTGAAGCTTGCATCAATTCCTCCCACTTTTACGACTCTACCATTTTCAAAAGTTTTAGTTCTACATCAATCACAGCTGTTTTAATACTCCTAATAGTCTCTATGGGTTGTAAATTTATGAGTGAAATAAACGAACAACCAAAAAAAGATTTATTTCTATTTTTAAAAATTTCCAAAAGTTGATATTTTCACAAAATTTGCAAAATTAACATCAACTTTGGGGCTTAATATAAAGGTGTCCGAAATTAGTCAGGGAGTTGATACTTCTAGTAAAGAAAGATACATATGTGTAAAAAAACATATATTAAGGAATAGATCTCAACTCAACTCCTTCATATAGTTTTGGCGATTCAAAGAAAAGTGCTTTTTGTGAAAAATCTCAAATTTTTGCAAAATTTGTAAATTTGTAAATTTCTATTTATGACATTGAACTGTAATTTTACTTCCATTTTATTACTTAAGTTGATTGACAATTGTAATAATATGTAAATAAGTCTAAAACATACAAGAAATTTAATATGTCTGTCAAAACAACCAGCGACTCGAAGGGCTCTGGGTAGCTCATTTCGCTTTGTATATTCTTATAAATGTAAAACATGATGGTTAATCATTAATGTCCGGGCCTATTTTATAGATCATGATCTTTTATTTTCAGAAAATTTAACTAGAGCAATTAAATTAATTTTACTGCCTTTAATAATGGCTTATTCTAATCAAGAATCAAAGTGCAGCTTTGGTATGTACTTGGATGATCCATGTCATGAACACACTCACCAGGAAGGCGGGTATGTATACCTTACATGAGCTGACAGATGAAACAAGGAAACTGCTATTGTGGAGAACAAAAGCAACTGTAATCAACCCAAATAGTGCTACTGTATGCTACCACCATGAAAAAATGTTTGGAATGCATTACCAACAATTGCAACGTAGTTGCCAAGATCCATGGAGAAATCATCGAAAGAAGATAACAAGTAAGTAAATATAGGTACTAATATATTTATATTTCATAAAGAAGTTTATATTGTAAATTGTAACCTAAATTAGCTATTTAATTTTAATAGGGTAGGCTATATACTGTGCTAGTGAATGCAT
Source organism: Bathynomus jamesi (assembly GCA_023014485.1). Lineage (NCBI taxonomy): Eukaryota > Metazoa > Arthropoda > Malacostraca > Isopoda > Cirolanidae > Bathynomus > Bathynomus jamesi. The sequence goes on along the minus strand of JAJOZX010001534.1, from coordinate 826,811 downwards.
ATGTTTTGAATATTTTATATGAATAGCCTATAACCAAATGTTGAGGTTTTAAAATTATTTTCCAATGTGTTTAGAGTTTACATTACCCTACTAGGGCGGGTCGTACTCAGGTGACAACATGAATCTGAAGGAAATCCTACCATCAGGGGTGTCTAAATTGTTTTTACATGGGGAATTCAAATATGAGCTTCTTTTTTGGATAGGATAACTCTAACCTACATCATTTTGTATTTCTAAATTGCCAATTTTACCCTTTTGAACCCCTTTATAATATATTAAAAGATATAAGGTAAATCATTTATATTGACAAGGCCAAATCAACTTTACATATATTTATTAATAGGTGAACTGCATGTATATCACTGGATATAATTACAAAGATCATTCTCCTGACATCTTGAACTTTGCCAGGTTGCACAAATCCTGCTTTGACTCAGACTTTGACATCAGCTTCCTGCTGGTCTCCTGAGCCCTGATCCCTCCATCCCTCTTTTCCTGTGAGAAGTACTTAGCAGAAGCCTCAGTCACCATTTTAACAACCCTCTCAATGCTTTGTGTGTGGCAAGGCCAGTTGCGCACCTCCATGGGGGTGTTGATGAAGTTTTTCACCTCTGAGGTGCATAGAGAGCAGGTGAGAGGTGGCTCTGACACACCTTCTGACCAGCTGATCAAGTCACCGATGCTGGAAGCATCACAATTGATGTCAGGTGTCCTTCTGCTCCTAACAGAGGAGTCCCCCAGCTGAGTGTCCGGGTCCCCCTCTCCCCTGATGGCCAGGATTCTCTCCACCCCTTCAATCCTCTCCTTCTGATCCTCAGAGCAGAGTAGTGTTTGGAGGATGACTTCACTGTGGGCATACCAAGCAGATCTTCTCACAGTTGGCATCACAATATCCAGCACCTTTCTCTGGGACTTGAGGCAGTCCAGCTGAAAGAGGATGTGCCTAGGCCCTTCGATCCAGGAGTGCTTGACCTTCACGTTGAACCAACATGGGTAATACACTCCAATGATGAATTCCACAATGAATTGCAGAATCTTCAGGTTCTTTCCTTTAAGTCCGTGCTTTGACACCCAGAGCCTGAGAAGTCTGTTCGCTATGGTGAGCCAGCAGCTGTGGTTTACTGGTCCTATCTCTTAACAGAGCCAGCCCTGCAGGAAGTACTCCATCCCTGACTGCACAGACAATTTTATAGCCATAGTATTGATCAGTTGAGAGATCTTGAATGACCTTGTCAGGAAGCTTGATCAGTGGAGGGCCAACAGAGATTCGGGTGAAGTTTGGATTGATATCAAAGTCTGTAGCAGAATCAAGGAGCTTTCCTATTGGCCCGGATAATTTTTTGTCTGACAGAGTAAGGCCATCAAGGTCAACAATGAGATGGTGCAGAGGAAGTTCAACAGTGTGCAGGTTGCACACCAACCAGACCAGCTTTCTCCCCAGGTGCAGCTCCAGCTTCCATATTACTCCAGCTTTCACACCAGTGTTGACATTTGTTGAGTCTCCTCCAATGGCCAACAAGGTCTTATCATAACCCCTCTTTCAGCCAGGCAAACAGGACCTTAGCAATCTTCTCCGCATGTGACTCCTCTTTAGTTGCTTTCTCTGGGGTAAAGTGGAACAGATAGTAGCTGCCAGGCTCACTAACAACACTATAGTGTTCTTCCTTGATCTTTGCGGGAAAAGATTGGTCACTGCCCTCAGCTTCCATCATCACATTGGTCAGGTCAATCCGCCCATCAAAGAGGATGCAAGAGATCCCCCCCTCCTCCCTGCACTTCTTCTCGAACTGTTCCCCCAGCTCTCTCATCAACTTCTCCTGTGCTCTCTTGACCTTGCTCTTATCAATCACTTTACTTGTATTGTCTTCTGTGATGATTCCTGCGTCAATCAGAGCTGCTGTTGCTATCGCTGCAGTTGGCCTCAGCCCTATGCCATACCTTACACTAGCAAGGGCAATGTTTTGAATCTCATCATAGTTTTTCTGTACCTTTGCCGAAGCTGCTGGCTCAGGGTCAGTTTGAGGGAAGAGCTCAACTTCAGGAACAAACTCATCTTCATCACCACTTCTCTCCAATTCCAGATCCTCATCACCATCTGCCAAAAATCTCTTAACATCCTTCCTGGCTGCCTTCTCTGCTACTGCAGCACTTTCCTCCTTGCTCCTTCTCCTTTTCTCTGCCTTCCTTTCCATCCACTGCCTTTTCAATGTCCTCACCTGTCTCTTGTGCTCTGGTAGATCAGGACCCCCTATTTGGTGGGGTCCCTTACTTCCAACCTTCTCTTTCTCATTCAGAAAATGGCCTTATGCGTACCAGAAAACCATCAAAATATTTCATATACCAAACTGTATGATAATTACAATTAAGTGGAATGGCACACCTTTTTATTTGAGTATTTAAATATTATTATTATTATATGAATTACATTATATGTGTTTATATGAATTAGTTAGAACAATGCTCTATGAGAGATAACGTGAGCAGCCATGATAGAAAATGTGAGAAGACATATTCTGGGGTAACTACAATAGTAAAATAATCAACAATTTAATAATAATCAACTGCAAAATGATGTAGGTTAGGGTTATCAGAATTAAATATTTTCTTCAGAATTGTGTTCTATACACCAAAATATGTCATTTGAACACCCCTCTCCATTGATTTAAAAAAAATGCGTTGTATGACCCGCCCTATTACCCTACTTTATTTGCAGAATCACTACAAATTATTGACAAAGACATAGCAACTAGACTGAATCTGATACCAGGACAGAAACTTTGCTCAACATGCTTCTCTAGAGCCAAGACGATTGAAGATGAAAAAGACTCAGGTAGTGATGAATATGTTCCAGAAGAAATAGTTAAGGAGACATTTGACGAAACGTTAGGTTCACTAGAATGCTCACCCATTAAGTATGTAAGAGCAAGAGATCGAAAGTTTTACACGAAAAGGAAACTAAAGCAAATTGAAACATCAACAAAATCAAAGCTGTCAAAAGTTCTTCATATGAAGCCTAGCATTTTGGATGAGGAAGCGGAGAAACCTATAGAGAGTGAGGAAGAAAAGTGTTATCAGCATATGATAGAGGAACTGAAAGAAGTGTAAAACTAGTACCAGACAAGAAAAGATACAAATTCTAACACTCCTTCCAATTGGTAAAACCTGGTCCAGAGAAAGAATTATGAAAGAATTTGAAGTGTCAGCCAGAATGGTTAATGTTGTGAGGGCCTTAAAGAGAAAAGAAGGTATCCTTCCTATAATGAGAAATAAAAAGAGTAGCAAGGGTATAAGCGATGAAATAAAGGAAAGAGTGATAGAATTTTTCCAAAACAATGAATATACTAGAGAATGCCCTGGTAAAAAAGACTACAAATCAATAAAAACACCACAAGGGAAGGTTCACAAGCAGAAAATACTGTTGTTGACAAATATCAGAGAATTATATACGCTTTACAAAAATAAATATCCAAACAAAATCTCCAAATCAAAGTTTTTTGAACTGAGACCAAAATGGTGTATGGGTGTGGGGAGTAAAGGATCACACAATGTATGCATTTGTGAAATACACCAGAACTTTAAACTTTTATGTGAATCACTCCCCGTCAAAGTAGAATTAAGAGAGTTACTAGGGAAAATAGTCTGCAACACTGAAACCAGAAACTACATGATTAATAACTGCAAAACATGTCCTGGTTTAAATGAATTACGGGATTGGCTTCTCACCATTTTTTAAAACAATGATTATGACATGGATGATGAGGTTTCCTTTAAGCAGTGGCTTCATACAAACCATACCCAACTGGTCACAATGACAAAAAGTGTTTCGAATGTAGTAGAAGACATATGTGAAAGTGCAAAAAAGTTGAAAGTACACCATTTCAGAGGAAAAGCCCAATCAAAATATTTGTCCAACTGTAAAGAAAACCTCAATGATTCTACAGCATTAGTGCTTGTTGACTTCTCTGAAAACTATAGTTTTATAATTCAGGATGCCGTACAAGGGCATCACTGGGACAATACCCAGGCCATGACTCCAGATTCCTGGGATCTTGGGAGCATTGCTCCAGTAAATTTGACCATGAGAAAAAGTAAATTTGGGTTTGGGTTTTGTTCATCCACTAGACGTTATGCAATTTTTTTGCGTATACGTTCTTGTACAAACCAATTTTTTTAAATTACAAATTTAGTTATTTTAAGTTTAGTTGGTAATTCCATATTTAACAATTATTTTTATTTTTTGTTAAGCTTCAATGTTTTGATAATTAAAATTTTATTAAAACATTTTTTTTTTTAATATAAAATTATCAGGATTGGACTATGTTCCATTGATCTCGGCCAGGTTTGATAAATTGGCCAGATAATTACTTGTGCGGTTTTAAGTAATCCACCATGACTCTAGAATTGAAAAGTTTAGTTAAGTTTAAACTTACTTTTACTTACTTTAACTTACCTACTTTTACTTACTCTTCCTTACTTTTACTAAGTTTAAAGCACTTATTTTTACTTACTTTCATTGTACTATATTTACTTACTTTTACTCACTTTTACCATACTATATTTACTAACTTTTACTTATTTTGTATTTTTTCAGGTAGTCAATAATCAATAATGGATCCTAATATTGATGAAGTTGGAGAGAAAAGTGAGGGTGTTAAAAGGGGTTACTTTTGTGGTCAATGCAAGAACAAATATTCAAAGAAGCAAAACTGGGAGGAACATCTTAATTCCAAAAAAAATATTTGTTACAATACAAGAGGTCCCAGATTTTGGGCCCACAGCTTAGATATTGCAGTAAAGAAATACCAGGATGAAGTGCAGCAAAGAGATATGGCAAAGCAGTCATTTAGTTTGTTCACAAAATGTGCTAGTGCTAGACCTCAGAAAAATGAACCAACTTCATCAACTGCTAATCTAGAAAATGAAACTTTTTCACTAGATGTTTCACAGACTGAACTTCTCCTCCACCTAAGAAACAAAAGGTAAGTGAGGAATCTGCGCATCAGACTAACAAAACTGCTTTAGAGGAATTTGAAAATTCCCAAATCCAGAAGACATTGAATGCAATTTTGCGCCTAACAAAAGAAACTCACCAAGCTGTTGTGGTTAATAAAGAGAAGAGTCAAAATATGCCTTCAAGTTCAAGTGTTGCATCCAAATCTAATAAAGCAAAAAGCAACAAATTTGACATTTCCATAGCCCATTTAAGCAAGTGTAAATCAATACAAGAAATCCTGAACAATGATTTGATCAAATCTACATTCAAATTGGTGGAAAAGAAGGATCTAGGGCATGCTGATGATTCATTTTCAGTACCAAGTGATATAATGGAAAACACTGCAAATAGTGACACTAATATGCCTGATGTAGATATAGCTGTTGAGGATGAAGATGATGATAATCAAGAAGATATTGATGATGCTTCTGATGATAAAATGTTTACATTATATTGCATAGCTTGCACAGACCCCAAAGCATGTGCTTCAGACAAACATTCTAACATAAAAGGTTACTTCAATGTTAAAGATTTAACCTATGTATGCAAACAAGGAGAAAATCAAGAGAGATGGTTTAGAAATCTGAAAACCCACCTGAAGAGACATTTAATTAAACTTCAGCATCATCAAAGAGCTGCTGTTTATGAAGTGATGAAAACATCTTCTCGGAACACTACTAAACGCATAGAAGACTTATGTGGCAACATCTTATACTACATAATGAAAACAAACACTGCATGGGCTCTATATCCAGTACTTCTAGCTGTATTACATAGGTCAGGTTGTGAGGTTGGAAATTTGAATCATAGCACACATGCGTGCGAGACAATTTGTGAGCTATTAGATAATCAACTTAAAGAACAAACTGTAAAGTGGTTCTTAGAACAAACTTCAGTAACAATAACAGCTGACATTGGAACAATTTTGGGATTAAGCATGCTAGTTGTATTAGTTATGAGTGAAGAAGATAAGACTGTAAAACTTGCTGGGATAAATTTAGTACGCAGCAAATCAGGAGTTTATTTGGCCAATGAAATTTTTGATGTGTTGAAGTCTCCTAATCACTTGAAACTATCTGAAGAAGCAATTAAATCCAAGGTATCTGGAATGGTTGGAGATGGGGCTTTTTGTAAGGACAACGAGCCATTTAAAAACGAAATGAAAAAGTTGTTTGGAGAAAATTTCAAATTTCGATGGGACTTAATGCATCTTGTGAACAGAGCCAACGTTGATGCATTGAAGAAAATTTGTAAACTAGGTGAGCTTTTAGACTTTATTCAGAATCACTCTTCAAATCTGAGATCAGGCCTTGACTATACCAATATGGTTCTTGACAATATCATTGGTTTTAAGAGACCAAAACTCAAATCTGATACTCGCATGGTTAATTACAAATTTGATCAATTTGACAGATTTGTGGAAAATGTGTGTTTTTTGATCATCCACAAGAGAAAGAAATTAGTGCCAAGTTCTATGTATTGATTTCCTATGTAACAAAGATTATGTTGCAAGTAGCTCAAAAAACCACAGTTAGTGCAGAATTTGTAGAAAATATAATTTATAAAGAAGGAGGGAAAACTGTTATGTTAAGAGTGATGAAAACAATTTCCAAATTAGCTAATGGAGGAAATGCAAATGATGTAGTTTCTGAATTTAAGCACGATACCACAGGGCAGCAAAAGGAACTAACAGCTGAGGATTACATCCTAAATGAAGTTTACAAATACATCAAGAAACGTTCTGATTACTACCAGGTTGCTGAAGTTGCTAGACCATCCAGAAACAGATCTGAAAGTAGTTTTACAAAAGACTCAGTGATAAATTGGCTGACAGAATATATAGAACAGCTGTGGAAAGGAATCACAGAGATATTAAAGCATTTTGATAAAGATGGATCAACTGCCTGGAGTGAAGCACCAGCTGAAGGGACATTCTCCATTCTTGGTTACATTGTTGAACACAAAGGATCCATTAAGCCATCTCATTTGACTAAGCTGTGCAGAATTGTGAAGGAGGGTCCAGCTCCAGGCACTAGATCTGCTGTAATGATCACAGAGAAAGCCATTGATCAGTGGCCAAGCATACATGGCGGTAAATTCACAACAAATGCCTACATGCAAGGTCTAACATCGTCCACTGTTGCTGCTGCAATGAATAAATAAACTTAAGGTGAGTTATAAACTGTACATTATTGTATTATTATGTTTAGCTAAAACAATTTGTAATTGGTATGTCGTCAATTCAAGAGTTTACTATCATTAACCTATCTAGTGGTGTAAGGGGAAAAAAAGTAAATTCAGAGCTGTGCTCCAGTAAATTTTTTCAAATCTGGAGTCATGACCCAGGCTACCTTGCATCCAGTAGTCTGCTATCAAAAAGTTGATGGTGAACTAAAAGTTACAAATTTTTGTGTAATATCAGATTCACTTACACACAACACAACTGCAGTTCATTCTTTTTTATGTGAAGCCTTGAAATTACTTAAAAGTCAGAATCCTAAACTAAAACATATTTGTTACTTTAGCAATGGCGCAGCAAGTCAATATAAAAACTATAAAAACATCATTAATTCAGTGTTACATGAAAAAGATTTCCAACTAACATGTGAATGGAACTTTTTTGCCACCTCTCACGGAAAGAGCCCCTGTGATGGTGTTGGTGGCACCGTCAAAAGGTTAGTTGCCCGGGCAAGTCTACAAGCAACAAGTAAAGGTCACATCACCAATCCAAAAGAGATGTTCAATTGGTACAAATCTAATATTAATGGTATACAATTTCTGTACATTGATTCAACTAAAATTGAGGAAAATGCTAATTTATTTGAGTTAGAAAAAAGGTATTCCTTAATTAAGACAATCCCAGGAACCTGTTCATATCACTGCTTTAGACCTTCATCAACAGGCATTAAACTGTACAAAATTTCTAGTGATGAAAATTTCTTCAACAAACAACTTTCCTTCCTCAATGCTACACAAGAAAATGTGGCTTACCAATATAAACCTGGTACATATGTGGCCTGTTTCTATGAAGGTGACTGGTTTGTTGGAAACATAGTTGAAGTGTGTGATACTGAGAAGGATCTATTAGTAAATTTCATGAAAAAGAATCCTTTTAAATGGCCTGAACAAGAGGACGTTTGCTGGATTCCATTCCAACATGTTTTGTGTTCAATTGAACCACCTACAGTTACTGGGAAAATGGGGAGACAGTACAAGTTATCAAATGATTGTTTATCTAAAATTGAGGAGTATTTTAAAAAAAGCCTAAGTAACTACAGACCTGTATCAAGCTGAATAATAAATTGCCAATTTATGGCTGTGAGGCCATGGAGTGTTGAAGACAATCAGACTTAAAGCCTGAGTACAATAATAAATTCCTGAGTCAGTGTCTAAACATAAGAGGTATTAGCTATATATAAGTTTACATACGAATTTACATAAAACAACACATATTAAAAAAAGAATATGAACTTATAGCCAATAATTCACATGCTTAAAAACTCAGGAATTCATTATTGTATATAGCTAAGTACTGTACACTTGTATTAAGGGAAGTAATACAACAAAGCTACTTAAATTTAAGGTGTACTGAAAATGGTGGTTACTGCTAGTTTATCTGTACTAACTGCATAATTTAAATTACTAGGAAGTGCTAAAAGAGCAGTAGAACACGGTTCTACATGATTTACTTAGGTAGATCCAAGTATTGAGCCTACAAGCTGGTCCATCTGTTGTGTTAACTGCAAATGTAGTAATAATCTAAGTATATATTATGTCTTTTTTATGAGTAAAACTTATTTAGATAATTTAACATTTGTGAATTAACTTACCAAGTAATAAAATGGAAGTAAAATTACAATTCAATGTTGTAAAAAGAAATTTAAACATTTACAAATTTTGAAAAAATTCAGAATTTTTCACAAAAAGTACTTTTCTTTGAATAGCCAAAACTATATGAAGGAGTTGAGTTGAGATCTATTCCTTAATATATGTTTTTGTACACATATGTATCTTTCTTTACTAGAAGTATCAACTCCCTGACTAATTTTGGACACCTTTATATTAAGCCCCAAAGTTGATGTTAATTTTGCAAATTTTGTGAAAATATCAACTTTTGGAAATTTTTAAAAATAAAAATAAATCCTTTTTTGGTTATTTTTTTATTTCACTCATAAATTTACAACCCAGAGAGACTATTAGGAGTATTAAAACAGCTGTGATTAATGTAGAACTAAAACTTTTGAAAATGGTAGTCATATAAAAGTGGGAGGAATCGATGCAAGCTTCAAAATGGAGCCATGTTTAAGCCCTTGTAACTCAGAAACTATTTGTTCCACAGCCTTTTAGCTTGCAAACTTGAAAAGCCCACCAGAAGTTGTATTGGCATGACAAATTTGAAGCTTCTACTCCTATTAGAAGACACTTTTCAAGGCCTCTCAAAATGAAGGCATTGGCTGATCAAGCCCAACATGGGCATTTTTTTGTCGAAGGTAGGGGCCATTTAAGCGACCATAAAATTAAACGTTTTTGACTGAGGAAGCTAAAATTTTAGATTTAAGCTATTGAATGGTGTATGAATCAACCCTGAAAATTTGAAGAAAATCGGAGATGGTCACCCGACCAACTTTCTGAAATCTGTACCAGTTGAGCTGGAATGACTCTCTTACAATTACATGCACCTTGTAAGACAATGTTGAAGGCAGTTATGGCACTTTGTATAATCTCACTAATATTATTAGCTGTATGGGATTCTGGGAATGGCATAACACACAACACAACTGTTGTTTTATCAAAACTTTCTGATACACAATGTCCTGTAAGACTAATGAATGAACTGTCACTTGAGGAGGTCCAAATGTCACTAGTTAAGCTCAAACTGTGGGATTCATCAACAATTGTTTGTACTCTTTTTCTCACTGATACATAAATGTCTGGTACAATAGGGTGTGTCAATTTTGTCAACTTTTTTCAAATCAATTTTGGTAGTGAAAATATAGTCTTTTCATGTCAAAACTTGAAATTGGCCAACCAAAATTAAATAAAATAACCCTTACCTACATCAGTTTTACCTTAAAGTTTCAGAAATTGACTCTTTTACTAAATAATAGGACATAAATTGATTAACTATTCATCTGTCACAGAATTATCCCACTGATCGCATATTGAGTGTTTTCAAGGTCATATAGTTGTTGTACAATATACAAGTTACAACATGAATAGAATTGTCCCTCACTCTCAGTTGCCTCTTAGATGTCATGGATGGTGGTTTGCTGTTATTGCTCTTGTACCTACTTCATAGTTATTCTACTAGACCAGGGGTGGGGAACCTTTTTTCAATGGAAGGCCGCATTTCATTTAACCAAGACCCTATTAGGCCGCATGCTGAGAATTTAACATATACAGTACAACAAAATGTCATATTTTAGTCTACAATCTACATATTTACTAATTTTAAATCAAACGATAATATGTGAGGGCTTTTATAATAAATAAAAAAATTCAGCAAGTGCACATTTATTTTTGGGGGGAATAATTGACAATAGAACTAATATTAAGTGAAAAATTATATTAAGTGAAATGATGTTAATATGATATTAAGTGAAAAATGATATTAAGTGAAAAAGTGATAAACCATTTAATGACTTTTTTGTGACTGCTTATTGCGGGACGGGAGTCGTACATTTAGTTCCAACATCGTTGACCGTAGTTTTAGTTCGTCCTCCAGGTGAATATTCGTCATCTGAGATCTCAAGCGCGTTTTGATTTGAGTCACATATGAAAATGTTGATTCACAACGGTAGGTTGTGCCGAAACAAGACAACATTCTATGAGCATGTTGGCGCAGACGTGGGTATTCAACGGCACTTTTCCATATTTCAACAGGATCCTTCTTAGTATCAAATAGAGACAAGGATATTATCTTCTAATAGCTCAATCAACTCCATCTGTAAATCTTCAGGTGCTTTGGAGACATCAACCAGGTGTGGTTCAAAAGCTAGTTTCAGTGTGAAGTCAAGTTTCTCAACATCTTCAAATCTTTCATCGTATTCTTCAATCAGGGAGTCTAGGACAGCTGTATATTCTTTCACATCGCATTCCCTTAATGATTTGCTTGTATCTTCTTCATCAATTACCTTTGCCAGTTCAGGGAAGTGTTCAGCTGAAAGTTCCGATTGGGTAAGGATAGTTTTGAAAAAGCGCAACTTCCTCCGAAAAGCCTGGATTTTTTGCCACATTTCAAATATGGATTTAGTTTTACCTTGCAAAGAAATATTCAGGTAATTTTGCTTTGACATTACGTCATCCAAAAATGCAACATTTCTGCAGAAATCCTTTTCTGACAATTCACATGGTTCATTGAGTTCCTCAAAAAATCTTGTGATTTGTTTTCGCAAAGACAAAAGTTTTTCAAAGACTTGCCCTTGTGACAACCAGCGCACTTTAGAATGATACGGAAGATCCACAGTGAATGTTTCATCATCAAGCATAAGCATATTGCGAAACTGGCAATGTTGTGATGCATTTGCTCTAATATAGTTCACAATACGTATAACTTCACTTAATGTGTCACTTAAAACAGTAGATTTGGCACAGAGATTCTGTTGATGCAAAATACAGTGAAAGGAAATCAAGCTATCTGGATTTGGCAGTACTTTTTGTAGTAGCACAACAAATCCTGCACATTTTCCTCTCATGGAAGTTGCACCATCTGTGCATACACTTACTAAATTACATAAATTCAGTTTCGCTTCACGGCATTTTTCTTTGAAGAGAGACAAGACGTCAATTCCACGTGTCTTCCCCGTAAGGGTACCCAAAGCCAGTAACTCCTCGTAGCATTGAAAATCTGCAGTTATAACACGAATAAAAAATGACACTTGCGCTGAGTCAGTAATATCAGTGGACTCATCCAATGCAATCGAATAATAAGTATTTTTGCTTTGGCATATTGTACAAAGTTGTTCAGTTACATTGAGGGCTAATTCATGTTGCCAATCAGTTATGGTCCTTCTTGAAAGAGGTAGTTGTTTGTATTTGTTAACTTTGTCTGAATCTAAAGAGGCTACAACTTCAACAATGCTTTCTTTTATGATTTCAACATCACTATATGGCTTACCTCTTTTTTCCAAGTATATATGCTACTTTATAAGTTGCTTCAGTGATTTCAGTCCCTAGGCCTGACATCATTTTAAATACTTGCTGCTGTTGCTGCTTTTGAAGTTTCATCTTCGTAAGTGCAGACTTTCGGGGTTCTCCTTCCAATATAGCATACTTGTGGTTCTTATGAGTTGCATAATGCTGATATGCATTGTGTTTCTTCACTGTTGCAATTATGGCATTGCAGAGCACACATCATTTTATCTTTTTCAGCAACTATGAAATACTGCAATTCCAATTCTTCATGGAATACTCTGTTCTCTTCCTTTAATTTTCTTTTCACAGTTTTTGACATGATTGGGGTACCAGAAGATTTATAAATAAAAATGGTACACGAATTGATCAAAGATTTACAGTTTTAAAGGAAACAAGCGTGCTTGTCACTATCGGAGAATTGTCAGTAACTGTCATCCAGTCAGCCAGTCGAGTTGATCGTTGATAGGTAAGGGCGTAAGCCGTAAGGCAACGCTGCCAGTTTCAACTGGCAGCGTTGCCATATTTCCTATTGTTCAAGCCATAAAGAAGGCTGGTATGTGTAAGAAGCAGTGAAGCTGAAACCATGATCTAATGAAATAGCCTAAAGCCCTAAAGGGGTATCAGTTGCTGTCCATTATCGTACGGTATGAATTCTGAATGTCAAACAGGCAGAAGGCCGCAACTAGTACCCCAAAAAGCCACAGGTTCCCCACCCCTGTACTAGACGAATACTACAGTTTAACTGTAAATATGGATTATTGATTATTACAATTATTTATTATTATCATATTCTTCTGTCTAATTATGTTGTAATCCCATGAAATATTTTTTTATTGAATTTTAGAACATCGAATGACTAAACTTTGAAACATCGTAATTGATATAAAATAAATGCTTTTCTTTCTTTTCAGATATTCCTAAGATGCCAAAATTGAAGACAAGAGGTCAGTCATCATGCCACTTGAGCCTGTTAGTCGGTACAGGCAAGGAGCTTCCCGTATCAGAACTACCAACAGTGCGAGACATGCTGAGACTAGGGTTACTCCTTCGTGAACAAAATACAAAGGATAGAAGGAACTACACAGAGAAAGAGCTCATAAGGGACATGATTCCCCCTCTTCTGCATCAGTGGAAAAAAGCTAATGTGTTATTCAAACCACCTGTACTCAATCAGTATAGAACTATTGAGCTAAAATTAACAAAGCTGTGGCACAAAGCAGTTGAGACATCACTTGGTAAAGGAAAACTAGCAAAGAAAAATAAATTTCTGCGCACACTTGATACTACTATTGACATTTTTAACTGCCAGTGTCCCATAGAATTGTGTTCTGAAGCCAATTGTTCTCCCTCATGCAGAAGAGAACCTCACCCTCAATTGATTGTCGCTGTCCTCATGAGAAGAAGATCCCTGTTTTGGAGCTGGCTTTCATAAAGGCACAGAGAACAAAGGCAGGAGGCCAAGGAAGTATGCAGATTGGTTCGGCAGATTATTCAGAAACCAAAAAACAGATTGTTATTGCTAAGAAAAGAGAGAAAATCCGAGAGAGGGAAGAAAGGAAGAAAAAGAAGTGAAGAAGCCAGTAGCCACCCAAAGAAGAGCTCTATCAAGAGGTTTCTCACTTCTTTGAAAGCTCTTCAGATGAACAGAAAGAAGCAACATCAGATGATAGCTCCAAAATGCCATCTGAATCTTCACCGAAGAAAATGAAATACAACACTAAAGACATCTCAAACATTGCCCTTGCCAGTATTCCACCATACGGGTCTATGAGAGACTGCAGGGATTGCCACTGCTGCTTGGATAGATGCAGGCCTCATCAGCTGAGAGGATACATCCTTAGTGATAGATCATAATAAGATAAGAAGAGCACAAGAAAAAATAATGAAGGAAATATTCGATCAGCATGAAAAAGATTTGGAGGAGGAAGGTCTCTCTTGCCTTTTGTTTGATGGAAGAAGAGATGACACAAAAGTTCTACTAGAGGTAGAGGGAATGGACAGAAAGTTTCCCAGTCTCATCAAAGAAGAACACTACTCTGTGTGTTCCGAACCTGGTGGCCACTATTTGTTTCACTTTGTTCCTGAAGCAGAAGTAGAAGGCAAGAAACACGCAGAGGCAATTGCTGATCAAATAATATGTTGGCTTCAAGAAAGAAGACTTGACAGTTCACTGCAGGCCATTGGTGGAGACTCAACTGCGGTGAACACTGGATGGCAGGGTGGTGTTATGACGCATTTAGAGAAAAAACTTGGAAGAAGGCTTGTTTGGATTGTATGTGATTTGCACACAGGGGAACTACCTCTTCCTCGTCTCATCCAGGAACTTGATGGTCCTACAAAGAGCAACAAGTGGTCAGGCCCCCTTAGCAACATGCTAGATGAAGCAACGGAATTAGAAATACAAAATTTCCAAAGGTCGAAGTAGGCCCTCCCCTTCCAGTGTTGTCTGAAGAAGTTATCAAAGACCTCAGCACGGATCAATCTTACGCTTATCGTATTGTTCAAACAATCAGATCAGGAGAGTTGCCTCAAAATCTTGCGCTTGGAGATTGGACGTGTAAGTCACAGTCATTGGTTAACTACAGCGATTCGTTTCTGCAGGATTTGGGTTTCCAAACATGCACTGAAGGGCAAAATGCTACAGAATTTGATGTTGATTGTTGAATTTATTATTGGGTTTTATCTTCCTCACTGGTTCAATGTAAAACTTAATCCAATGTGGATGGAGGGGCCCAACCACATCTTGTTTCAATTACAGCTACTGAGAACCCAAAGGAAAGTAGTGGTGGACATCATGTTACCTGTGGTGAGAAGGTCCACTGGGTATGCTAGGCCAGAGGCAGTTTTGCAAGCAATACTCTGCAGCCAATGTACCAAAGAGAAAACTGAGGCTGTGGAAATCATTCTAAAGCTTAGAGGAACATCACTAGATGATGACCAGCTGGGAGACTGCTCTGTTCAGACAAGGAAGGTACCTCTAATAAACGTCAATGCCACGAAATTGTCAGAATTAGTTAACTTGAGTTTGGAAGTTTTGGAGCCACCACTGACAACATGTATAACAAACAAAGATTTAACACAACTTAAAGAGGCCCCAGTGCAAGTGCCAAAGTGGCCTTCTCACACTCAGAGTGTGGAGAGATGTGTGAAAATGGTCACAGAAACAGCTAGTCAAGTTTACAGTCACGAGAGGTGAGAAGGCTACATCAAAGCGCAAGTAGCAAGCCGAATGCTGATGTCAAGGAACTGCAGCAAAAAGGACATGACTGCATTGGTTACTTTCAAATAAAGACTCTGAATGATATCTTATTGCCACTTTAAATGTTGATAGGATGTTTGCGCACATTTGTTATTTTGTTACAAATTTACGGAAAAATGGAATTTTTGAATTAAAATTGATGTAGGTAGGAGTTCTTTGTTATTGTTTTTGAAGCAAGGATATTATTTTGTCTGCCAAATGATTACATTAAATTGCTACCAAATCGCATGATTTTCAATTTAGTCATTTCACTCCCAAAATTGACACACCCTACTGGTACAATATTGTCAGCAAAATACTTCCTACTTGGCAGAGAATAATTTGGATGAAGTGTTTTCACCAACCAAGTGAACCCAATGTCCTCAACAATGGAAAAGGGTTGATTGTCAACTGCGATCATCTCACTAATAGCATAGTGCACTGCTTTTGCTTGAGAAGAATTAATGTCCCAAATCTTTTGTGGAAAATTTGGGAGTACCGAAATGGAAGACCCACCTAATCTTGGATAAGCCATATTGACATTCAAAAATAATAACAATAAAAATAAATCAGAAGGAGAACTTGAACTCTTGCTGAGAAAAATTAAAAAGACACCAACAAAGAAACAAATATGGGATGAAAAGAAAAAAGATCCCATAGCTAGAAATGGCAACATGGTTTTGGGAAGAAGAAAAGGGTAAGAATAATAACAAGAACAGGGAGGGGTGAGAAAAAAGAAGCTGGAATAAAAAAAGTTCATTATTGGTGTCAAGAAATTAAATTTATATATAATTTCAAGGTAAGTTCATAAATTTCCCTTCAGTTATTAAATTTAGGTTAAATAAGCTGACATTTCAGCTGTAAATGTTTAACAAAAGAGTATGGAAGTCATGTTTATGGATACATAGCTAGGCTGGTTCATCTTTAGCCTAGGTCTTCCATCTTCAATGTAGCCTAGGTTGTGTTTAGGCTACTCTGGTTGGAGCAGGACCTATTTTTTCCACATCTTTTTTAATGCTAGAGTTTCTTCCATTGTGTACTGCGTTGTCACTGTAGTTTTACTTGTAGAAGGAGAAACACTGAGGTTAACAGCTGATGAAGACAAACTAGAAGTTCCTGGTTGAGTATCATCTTTTCTTGGACCTTTTCTTATCACGAAAGGATTTTGACATAGCTCATTACTCTTCCTCTTCTTTTCATCCTCTATCAATTTTTGTTCCTTTTTATACTCTTCTTGATGTTTGTTGGTGATGTGTTTCATCAAGTTGGTAGTGTTGTAACTTTTACTGGTTTTTCCTCCTCTGGATAATTCAACAGAACATAATTTACAAAAAGTTTTACTTTTGTCAGTTTCTGATACTATGAAAAATTTCCAAACTATACTGCTTCTAGATTGACTAGACATGATGAATTCTACAGAATTTAGATAAGATCTGAAATGAAAAAATAAACTTATAAAACATGTGAAAAGTGATGAAAACAAAATGTAAAGATATTCATACACAAAAAATGAGATTGACGCACAATGAGACACAATTACACATGATGACAATGAGAGACAATGCCCTATATAGTATATACCATATACCCCATATACCAGGTGTGACGTATCAGAAGTATTGGCAGGATTGGACACCTAAATTTACCGATACCGATACTATCGCATGAAGGGCCAATAACTACCGATACCCGATACCAATACCTAATACATCGGTGCATCACTAAATTTTGTTAACATAATCATGTGATTCAGTGATTTGCAAATCATAAGAATGATTGGTAATAAATTCTGTTTTGATGAACTTTTTTCTCCTTTCACCCAATTTTGGGTACACATGTCTACCTTAACCTAGAACAAGATTTTTAGTGTTGATTAAGTTAGTATAGATGCTACAGCCATTTCAGTGGACCATGCCTACCTCCATTTTGACCAAGTACCTTTTTCCACCAAACTTTGGAGCGCCGTTTCTTTGGAACTGTTTGAGCTAGTGTGTTGAGAAAAGTACCATTAGATTTGTCTCACTGAGATCTATAATGTCTGCTATTTTTAAGACAATTTGCCTTTTAATATATATATATTAAAATAACCTATTCCTTTATTTTTACCAATTAATTATAAGAACCAATTCTTGTCTAGCTGGGTGAAACCATGAAAAATGAGGCATCAACATAACTCTATATTTAAAAAAGGCAGTTATTATGTATTTACAATATATTTTACGGAAGCCATTATTGTTACATTTATAATAATAATAAAGTATTTGTATACGCCTTTCAAGGTAATTATTTATTCTACCAAAGATTTGACCTTAGACAAAAACCGAGATCATTATTCAACCTGGCAACACACATTCTTTTGGCCAAAGCTCTGCAAATTTTGAAAATCCTATTTTAATTGTTGGATGGTTTGTTTTAAAAAGCTCAAGTGCTTCTTTTAGGTTGCATAAGATTAGCGATTTTTGTTTTCTTTCCCACCTACCATCAGCTCCTTTTACAGAAACATAGTCTTTCAACCCTGGCATTTGTCTACTCACATCTGGCAAATGATAGAAGTCAATTACTTTGGCAGCAGTTTCACTATTCAGGCATTTCCCCAAACGCGGATTAGGAGTTGAAAGCACTCCCTTCTCCCTCACCAAACTCTTTGCTTGCCTAGCCATGTAATCTGAGCACTTAAATTCTTCTCTGATCTTTACTTGTGTCCATCTTTTTGGTAGGATAGTAAGAATTGTCAGTTTTTCACTTCGACTTGTCACTTGATTAAATTTCTCTTAGTTGTTGAAGAATCTCCAGTTCTGTATCTGAGTCACTGCATGAAATTGGTTGTTTAGTTGCAAGTTCAACCTTTCTTTTCACAACTACTACTACTTTCCTCAACTTTCTCTTTGCGTAACCAGCACTGTCAGAGTGTTTACATGGTTTTATTGGGGTCTCATCAAGTGTGGCCAATGAAGCATTGAATTTACTAAGCTCATACTGCATTTCAACTACATCTCCAACAGTTTCTAGCTCAGATGGGGCACTTGAGGTGGATGGCGATTTTTCAAGTGGTTCACATTCAGGCATTGGGGATGGATGATTTGCTAGTATATTTCAACAGGTTGCACATGCTTTATGATTATTTGTTAGTTTCAATTCAGGATTTTGATCAATCAAATTTTTAGTCAATGCACAAATGCCTTTCTTCACTTTTCCTTTGTGTTCTTTAAATGGGTCACAACAGAACCTGCCCATATTCAAACTGCTGAAATCCATGTTAATCTAAAAAGAAAAAAAACATATATAGCTTAAAAGCCAGGGTTGGGTTCAATTACACAAAATGGAAACAATTACAATTTTTTTTATTTTTCTTCAGATTAATTACAGTTAGTATTGTACTTCACAATTTCAAGATCAATTGCAATTACAATTAATTTTGTCTGAATCAATTACAATTACACAAATATAACTATCTATTCTATATATCTAAAATAAATATATATCTATAAAAATATATATCATATCTAAGTATAACTAAATAAACTATCAAAGGTTTATTTTCATTGGATGATGTATGACTGCCAGATCTAGGGGTATAATTTTTAACAATTGACATTAATTGATCAATTACATCAGTTACAGGTCAAAAATCAATTATAATTACCTTTATTTTATTTTATTTGAATCAATTACAATTACAATTAATGGAAATTAGGATCAATTAATTAAAAGTACAATTATAATTATTCATTGTATCCAACCCTGTTAAAAGCTATTTTTGCTTAGATGGCACAAATAAAATTTGGGACCTACTGATCTTGTTTCAGAGGTCTACAGCAAGAAAAAATGTGCAGTTTGATTTACAGATTGGAATAAATACAGATGCCAAAAAAATCCTTGCTCCAAGGTTTAAATAAGCTTATTTTCACATGGATACATACTGTTGTACACAATGAATAAATACACAAAGTTAAGTAATTCTATTAAAACTCATCTAACTCTTAAAACTGAACTTATTCTATAGGGTAGTACCTATAGCCTAGTATAAGGTACTTATATACGTACATAGCTTTACCTTTAAACAGGATAGCAGGTTCAAAGTTCTTCACACTTTTGAATGTCCATATAAATTAATTAATTATGTAATTTAAATTACCTATATTATATAATTCTCTGAAATA
Organism: Bathynomus jamesi; assembly: GCA_023014485.1. Classification (NCBI taxonomy): domain Eukaryota; kingdom Metazoa; phylum Arthropoda; class Malacostraca; order Isopoda; family Cirolanidae; genus Bathynomus; species Bathynomus jamesi. Next base: position 807,286 of record JAJOZX010001534.1, on the reverse strand, counting down.
TACAAAAAAAAAAAAAAATGTTAGGATAGGGCTGGATACTTATTCAACCAAATAACTGGGTTAGGTTACATAATTACCGACTTTTTAAAATTAGCAGACATTATATTATCTCAGTAAGAAAAATCTAATGGTATTTTTCTCAACACACTAGCTCAAACAGTTCCAAAGATACGGTGCTCCAAAGTTTGGTGGAAAAAGGTACTTGGTCAAAATGGAGGTGGGTATGGTCCACTGAAATGGCTGTAGCGTCTATACTAACTTAATCAACACTAAAAATCTTGTTTTAGGTCAAGGTAGACATGTGTACCCAAAATTGGGTGAAAGGAGAAAAAAATTGGTTGTGACATCAAATGACCTACACAAGGTCAAAAATAAGATCAACTTTTTTTTTTTGACCACTGAGGTAAAATATGAATAGAAACAAAGTTGTAGATCTGCTTAAAAGTTTTAAAATAGTGTTTAAATGGTCTCTGTAGGTGCAATAGGAGCAGGGCTGTGGAGCTGGAGTTGGAGCCAGTTATTTTTGGGAAGCTGGAGCTGGAGCTGATAAAAAATGTGTCAGCTCCGGCTCCAGCCCAATACAAAGAGTTCATATTTAGATACAAACTTTTTTATGCTTTTTTTTTTTATTTTGAATGATTTCTAATTGGACTTAATTTTTTTCAGGAAATGTGTTAATTTTTAGAAACTTAAACTAGTAAGCTTAATTTTTAAAAATTGAAAATATTAAGTTTCATTCTTCTTTTTTTGAGCCCTTTCATAATGACAACTAGATCTCAAAGTCAAACAAAGTCTGCATTATTTGAATACTTCACAGTTTCTACAGATGGAAAATATTTAATTTGTCACTGTAAGAAAGAAAATAATGATGAACAATTATGTGAAACTAAAATTAGTTCTTGTACAAGCTATGATACAAAAGTACCAACCCAGACTGGCAAGACATCAAATTTAAAAAGACATCTACAACGATTTCATCCAAAAATTTTAGAAATTGTTAATAAGAAAGACAGTGAACAAGTCAAGCATCCACCTCAACTAAAAGTAAAATTTGTCCTGGGGGACAATTGCAAATGTCACCATTAACAAGTTTCTTTCCTAGTAATAAAGTTACTGTAAATATGACCTCAGATAAATTCAAGAAGTACATCATAGAAATGGTGGTAAAAAATAGTATACCTTTATCTTTTTTCTCAACACCAGCTTTTTTAGGTCTTAATGGAGAAATGGCCAGTAAACTCCAAGTTTCTTTGGATAGAAATAGCATTAGAAAGATTGTGATTGAAGATGCCACACACAAAAAGGAGGAACTTCAAAGAACTCTTAAGGAGCGCTTTGTGTTCCTCAAAATGGATGGATGCACTCGCCATAGAGTTAATTATTTTGCCATTAATGTGAGATATATAGATGACAACAATAAAAAGGTGACTCGGACACTGGCAGTAAGGAATACACATGCACATCACACCAGTGAATATCTTTCTAAGTTAGTCGAAACTGTCTTACAAGATTTTAAAATAAAAAAAGAACAAGTTCTATGTATTGTCACTGACAATGCTTTGAATATGCTAAGCACTATTGAAAAACTAAATAGAGGGACAGTTACTAAGGAAATAATGGAAAATGAAGATGACATTTCTGAAATTGATTCTGCAAATGAAATGATAGTGACAGAATAAGATGAAGTTCTAGATGATATTGCTGAAGAAGCCACTATGCTATCTCATATTCAACACATGCGCTATGTTGTGCATACATTGCAGTTAGCGATAAGGGATGGATTAAAAGAACGACATGTAGCAACTATGATCAGCAAGTTCAGACAGGTAGCCACTGCAGCCAGAACACCAAAAATAGACTCCATTGTGAAGAAACATTCAGGTATGGGAGCTATTTTAGATCAAGATACTCGGTGGGGCAGCACCTATTTGATGATTAAGCATTTGCTTGATCTGAAACCACATCTTGAAGACCTGGCAAATCAAAATGTCTCATTAACTGAAAATGAATGGATGCAATTGACCCAATTAGAAGTTCTGCTTCGTTACCCTTTTGCTGTCACTAAAAAGTTTCAAACAGAAGAATTAACTTCTGGTGAATTCTTGTTGGCATGGAAAGAATTAATATTTCGTCTCAATCAAACAGGAGGACTACTTGCTGAGGGAATTGTTTCTTTGATGAAGAAAAGAGAGGTATTACTATTAGAAAATGCAATTGTATTAGCTGCTGTTTACATAGACCCAATGAACAGAGTTCTATTAAATGAAGATCAAAAAGCTAAAGGAAAAGAGGCCCTCTATGACATTGCATTGTGCATGGAAAAGCTGGTATCTGAAAAACCAGATGCCCAGAATGAAGAAGATAGCAGCATTACCAACCAATCATCCTCTTCAAATGATGAGGAAGATTTCACAAAATATTTGGACAGAATAGATAGATCAAATGCAAAACGTCTCAAAATAGAATTAAAGAATCCTCCACAGATGAAAATAACCAAATTCAAGCAAGAATTCTATGCTGAATTAAAGGAAGTAGAAAAATACAACCGCTCCTCTAAACTGACAGTTGACAATGTCATACCCTTATATCCAAAGATTATAAGGAATGTAGCTAGTATTGTATCAGCTCTACCACCCACACAAGTCAGTGTAGAACGCCTCTTTTCAGCACTGAGAATAGTGAAATCTGATTTAAGAGCATCAATGAAGGATGACTTAGCAGAAGCCATTTTATTTCTGAGGACAGGCATGTAATGAAGATGTATAAAAAGTAATAAAAATTATTTTAATTTTTTTAAAAGGCTACATTTTCCAAATAAACATTCTATAATACAAATGAATAAGGTTTTTTTTTGTCTTTTTGTAAAACATTTTTTTTTGTCATGAAAGGTGTAGGTAATATTATTATTAATAAATTATTAAAAAAAAGCCACAAAGGCATAGCTATAGTCATTAGAATTTAGATTAATAGCTGCAACAGGCTTTGGTCTAAATTTTAAAAAGTAGCCTGATGAATCATGTGATGGTGATGAAATGTTTTGTGTGGCTGCCTGCTATGGCCTATGAGTAGCAAGGTACAATTTCAAGAGATTTATCAATCATTAATATATGGTGAGAGGAGCTGGAGCCGGAGCCGGAGCTGGGCATAAAAAAATGCTGGAGCCGGAGCCGGAGTTGGAGCCAGAAATTTGAAAATGCTGTAGCCGGAGCCAGAGCCGGAGCTTAAAATTTTGGTGCCAGCTCCACAGCCCTGAATAGGAGCCGAGATATTTCATGTTGAAATATGGTATGACCTTGGAAATTGACCTTTTTTTTTTTACAAAATTCGAAGGGCCATATCTCTGGAACCATATGACCTAGCATGTTGAAACAAGCATCATTCTATTTTTCTCACAGAGATCTATAAGTGTGCCAATTTTCAAAAAAATCAGTGATGGTCACATTTTTTTTGCCATTGAACTGACATGGAATGACCCATAGGCCTATTCCTTCAGGTATTTAAGTGTGTACTTATATACGTACATAGCTTTACCTTTAAACAGGATAGCAGGTTCAAAGTTCTTCACACTTTTGAATGTCCATATAAATTAATTAATTATGTAATTTAAATTACCTATATTATATAATTCTCTGAAATATACAAAAAAAAAAAAAAAAAGGTTAGGATAGGGCTGGATACTTATTCAACCAAATAACTGGGTTAGGTTACATAATTACCGACTTTTTAAAATTAGCAGACATTATATTATCTCAGTAAGAAAAATCTAATGGTATTTTTCTCAACACACTAGCTCAAACAGTTCCAAAGATACGGTGCTCCAAAGTTTGGTGGAAAAAGGTACTTGGTCAAAATGGAGGTGGGTATGGTCCACACATACGTAACTCTCTAACAAAAAATGTAGGGCTTTTGTCATTAACTCTCCACTGAAATCTGCTGGAAATTTCCAACGGATGAGGGTAACAGGCAATCAACCCATAGCCCTATATAATTTTTTCATAACAGCCTATTTCTGCAAAAGCACAGAAAGTAAAATAAAATATCTCTGTATTACGTGTTTTGGTTTGTTGAAAGACATGTGATTTAACTTATTTAAAATAAGTATTCTATGGTTATATAACTGCAACAAGTCTGTAAAACTGAAACCACTTGTTTTGAAATATCTAAGTGCACCTCCCAGTTCCATAAACTCAGTGTGATTTAGTGCTGCAAAGAAACTGTAGATAGAAAATTGTAATAGGTTGGTTCCTGATAAAGCAGAAAAGTTGCTTTTCATTATGATAACCTAAAATTTATTGGAATGTGAAGGCATGAAATAATTACCAGTATCACCACCTTTGATACCAAAGGTGAGAAGGTATTGCAATGACCCAGGCTGTCATTGTCATCATTTACAGCCATGAATGGTTGAAGATATAGGCTTTATTTTTGGTACACTCATCAAATAATCAATGCTGGTGATGACTCAATTTTTTTTATTTTTTATTTTTTTTATTTTTTTTTAAATATTTTATTTTTAAGTTGCTTTTGGACTTCAGTTCAAAGCACAGCATGCAGACTTCAGTTCTTGAGTACTTCAGTTTATAATATGCGAGTGTCCAATGGATACCTAAATGCTCAGGAAAGGTGTAAGGTTAAAAAGTCATTGGATATGAAAATGGATGATACTATGCTTTGTTGGTATGGTCAGAGAGAGAGTATAAATAATGCCAGAATTATGAAAAGGTGTACAACTGAGAGTATATAGGTGAGAGTAGAGGAAAATTGCTTACTGTAAAGTGGGGTAATTGCGCCAGTCATGGGGTAATTGCACCCACATATGTTTAAATCTATATAAAGTAGTATTAGAAATTGAATTCCTAATTAAAATTTTGTTTGGAGGTATGCACTTCATCATTAATGTCTAATTTACATATGAAAGGCAAATCAGCTGTCTAGATAATTTTTAAAGATTATTTAGTTGGTATAATAATTTCTCTCCCAAAATGAACTAAGCATTTAACTGGAAACATTATACATTGCCAAACTATGAAGGAAAATAAAAAACTGGCCAATTTTTTGCATATGAACTATAAATATGTTAAGGTAGATTTGATTAAAGTTTCAGTTCTGTATACTATATGAAGCAGGAATTATTACCCTTGGGGCAATTGCACCCACTTTGTCTGGGGTAAATGCGCCCAGTTATAAATATTATTTCTTTCTACAGCATTTCTATGTTTGTGTGCTTTCTTGGTTTAGTGACATTTTGTGTTGTTATGCAAACTAAAAGTCTTTACACCCACCACAAAATGACTTTGGACCTTCATGCAATATTCCACTGAGAAAGTGGTCTGAAATCAATTTGCATTTCTCACGCTACCGAGTAAAATATTTTGTCTGGAAGTATCTGGCATGTTGTTAGTCGATCCCTTTATGCTACCGCAGAGGCAAAACTCGTCAGTGTTTAGATAGAGGTGACGTGGGGGTGTTGTGTTTCTACCGTACTGCGTCCAGAATTCTTGGATTTTTGTGTGCAGTCGTTTGTGTTCTTTATTTTTCTTAAAGTGCAGTGGACATGCCTGGGAAGTATTGTTCTGTTGAGGAGAAGGCCCGTATTCTTGCGTGGAGGCAAGAAAACGTCCCGATAAAGATGATATGCGAGCGTACTGGTCGGGCGAAGTCAACCATCATGAAGCTGCTGGCGGCGGCTAGATGCTTACCACCCAACATCGTACCGAAGCACAATTTCGGTGGTGGAAGGCGAAGGAAGACGTCTAAGGCCACGGATAACCTCATAAAGAGAGAAGTGTTGAAGAACCCTTGACTTACAGCATCTCAATTGAAAAAGAACCATCCCAAGCTGCTGGAAGCCATGTCTGTTTGAACGATCCAGCACCGGCTGCAGAAGGACTTGGGGTTACCATGCCATACCACCGCCAAGAAGCCACTTATCACCAACCGCATGAAGAAGCAGTGTGTTGCCTTTGCAAAGAAATACGTTCATTCGACATCGGCACAGTGGAGGAAGGTGATGTTTTCAGATGAAAGCATGTTCCAGGTGTTCCAGATTCGATCTGCCAAGGTGCGACGCCCATCATCTGCTGAGTCAGTGATGGTGTGGGTTTTTTTTTCTGGTGAGAAGGGAAATGGGGGTCTGTACTTCCTTCCCAAGAATGTGATGATGAATGGTGACCATTATATTGACGTTCTTAACGACCATTTGTTGAACCACTTCGCCATTCATGGCAGTGAGATTTTTATGCACGACAGTGCCCCCTGTCACAAGGCCAAGAAGGTGACGAAGTGGCTTAATGAGCGGAAGATTAAGGTGTTAGAGTGGCCTGGCAATAGCCCCGATCTCAACCCCATCGAGAACTGTTGGCATTACATGAAGAAGATCATGGCAGAGAAGAAAACTCCTAACTTCGCGAACCTCAAGACAGAGCTGATAAAGGTGTGGTGCAAGGAGATGACATTGGACTACTTCAGGAAGCTCAGTGATTCCATGCCCAAACGGCTCCAGGGGGTCCTCAAGAACAAGGGAGCCATGACTTCATATTGATGTAACTAAGTTTTTAAATATATTTGGTTTTTTATAATGATGTTTGTGCTTTTCCTCCAAAATGGTAGATGGTCCGAAGTCATTTTGCGGTGGGTGTATGTTGTTTTCCTAAAAGTCCATATTTATTTTCCAGGTCAATATCTAGGTAATTGTTCAGATGGTCCAGAACTATAAACCTGTGGGAGGGGCAAAGAAGCCCAAAACCTACAGTGACCATGACCTTCAGGAAGCATTGCAGCTCATCCAAGAAGGTCAGAGCATTCAAAGCATATCCACTCAGATGCAGATATCAAGGAGAACTCTATGTGATCATTTCAGTGGTGCTTAGAAACACACCATGGCTGGTAGACCGACTGCACTCTTGCTAGAAGAAGAGCGAAGCATAGCACAGCACGCCTCCATTCTAGGTGATTATGGCTATGCATTTGATGACCTAGAGCTCTGTATTTTTGTAAAGTCATTCCTTGACAAATCTGGCCGATGTGTACCCCAATTCAAAGACAATTTGCCAGGTGTTGAATGGGGGAGAAGTTTTGTGAAACGCCATTCACAACTACTCACAAAGCGCATGTGCCAAAACATTTCTTGTAAATGAGCTGCTATAAGTACTGAAACTATTAAACATTTTTTTGATAATCTTGCAACTAGTGGTGTAAATGCAGTGCCTTCTGAAAATATAGTGAACTATGATGAAACTAATCTTTTAGATGATCCAAAGTCTAAAACTATGCTGTACAGAAAAGGCATCAAACATGCTGAATGAGTGATGAACACATCTAAAACATCAGTGTCTGTGATGTTTGCTTGTAGTGCTTCTGGTAGACTTTTAGATCCCTATGTAGTTTACTATGCTGAACATTTAATGGACAATTGGTTAAGAGGTGGGCCTGTTAATGCTCAGTATAATAGAAGTAAGTCAGGCTGGTTCGATACTCATTGTTTCAAAGACTTGTTTACAAAAGTGGCTCTACCATACTACAAGCATTTGCAAAATGACTTGTCAAGAACTTTAATTGGGGACAACCTATCTTCTCATCTCTCTGCAGATATTATCAAAGAGTGTGAGAAGAACAATATAAAGTTTATATTCCTCCCACCCAACAGCACACATCTCCTTCAACCACTTGATGTCGGCATATATGGCCCTATGAAGAAAGCTCGGAGGACTGTTCTTACCCAGTGGAAGATTGGTGCAGGTAAGCATTATGCTACCTTGCCCAAACAGTGGTTTCCTCATCTTCTCCTGCATCTTCTTACTGTAATGCAGGATACTGGTACCAGTACAACCCAAATGGTGAAAAAAGCCTTTCAAACTATTGGCATCTATCCACTCAACAAACAGCACATACTAGACAAGATCGAATGACCTCATATGGAGCCTGCAACAGACTTGGTTAGTCCTTTGGTGATTGCCCACCTCACAGACCTTAGAAAGTCAGCTGCTACAAAGGCAGGTGCTGTTTCTCAGGGAAGAAGACTCCTAGTATCACCTGGAAAAAATGTGACCCTCAACGATATCAACCAGCATGCATCAACATCCGGAATAACAAAAAAGAGGAAATCATTCACCCAACTACCGTCATCTTCATCCTCTGATGCTGATTAACTTTCCTTGTCTGATGATGATGCCCTGAGTGGCACTTCACCAATTCAAGAGGTTGAACCAGAATGTGGTGCACAAGAGCCAGAATCCCAGCTTCAAGAAGGAGACTATGTCCTAGTTAGATTTACATCAAAGAAAACAATTTTCCACTATGTTGGCAAACTTCTGGAACATGTTTCTCCTGAGATTTGGAACATCGAATATTTCAGGTGTAACTATGAACTATCTAACAATGAATTTATCATATTTGCACCACCCAACAATCAAGACCTCTTTGAAACTGAAGCTGTTAACACTGTTCAAAAACTTCAGAAACCAACATTCAATAAAAAAAAGTAGTTTTGTTGCAATGTGTTTGGCAACATCTCTCTATGTTAGGCAGACAATACGTCTGTAATTATTGTACTAAAGTAATAAATCATTTTTTGCTTTATTGGCTTTGTGGTATCTGATTTTTTTTAAAAGGTGACTGGGTGCATTTGCCCCATTCCATGGGGCAAATGCGCCATAGTTTTAGATGTCTTAATAGAAAAGTTTAAAATATATTTCTATTTTTTTTATACCAGGCACAGCCTTCACAATGCCCTACTTGGTCATGAAATAAAATCTAAAAAATTTGCTTCATGTTTTTCATTAACCGTAAAAAAACTAAAAAAAGTGGGTGCAATAGCCCCATGTTATGGTACGGTAAAAGATGAAAAGAAAGATTATTAATTTTGTAAACAAACAAGGAATTCATATACGTAAATGTAACAAGAATTAGCAAAAAAAAAAAAAAAAAATGAAAATGATTTGCAAGGTGTGTAAATGAAGCTGCAAAACATGATGAGGCACCCCTCCATTATGTTGGGAGTATTCAGTTTGTTCACTCCAATGGTTTGGAACATTTGATTTTTATAGGGTGTCCATAATAGATATAATTAAAGAGTGCAGGACTTATCAGTTTATATGCTCTATTAATTTGAACTAGCAGCATTTACACCCAGGGAGGATGACGAATTAATGTCAGACCTTGCTCTATTTTTTTAGTTTAGTTCAGATGTTGGGACAATAGACCAGCTAATGTCCTAAGCTCTTGACAACTTTTTTTTTCCTTAATGTGGCAGACATTATTTTTCCTAAAATCAACTTCAAATCACAACTTCTAATCTCCTGAATGAAAAAAAAAAAATTAAACTTCCAAAAAAGAATAAAAAATTTGATTTTGAATTTTTTGAAATGTCAATGGCTACGTTTTAAAGCAAATCCCATAGGCTTATTAGTGTATGGATTTATTCCCAGAGGTCCATATAAAATCCATTCATAATCCAAATCCAGGCCTTGGTCCACCTATTGGTGACATCTACCCTTGAGAACATCCAATATTTTCAACTATGACATTTTTAACAGTCAAGAGTAATCATGACGATAGAAAAGTCAGACATATTCAAAATCCCAACCATACCATAAGACGCTATATTAAAATACTTAGTTATGAAATTATCATCTTGCTATATGCTCTGTTTTCTAGGAACCACCTAAGAGTGTATAGCTAGGTTCTACTGTATATTAAAAATTACAATAAATTACTCTTAATATTAAACATGATCCAAAGATATAGCAAAAGGAAGGTTATTTGCATTCTTTGATCACTTTTAGGATGATATTTTATAAATAAAATTACTTTGAAATTACTTTTCTGACAGAAAATTATACATTGACCAGTGAAGTGAACATCAGTCAGAGTTTGTGAATTAGTTAATTAAATAATAAGTTCTTAAGTTTAATGTTCACTTCCTAAAAAGTTACTGTGTCACAAGTCAAAAAATTTATTTTCAAAGTTACCTACTAAAATAAAATAAAATTACTGTACAATTTTCAAATGCTTTTCAAAGAAATCGTATGAAATCTAGCTATGTTACTAATTTGAGAAAGACTTTGCATGTCATACTTCAAGTTATTAGAACAGAGAGAGAAACAAACCTTCCGAAAGGTTTTCACTTTTGAATGCATAATGAATGGAAACTTGCAAAGTTCACAGCATTTTGTGTCTGAAGATTTAATCCACTGCTGTAAACAACCTTGATGGACATACCGAAGGGATCCAGCACAGTAGCATGGTGCTATGAGAGGTGTCTCACTGTCTCCTTCACAGTGGCAGATCCTAAAAGAAACAAATTTCCATGGTAATGTCACATTTAGGATGGACAAAAGGGTTCATTCCTTAAAACAAAATAAATTTAATATTTACAGTCACCATAAAAAATTTACTAAATTAAATGTTGACTGAAAACAGCCTCTTTCATTACTGGGCCGTAACTGTATATGGCATCAAAATATTGTATATAGTCTATTATAAAAGAAAAAGAGCCAAGTTATTAAACCTGCAAATGTCTCTACTAAAAGAAAGCGTAGAGGTTTGGGAGGCGCATCTCTCCATTGGTTGCTGAGAGAACTTTGCATCATACACTTCCTGCAATCCAAATGATTAGTTAGATTACCACAGGGAAAACACCTTATGTTCACACCCACATTAGTGCAATTTTCTTTTATAAACTAGGATTGTTGTAAATTAATTTTTCTTAAGCGAGATTTTTTGAGGGGTGTCTATGGGGAGGGTGGGGGATAAAAGCCCCCTAAATTCTATTTTTATTTGTAACTTTTAAATGAACAGTTCTAGTGAAATTTGTTACTGAAGCTGATTCACTCTTAAGACTATTTCCTTTCAGAAGCCATTGGAATTCCTTTTTACCTTAATACCATTTACATGCCAATGTTCCCATTTTGGGAACATATATTAAAAGTTGTTTATTATTCGTGTCTAAGCATACTTTGCAGTAATTATTTGTTTTTATAATTAATGAATGCACATTCTCACACATTTTATTTTATTGATCTCCAATGTCAGTTTTTAATTGATTTATTTAGTCAATATATAGTAATTTTTCAAAAATTTAGAGGTAATGCTTTATAAACTCCTAAGTATTTGGGTAAATCCAGGATAAATAGACAGGTAGAAGTGCTGATACAACACTAATACATCTTCAATATTCACGAAACTTGGTCTGAGTGTGTTTTTTAATGAAAAAAACAAATTCCCAAATTTTTTTGAAATCTGTCAAATAGCTCAAAATTTAGGGTCAGGTCAAATTTAGGCCAAATCATGACCTAAAAAATTTTTAAATCCCTATATCTCGGCTTCTAATTGTCTTAGCTTAATAAATTTTATATGGATGGAAGCAGAATGAGCTCTAGTTTCCAAAAATGGTACTTTCATTGGGATAATTTAATAAAAAAAAGCACTTCATTTTGAAAAAACAAAAAAATTCAGGATTTGACCTTGAAGGGATCAATTTTTTAAAAAATTTTATTGAAGAAAAAATGTTGCCTGAGCAAAGATCTACCATAATCAGCAATAAAAAGTTAGCTTACAGGCCATTATATAGCTTAAAACTTAATTTTATTAATGCTGGCTTTCTTCATTTTTTCAGAATTTCATCATCAAAAATTTATTTAATTTAACTAAACATATTAAATAGTAGGATAACAATATAATAAGGATATACTTAGCATTTGTAATTATTAATTGTAATTTAAATACGCATCTACTCTACATTCTACATACATGCTAAGTGCTAACTTCATACATATGTGCTAATTTGTTTTAAGTTTTCTTGAGAAATTTTCTAAATCTTGAGCTGGAAAGACATAAGGTATCCTTGTTCCACCTCTTAAACTTGACTCAACTATTCCAAATATGTTCTCAGGGGGAACAGGGCAAATATCGTCTTCTGTAGGAAAAACATACGAGGGTGAGTTCTTGTAGCGGTACAGCCTCTTCTGCTGGTGCTGGTGCTGGTACAGATTCCAGTATTCCAGGTTGACTTCTTATTAAGGTGTAGCAATTGCTACACAATAGCTGATCCTTTTGAAGAACTCTATAACTTACAGAAGCCATAAGTTCCATAACTTTTTTATTGAAAATTCTTTTTTTGCATTTTTTTAAAGGGATCACAATATAATTTCTTATTTTTTGGTATTTTTTTTAAGTTATTTAGGTATACCTGTATCTTTCAATATATAGTTATTAAAATCTGAAAATAGAAAAATAAAAAATAAAAATGAAGAAAGCCAGCATTAATAAAATTAAGTTTTAAGCTATATAATGGCCTATAGGCTAACTTTTTATTGCTGATTATGGTAGATCTTAGCTCAGGCAACATTTTTACTTCAATAAAATTTTTTTTAAAATTGATCCCTTCAATATCAAATCCTGAAAATTTTGTTTTTTTCAAAATTAAGTTTTTTTTTTATTGAATTATCCAAATAAAAGTACCATTTTTGGAAACTAGAGCTCATTCCGCTTCCATCCATATAAAGTTTATTAAGCTACGACAATTACAAGCCGAGATATAGGGATTTAAAAAATTCTTAGGTCACAATTTGGCCAAAATTTGACCTGACCCTAAATTTTGACCTATTTTCAAAAAAATTTCGGAATTTGTTTTTTTCATTAAAAAATGCCTCCAGATCAAGTTTCATACAAATTGAAGACATGACCGTGTTGTTTATCTGTCTATTTAACCTGGATTTACTCATTTGCATTATTATAATACATAATATTTTTTGCAGAATATCTATATTAAATAATACAAATTTCTTGTAAAAAAAAAAATTTATGATATAAATTGATAAATATAGTTGAAAAAATTACTAGCGATTATTTGTTCCCAAAATGGGAATGTTGGCAATGATTACACACAGTTTTCCAACATTTTTGGCTCAACCAAAAAACAGTTCATCATGTTTCAACATGTTTTTTCAGAAGTGTATATAAGCTCAGTGGGTAACCCAGAGTCCTAGATTATAATCAGTGCATTTTGTGCTTCGTAGTGTGAACAGATCACAGATTGATGGATTCTACATCATTTTATAGGTAAGTGCCTTTCTTGCCTTTCTTTGAATATGATCTCATTATTCTTGTGTGTGTGTGTGTGTGTGTGTTTTTTTTGAAGATGCTCTCTCTATTACGTGTGTGTATAATTTATTTTTTTCAGGTTGATGGGTTCAGTGACTCCCTTCTGATTTCTTCATAGTATGACTGAATATGTAGAAAACATAAGAACTGAGGGAGTAACAGATATTGTAGTTCTGCCACCTGCTGCCAGTAACAAACCAGAAGACAGTGAAGCTGATGATGATGCTCTTGATCAAGATTGTTTACCAAGTGAAGTTTGTGGAGAGGTTGAAGTGCATGCAGATGATAATGATGAGGAAAAAAGTATCTATGCTGTGAGAGATAAAAATTATAAGAATTTTCATGTAGAGGAGGAAGAGATCCAAAGGTTCTTAGGTTTATTGCTTCTCAGTGGCTATCACTGTCTTCCCTCCAAAAATGCCTATTGGTTGACAAGTGATGATATGAAGGCTCCAATATTCACCAAAACTATGAGCAGAGGGAGGTTTTGGTCGATAAAGATATACGAGGGTAATTCAATAAGTACCTGCACTTTCTATTTTCACAATTTTAATTTCACATCTGATAGATTATAAACACATCACTTCTCAACATAGTCCCCCTGTTTCTCAATACACTTAGTTCAGCAATCTACAAGCTTCCAAATGCCATCACAAAAGAATACTTTTGGCTGTGTGCGTAGCCAATCATACACCACCTCCTTCAGGTCATCATTGCCGTGGAATCACTGACCTCTCAAGGCCTCTTAGCAGTCCAAAGAGATAAAAATCCGAAGGTGCCAGGTCTGGTCTGTAGGCTGGATGGTCAAGAACTTCAAATTTAAGTTCTTGAAGGCATTTTCTAGTCTGTGCAGCGGTATGAGGGTGCACAGTTTCGTGTAACAGAATAACACCTTCCGACAATCTCCCTCTTCATTTTGTGCGAATTGCTTGCTTTAACTCATTCCGAAGCATGTCAGAATACAATGCACTTGTTACTGTAGTTCCACACTCTACACCTTTTCACTCTCAAATTAAAACAACAATTTCAAATTAAAACAACTGAATCTCAAATTAAAACAACTGAATCTCAAATTAAAACAACTGAATCTCAAATTAAAACAACTGAATCTCAAATTAAAACAACTGAATCTCAAATTAAAACAACTGAATCTCAAATTAAAACAACTGAATTTCAAATTAAAATATAGGAAAGTCAATTTAAAACAGAGATTGTGTAAAATCTGAATGTGCATCGAAAGCTTTTATTTTATAGCTGGTGGGAGTACTTGGCATCTGAAACACATTGGCAACATTCACAAGTCCCTAGCAACCATTGCTATCCATGACTCGACTCTCTCAGTTACCAAGGACATCCTCTCTGACCCGGCCAGCTCTCACTCGCTCTCACAGCTGTGTATTTCAAGGTTATTAAAAGAACTGAGTTACGCTTTACTGTGATGATTTGGATTATTTTTACAATATAAATTTCTACAGGGTGATCCAAAAGTATCTCCACAGTTATTTCACGTCCATGATTGAATAATGGGAGCTAGGCTATTAGGCCTTTTGTTTAGGCTACATCTATCAAAGCGTAGGCTATTAGGCTGTTTCTTACTGTGGAGAGACTTTTGGATCACCCTGTAGAAATTTATATTGTAAAAATAATCCAAATCATCACAGTAAAGCGTAACTCAGTTCTTTTAATAACCTTGAAATACACAGCTGTGAGAGCGAGTGAGAGCTGGCCGGGTCAGAGAGGACGTCCTTGGTAACTGAGAGAGTCGAGTCATGGATAGCAACGGTTGCTAGGGACTTGTGAATGTTGCCAACGTGTTTCAGATGCCAAGTACTCCCACCAGCTATAAAATAAAAGCTTTCGATGCACATTCAGATTTTACACAATCTCTGTTTTAAATTGACTTTCATATATTTTAAATTGTATTTCACTTGCTTTAATTTAAACTTCAGTTGTTTTAATTTGAGATTCATTTCTTTTAATTTGATTCATTTCTTTTAATTTGAAATTCATTTATTTTAATTTGAAATTCATTTATTTTAATTTGAAATTCATTTATTTTAATTTGAAATTCAATTATTTTAATTTGAAATTCATTTATTTTAATTTGAGAGTTAAAAGGTGTAGATAATGTTCAAGGATAGGGCCTCGTGTATCCCAAAACAGTGTTAGCATAACTTTACCTGCTGATGGCTGCGCTTTGAACTTCCTTGCAATGGAAGATGTTGGATGCTTCCATTCCATGCTCTGTCATTTGCTTTCTGGTTCATAGTGATGGATCCAGGTATGGATGTCTGCTCTTGTCTTTTGGCACAGTATCATAATGAAGGTGAAAACTTTTTGGAGTGCATTATCACTGGAGATGAAACCTGGATCCATCACTATGAACCAGAAAGCAAACGACAGAGCATGCAATGGAAGCATTCAACATCTCCCATTGAAAGGAAGTTCAAAGCACAGCCATCAGCAGGTAAAGTTATGCTAACACTGTTTTGGGATGCACAAGGCCCCATGACTCCAGATTCCTGGGATCTTGGGAGCATTGCTCCAGTAAATTTGACCATGAGAAAAAGTAAATTTGGGTTTGGGTTTTGTTCATCCGCTAAACGTTATGCAATTTTTTTGCGTATACGTTCTTGTACAAACCAATTTTTTTAAATTACAAATTTAGTTACTTTAAGTTTAGTTGGTAATTCCATATTTAACAATTATTTTTATTTTTTGTTAAGCTTCAATGTTTTGATAATTAAAATTTTATTAAAACATATATTTTTTTAATATAAAATTATCAGGATTGGACTATGTTCCATTGATCTCGGCCAGGTTTGATAAATTGGCCAGATAATTACTCGTGTGGTTTTAAGTAATCCACCATGACTCTAGAATTGAAAAGTTTAGTTAAGTTTAAACTTACTTTTACTTACTTTAACTTACCTACTTTTACTTACTCTTCCTTACTTTTACTAAGTTTAAAGCACTTATTTTTACTTACTTTCATTGTACTATATTTACTTACTTTTACTCACTTTTACCATACTATATTTACTAACTTTTACTTATTTTGTATTTTTTCAGGTAGTCAATAATCAATAATGGATCCTAATATTGATGAAGTTGGAGAGAAAGGTGAGGGTGTTAAAAGGGGTTACTTTTGTGGTCAATGCAAGAACAAATATTCAAAGAAGCAAAACTGGGAGGAACATTTTAATTCCCCAAAAAATATTTGTTACAATACAAGAGGTCCCAGAGTTTGGGCCCACAGCTTAGATATTGCAGTAAAGAAATACCAGGATGAAGTGCAGCAAAGAGATATGGCAAAGCAGTCATTTAGTTTGTTCACAAAATGTGCTAGTGCTAGACCTCAGAAAAATGAACCAACTTCATCAACTGCTAATCTAGAAAATGAAACTTTTTCACTAGATGTTTCACAGACTGAAGAAAGTGCTTCTCCTCCACCTAAGAAACAAAAGGTAAGTGAGGAATCTGCGCATCAGACTAACAAAACTGCTTTAGAGGAATTTGAAAATTCCCAAATCCAGAAGACATTGAATGCAATTTTGCGCCTAACAAAAGAAACTCACCAAGCTGTTGTGGTTAATAAAGAGAAGAGTCAAAATATGCCTTCAAGTTCAAGTGTTGCATCCAAATCTAATAAAGCAAAAAGCAACAAATTTGACATTTCCATAGCCCATTTAAGCAAGTGTAAATCAATACAAGAAATCCTGAACAATGATTTGATCAAATCTACATTCAAATTGGTGGAAAAGAAGGATCTAGGGCATGCTGATGATTCATTTTCAGTACCAAGTGATATAATGGAAAACACTGCAAATAGTGACACTAATATGCCTGATGTAGATATAGCTGTTGAGGATGAAGATGATGATAATCAAGAAGATATTGATGATGCTTCTGATGATAAAATGTTTACATTATATTGCATAGCTTGCACAGACCCCAAAGCATGTGCTTCAGACAAACATTCTAACATAAAAGGTTACTTCAATGTTAAAGATTTAACCTATGTATGCAAACAAGGAGAAAATCAAGAGAGATGGTTTAGAAATCTGAAAACCCACCTGAAGAGACATTTAATTAAACTTCAGCATCATCAAAGAGCTGCTGTTTATGAAGTGATGAAAACATCTTCTCGGAACACTACTAAACGCATAGAAGACTTATGTGGCAACATTTTATACTACATAATGAAAACAAACACTGCTTGGGCTCTATATCCAGTACTTCTAGCTGTATTACATAGGTCAGGTTGTGAGGTTGGAAATTTGAATCATAGCACACATGCGTGCGAGACAATTTGTGAGCTATTAGATAATCAACTTAAAGAACAAACTGTAAAGTGGTTCTTAAAACAAACTTCAGTAACAATAACAGCTGACATTGGAACAATTTTGGGATTAAGCATGCTAGTTGTATTAGTTATGAGTGAAGAAGATAAGACTGTAAAACTTGCTGGGATAAATTTAGTACGCAGCAAATCAGGAGTTTATTTGGCCAATGAAATTTTTGATGTGTTGAAGTCTCCTAATCACTTGAAACTATCTGAAGAAGCAATTAAATCCAAGGTATCTGGAATGGTTGGAGATGGGGCTTTTTGTAAGGACAACGAGCCATTTAAAAACGAAATGAAAAAGTTGTTTGGAGAAAATTTCAAATTTCGATGGGACTTAATGCATCTTGTGAACAGAGCCCACGTTGATGCATTGAAGAAAATTTGTAACTAGGTGAGCTTTTAGACTTTATTCAGAATCACTCTTCAAATCTGAGATCAGGCCTTGACTATACCAATATGGTTCTTGACAATATCATTGGTTTTAAGAGACCAAAACTCAAATCTGATACTCGCATGGTTAATTACAAATTTGATCAATTTGACAGATTTGTGGAAAATTGTGTGTTTTTTGATCATCCACAAGAGAAAGAAATTAGTGCCAAGTTCTATGTATTGATTTCCTATGTAACAAAGATTATGTTGCAAGTAGCTCAAAAAACCACAGTTAGTGCAGAATTTGTAGAAAATATAATTTATAAAGAAGGAGGGAAAACTGTTATGTTAAGAGTGATGAAAACAATTTCCAAATTAGCTAATGGAGGAAATGCAAATGATGTAGTTTCTGAATTTAAGCACGATACCACAGGGCAGCAAAAGGAACTAACAGCTGAGGATTACATCCTAAATGAAGTTTACAAATACATCAAGAAACGTTCTGATTACTACCAGGTTGCTGAAGTTGCTAGACCATCCAGAAACAGATCTGAAAGTAGTTTTACAAAAGACTCAGTGATAAATTGGCTGACAGAATATATAGAACAGCTGTGGAAAGGAATCACAGAGATATTAAAGCATTTTGATAAAGATGGATCAACTGCCTGGAGTGAAGCACCAGCTGAAGGGACATTCTCCATTCTTGAACACAAAGGATCCATTAAGCCATCTCATTTGACTAAGCTGTGCAGAATTGTGAAGGAGGGTCCAGCTCCAGGCACTAGATCTGCTGTAATGATCACACAAAGCCATTGATCAGTGGCCAAGCATACATGGCGGTAAATTCACAACAAATGCCTACATGCAAGGTCTAACATCATCCACTGTTGCTGCTGCAATGAATAAATAAACTTAAGGTGAGTTATAAACTGTACATTATTGTATTATTATGTTTAGCTAAAACAATTTGTAATTGGTATGTTGTCAATTCAAGAGTTTACTATCATTAAAGTATCTAGTGGTGTAAGGGGAAAAAAAAGTAAATTCAGAGCTGTGCTCCAGTAAATTTTTTCAAATCTGGAGTCATGCGAGGCCCTATCCTTGAACATTATCTAGAGCAGTGGTCTCCAAAGTGGGGTGCGCCTGCCAATCTAAGGGGTGCGCGAAGAAAATTTGATGATTCTGATTTTGCATTGTTTTTTTGTAGAAAGTTTTTGAATTTCAAGATGACTGAGAAAGAAAGTACTCTCTAACACACAGTCATTCCTAGGAATTTGCAAGATGGAATCCGCGATATCACTTACTTGCGATTAAAATTTAGCAAACTAAATGTAAAAATGATGAAAACGTAAAAATGGAACATCTTCCGATCACTGCCCAAGAACAGTTGATTGACATCAAGGAAGATACAAGTTTACGAACCAAATTTCAACAGAAAACTGTGCACAACTGGTGGATTGGATTAAAAAATGAGTACCCAGATTTAGTAAGTGCAGCGAATGATGCGCTCCTTCCATTTGGATCTACATATCTGTGTGAGGTGTCTTTTTCTGCTATGATAGTTATTAAAACCAAGAATCGAAAAAACTGAACTTGGAACCGGACCTTCGAATCACTGTATCACAAAGTGTCAAACGATTTTCAGAAATTATGAAGCACAGTCAGCCACATTGTTCTCATTAAATTATATTGGTAAGTATATCTTCACCCTATTGTATTTCTGTTGTATACTATTAACTTACTAGTAAATAATGAAAGGAAGGATATTATATATATATATATATATATATATATATATATATATATACACACACACACACACATTATATATATATATATATATATATATACCGTATATATATGTATATATATACAGTAGACTCGCAACTTACGCTGGGGTTATGTTCCTGGGACCCCACGTAAGGCCAAAAACTGTGTAAAGTTAGAAACCAAAAAAAATCCCCTAAATCGCCCTTAAATCACTATATATTGTAACTCTGTTATACATATGACGCATTCGGTGGAGAAGGGGCGAACGCAACATTTTCGAATTATGCCACAAAATGCAGTTAAAGTTTGTAAACTTTAAACCTTTGTATTTTTCCGGTTTATTGAAATGTTGTATGAATTTGAACACATATTTGAGTAAAATATTGTTGTGTAATATGTCGATATAATAAAATGCCAAGAAATTTTACAATATTATTTATTGATAGCTTCTGATGTTAACTGGTGTAATCCATTATTTGGTCCTCTTCGTCGAATGTTGTATTACCTGCTTCAACTGTTTCGGTTTCTTCCAGTTCCTTTAACAATCTTGTATAATAGTTCACTGCAGTTGCAGGCATTAGGTCTGATAATTCTTTGAGATCTTTTATTTTTTCCTTAGTTATTGGCAGCAATTGGGAATACTTTGGTTGCAGTGTCTGCTGGGCTAGATTGAATAAACTGACACTGTAAGATTTTTTCCCTTTCTGCAATCTGACGGGATGGCTATTATCTGGGGTTGTGCGGTATGCAGTAGATATTACGTAGCCTTCTTTGTGTTGAAAGTCAAATATTAACTTTCTTGCATCTGTAAATTTAGTAGTTGTTGATTTCCTAATGACAATGCACGTTTTTAGGACGTCAAAATCGAGAAAATCAGCCTGTTTCATTTCTACAACTAGGAAGCGCTGCGAAACGGCTGTAGTTATGGCCGTAACATAATCTTTTTTGGTGTAAATAATATTGCTGTAATTATTTTTTATATTTTGTTCAATTTGGCCAAATTGAGCATTACAGGGCATTGTCGAGTGACCAGAAAGTAGATAGATGTGTTCAATGTGAAGCAATGATGCGGAGTGAATTTCTCTGAGATACATTAAAACCTAAATTTTACCGTGAAAGAGTGCAGACTAACATCTAATTTTTTGCATAGGTAAAGCAAAGGTTTTAAAGGATAATTATACGACAAAAAACTCATTTTTCGAATTTTGTGGCGTTCGCCCCTTCTCCACCGAACGTATCATATAACATACCTATAACACAAAAGTGGTTAAATTGGCAATGTTGAATTCCTTCCAGCATGCCATAACACTTGTTAGTGCCATCCTCCATGGCATTGTGAATGCGGACAAAGGTGAGACGTGTGTATGCTGCCTTAAAGCACCAAAATTGTAAAATTATAACCTGCATATAGTTGAAACCATGTAAATTGCGAGTCTACCGTGTGTGTGTGTGCGTATATATATATATATATATATATATATATATAATATATATTATATATATATAATCTTCATGTTCATTAGGGGTGCATGTTATTTATTTTTGATGATTAAAGGGTGCGAGATCAAAAAAGTTTGGAGACCACTGATCTAGAGCATGGAACTACAGTAACAAGTGCATCATATTCCAACATGCTTTGGAATGAGTTAAAGCAAGCAATTCACACAAAACAGAGAGGGAGATTGTTAGAAGGTGTTATTCTGTTACACGACAATGCACGCCCTCATACTGCTGCACAGACTAGAAAATACTTTCAAAAACTTAAATTTGAAGTCTGAGAGGTCAGCAATTCCAAGGTGATGACAACCTGAAGGAAGTGGTGCATGACTGGCTACGCACACAGCCAAAAACATTCTTTTGTGATGGCATTAGGAAGCTTGTAGATCACTGGACAAAGTGTACTGAGAAACAAGGAGACTATGTTGAGAAGTGATGTGTTTATACTTTATAATCTATCAGATGTGAAATTAAAATTGTGAAAATAAAAAGTGTGGATACTTATTGAATTACCCTCATATATTCATTTAGCTGATAACTAACTCAGGTGAATTGAAAATGGCAAATGTGCTACCACTTCTCAACTTACTTCAAAGAAACTCAGCAATTCAGGATTTTCCATGAACTCCTCAGCATAGATGAATCAATGATACCCTACCATGGACATCACCGCTCAAAACAGTTCATAAAAAATAAACGCAATCAGATTTGGATACAAAATGTGGATGCTTTGTGGGGCTGATGGATATCCTTATAATTTTTCCATATATTGTGGAAAAGGTGCTGATACAAACGTTCCTCTGGGATATCGTGTTGTCACTGAGATGCTCTACCCAATAAAAAATAGCAATGAACACGTATTGTTCTTCAATAACTTTTTTACAAGCCACAAGTTATTAGTTGATTTGGCCTCGAAGAATATATGAGCTTGTGAAACAATAAGAGATAACTGGATGAGCCACTGCCCTTTAGTGACACCAGAGGAAGTGAAGAAAAAAAAAAAAAGTTGTTTTGTGAGCTCGAAAGAATGATAATTCTAGTGTAACAATCACTAGTAACTACTATGGGGTAAACCCAGTGCAGAAAGTGGAGAGGAGAGTAAAGCAAGTGAAAAAAAAAGGTTGTAACTCCACCATTCCTCATCAATATGCACAATAAAGGAATGGGAGGAGTTGATGTACTGGATTGGATGCTGTCTTCATACAGGCCATGCTTATGCTCTAAAAAGTGGTGGTGGAATCTATTTTCTCATATGTCCATTGTTGCTGCATTCCGATTCTACCAACATGTAAATAGCTCCACAACTCCTTCTCACTTTCAGTTTAGACAGGACGTTGCAAGATCACTCATAAAAGTTCTACAAGAATGACACACACAAGGAGGCCCATCTGCACCACCTTGTAAGGCAGCACGATATGATGGCATAAATCACTTTTTAGAATCATGTAATCACGGTATGGTTTGCCAAAAGAATACAAGATTACAGTGCATAAAATGTGAGAAAAAATTGCATAAAGACTGTAGTGCAATATATCATAAGAAGTGATTTTATTTGAACTTGAAACTTTGAATGGTCTCTTTATCCATGCCAAATGCTGTTTTAGTTTCATATATACTATATTTGATATATATACAGTAGACTCGCAACTTACGCAGGGGTTACATTCCTGGGACCCCGCGTAAGGCCAAAAACTGCGTAAAGTCAGAAACCAAAAAAAAATCCCCTAAATCACCCTTAAATCACTATATATTGTAACTCTGTTATACATATAACATACCTATAACACAAAAGTGATGCAATTGGCAATGTTGAATTCCTTCCAGCATGCCATAACACTCTTGTTAGTACTGTCCTCCATAGCATTGCAAATGCGGACAAAGGTGAGACGTGTGTACGCTGCCTTAAAGCACCAAAATTGTAAAATTATAACCTGTGTATAGTTAAAACCATGTAAGTCGCAAGTCTACTGTATATATATATATATATGTGTGTATATATATATATATTAGGGTGTCACTTAAATGCAGTTTGAAATTTTCATGCTGACACCCCGCGAATCTATTCCATTGGTAAAAAAAACATGGTGACTGAAAAATCTTTTTATTTGAATAACTATAAAAGGTCGCCCCCACCTTCCAAAGTTTAATGCTTGTGCGGCGTCTCCATAATCGTTCATTAGATATCTATATATCTCTATATATGTGTGTGTGTGTGTGTGTGTCTGTGTGTGTCTGAATATCTGAGAAATAAAGTGAACAATACTTAACAATTCACCGTTTCTCATTTCAGCTACGTGATTTCTGGTGATGGAAACCCGGAAGTGTATATACCTATTAGGGGCAGCGGTTGATGAGGTGAAAGGATGCAAGCTTCCTTCCTACAGGCAAGCATTCGGTTACTTCCTTTACCTTCACCATGAAAAGAAAATGACAATACGTGACGCGTTGAGGAAGTCACTTCGAGCAGTGATGTCCTTCTGGGAGAAAGCTCACATTCCAACCAGACTCGAGACACACTGCATCAGCAAACTGGATAAAGTCTTCGAGGAGTGGAAAGGACTCAAAAAACACGCCTCAAGGACAAGCGATTCACACAAGACGAAAGAAAAAGAATTCATTGAACGCCTCGATCGTCTCTTTGACATCACCCACGCTGATTGTGAGAAACTGGTCAAGTGCCCAGAGGATTGGGAGTTCCTTCAGCAGCAGCGCCAGAAAGGACGTCCAGGTTCAATGGCAGGTTTGGACATGACCCATCAGTGCCAAGTCAAAGATTGTACTCGACGTCGGGAGGAAGAGGAGAAACGAAGAAAGCGATCAGCAGCTGAAATGGAGGCAGTATCCAACGAAGTGGTTTTGGAGTCATCCTCCAGCTCAGATGATAGCGAAGAAAAAGGAGCATGTGGTGGTTCGTTAGCGTCTAAACAAAGAGCAACGAAGAACATCATGACATCGGAATTGGCGGCAGCGCTTGATCGCACGCAACTCTCGTCAAGAAAGGCCACATATCTGCTGTTTGAGGCAGCTTCCAGCTTAGGGCATGATGCTAGCGACTACAACATCAATCGTGGATCCATTCATCGTCAGCGTGAAAAATTCCGTACCCTTAAGGCTCGGCAACTGAAGAGCGAGTTCCAAGGCAATAGTCCGTTGACTGTTCACTGGGACGGAAAACTCATGCAAGATCTGACATCACGAGAATATGTTGACCGCTTACCTATTCTTGTATCTGGCTCTGGGACAGAGCAGCTCCTCGGGGTGCCAAAACTTCTGTCAGGAACCACGCTGGCACAAACAAATGCCATCATAGATTGCCTGAATGAATGGGGTGACCGATCATGTCAAATCTATGTGTTTTGACACAACCGCGACAAACACAGGCCACCGTGGAGGAACTTGTGTTCTTCTGGAAGAAAAAGTTGGACGTGACCTGTTACACTGCGCGTGCAGACACCATGTACTGGAGTTGGTGCTACAGGCGGCATTCGCAGCATCGCTAGATTCAGTATCTACCGGTCCAGAAATTCTGCTTTTCAAGCGCTTCCATGATTATTGGACCCGCATTGACCAGCAACAGTTCCAAACTGCGGACACAGATGCGTTCACCAAAGCAGCTATTTTTAAGTATAGAACAGAGCTCATTGAGTTTGCAAAATCACAAGCACTTCAAGTTCGTGATGACTATCAGGGATTCCTTGATCTTTCCGTCATCTTTCTTGGAGGAGTTCCATACAAGGGACTAAACTTCCGCGCCCCTGGTGCTATGCACCGGGCGAGATGGATGGCTAAGGGGCTCCATGCCATCAAGATCTGGCTCTTCCGAAGACAGTTTAAACTGACAAACACTGAGGAACGTGGAATTCGAGATATCTGCCTCTTTTCTGTTCTAGTTTACATGAAAGCGTGGGCAACAGCTCATCTGTCCATCGAAGCTCCGCTGAATGATTGGGAATTGATGAGGATGCTCCTTCGATACCCGCACAAGAAGATCTCTGATGGTACCACCAAGAAGCTGTCTGCGCACCTGTGGTACCATTCGGAGGAGGCAGTGGGTCTGGCGTTCTTTGATGAGAGGATATCGATGGAAGTGAAGTTGCAGCGTTAGATCAAGAAGCCCCTCACATGCCGCCAAAATGACCTTTGGTTCTTGATACTATGTTCCTCAGTGACAGCAAAGGACTGGAGCAACTGATCACAAAGAACACCCGAGGATTCTTCTCAAAACTTCAGTTGCCAGATTGCTTTCTGCTCCACCATCCCAGTTCATGGACGTCAAACTCTGAATACGTGCAAGCTCGGGATGTGGTCTCCAAACTTGCAGTGGTGAACGACAGAGCAGAACGGGCTGTGGCTCTGGTGAAGGAGCTGAACGGAAAGTTGACAGTGAAAGAAGAACAGCTCCAGTTCCTCGTTCAAGTTGTCACTGACCACAGAAAGCAACACCCAGCTCCGAACAAATCAGCATTAGTGAGGATGGGAAAGAACTAATCACTGATCAGCGTATGAGCACCAATTATTCTGCTACTGTATATGTATTTTTTATTTCTCAAAGTTTTGCTTTTGTTGCTTCTCCATTTTGTACCATTATTCGCCAAATTATGTCTTCTATTTTGATTACGGTATATAATAAACTGTTTGTATTCTTTGCGTTTTTAAGTGTCTTACTTTCGTTATTTCACCAAATTGCCTTGTTTTTTATTATCTGGTTCGGCCCAAGCTGTGAACACTGAACAGCTTGTTGAAGTCAACAAATGGGTCTTGTTTTCAGTGACGAGGGCGATCTATAAATGATGACCAATCAGGACCAAATTTCTCTTCCGTATGTTTTACACCAAATGGAACAATTTTAGGGGGTGTCATAGGAAAATATCCATCGTTTAATTTTCCCCCTATTACCTAGTGACACCCTAATATATATATATATATATATATATATATATATATATATATATATATATATATATATATATACCGTATATATCCACCTTACCTTACCAAGGTTCCACGCAATGATTTCTCATTTCGCGAAGGTCAAGCTTGTCGCCCCTCTTCTCAGGTTGCCTGGTGCAAGTAGTGAGTTGGATTCTTGCGCTCTCCACCTCACATAGCCAGGTACACCTGGCTGATCAGGGATTGTTCTGAGCCAGGCATCTAGTCTTCTTTTGAAGATTTCCACTGCAACTCCCTTCGTGTTTCTTAAGTCTTTGGGCAACTGATTAAACAGTTTTGGTCCTCTCACTACAAAACTATTTTCTTTCAGGGTTAAGGATGTTCCCTGTCTTGCTTTCAATTTGGGAATGTGACACAGTCTACCGCTTCTACTTTCCACTGTTGTTTGGGGAGTTATGGGATTCAGAGTAAGATTAGGGACTAGTTTCTCCATTATTTTCCAAGTCCCAGTGAATATAGGTCTAGTTCTCATAACCTTTCCCAGTAATTTAGTTCTTTGCACCCATTGATCTTGGCTGTGAAGCTTCTTTGGATCCCCTCCAGCTGTCTAATGTCTTCTTTTTTATATGGGGATTAGTGTGGACCAAAATGGGGGGTAATTTATAAAGTTGAAGAAATCCTTGTTCCACATTAATGCCCTTGTTCCTTTGGACCAGATAGACATGTCAGCAAAATTTTGGTCAAATATGAGAATATTTAGGGGTCCCGAGATTTAATGACTTACAAAAAATTTCCAATGAATAGGCGCGCTTAGAACATCAATGATCAACTCAACTCTTGAGTTGCAACTTATGAAAAAATTTCTTCTTATTTAAGACATTTTTGGTGTTAATAGAGTACAAAAACAATCTTAGATCATTATTTCAGAGAAAATTATTAATAAGGAAAACAAAAATTTTGGATAAAATATATTATCCTTAATTGGTCAACTCTAAATTAAAGGCTTTGCCTAATTGGCTTGAATCTTTTAGTTATCCTTTTTATCTCCTAATTTAACTGGTTTATTTTACTATTTCAGAAATTTAATTTTTTAAACTAAAAATGGCTACTCGTTCTAAAACTAAAGTTTGGCTCATTGGCCATTTATATAAAGATATACTTTGTTGCCGCTTACCTACAACACTGCAAGTTTTGCAAAAGTATTTCTTCCATCAAAAAGAGGAAAAATTGGGACGGAGAAGATCCATTAATCTTTGCTTAGATGAAGTGATGACCTACTGGGAGAAAGCCAGGATTCCCACAATGCGTAGAGACAGTGCCATCCGAAAGATTGACTCTTTAATAAGCTGTTATGATAAATTGATGATAAACAGAAAAAGGCCCGAGGAAAAATGCCGTATTGAAGAAGCTATGTTTAAAGATGAAATTAAGGCTGAAATTCTTGATATTGGTCACTCTAATGCCCTTTTGATGATGTCAAATGAAGAAGACAAGCTTTTCTACTTAAGCCAGCAAGAAGATCCTACACAAAGTAGCATGGGTACAGTAGACCAAATTCTTGCAAAAAGAGAGAAAAGAAGGCTTCATCGTGAAGAATTAGAGTGTGAAAGAGCCCTCAAAGAGCAGAAGCGATCTAAAAGATCATTCTTGCCTGCCAATAGAGATGATTTCACATCGTCATCATCATCGTCAACTAATGACGACAACCTTGAAATGAATTTTCAAGGTCCCTCTGAAGAGCAATTTAAAAAGAAAATGTTGGCTCCTAAAAAGTCAAAGCCTATTGACAAAAATGTTGTAGCAGCCTATGATAGAATGAATCTTTCCAATCGAGATGCAGCTATGTCTTTCTTATGCTGTTGTTGCTCAGTCTTTGGGCCATAATTTGGAAAACATTACAGTGTCAAAATCTACTATGCTTCGAACTCGTCAAAAGTTACACAAAGAAATAGCAACAGAATATCAAGAGCAAGCATTTTGTCCTGGAGAGCCTTTAGTTCTTCATTGGGATGGAAAAATGCTCCCAGAGATATCAGGTTAGTTTTTTTGTCTGATTAATTTAGCATATTTATATTTTATCTCTCAGGTGAAAAACTTAGTTGTGGGTCTGGTTTTCACACCTAGGCAATGTGTTATTATCTGGTTGGTTTTAATTAAACATTTTGATAGCTAAATTTCTATTTAATTAGGTTATATTTCACTGTCTGAAGCTAGTTTTCACAATCTACACCATTTTACCTTCAAATTAAAATAAATCAAGTTTAATTTAAAATTATATATATATATAAATTATAATATATATAAATATATTAAATATAAAATAAAATATTAAATATATAATAAATATATATAAAATAAAATATTAAAAATAAATATATATAATATATAAATTATATATAAATTATATATTTTAACTTTTTCTTGCAGGCGAAGGAAGAACGGAAAGGATTGCAGTGTTAGTCAGTGGGAATGGTGAAGAGAAATTGCTGGGAATTCCTAAAGTCACTGCTGGCATGGGTACGGAGATGGCTCGTGTTTGCATTTCTCTCCTGCAAGAACATGATATGACCCAGAGAATTATTGGGCTGTCATTTGACACAACAGCATCCAATACCGGAATCCATGCTGGAGCTTGCACTAAAATTGAACAAGAACTTGGAAAAGAGCTTTTATATTTAGCCTGCAGACACCATATTTATGAGATTGTCCTATCTCAAGTCTTCCAGACTTCTATGGGCCATTCCTCTGAACCTGATATTCCAATCTTCAAAAGATTCAAAACTCAATGGGATTTTATGGATCATTCTCAAATCACAACTGCTGTTGATTCCCAAAGCTGCAGAATAATTGAAAGAGTTCAAGATTTAAAAAATCAAACAGTCTTAATCATGAAGGAGGCACTCAACTCTAAACAGCCAAGAGATGATTATAAAGAATTTTTTCAACTTGTTCTCTTGTTTTTTGGAGAAGAAAGCATTTCTAATACTCCCTTGAAGAGACCTGGAGCGTACCATCATGCAAGATGGATGGCAAAAGGAATTTATGCATTTAAGCTTTTTCTTCTCCAAAATCAATTTAAGATGACTAAAAAAGAACTTGATGCAATAACAGAAATTTGTTTATTTGTTGCATTGGTATACGCAAAATCTTGGGCAAAAGCTTCTCAACCAGAGGAAGCCCCAAATGTTGATCTTAAATTTTTGCAAGATCTTGCAATAATGGAGGAAAATTCTTTGATATCAAGTGTTATCAAGCAAGCCCAAAATGCCATTAAACGACATCTGTGATACCTCTCAGAAACACTTGTTGGATTAAGCTTCTTTGACAAAAGCATATCCCTTGAAGAAAAGGAGCAAATGCGAAATAATATCAAAATGCCTCCAAGAAATAAGGGACTGAAACGTTTAGAAGCAAAGGTAACCCTAGCTTCTTTTAAAGAAAAAAGGATTTCTGATTTTGTTACTTCAAGGACTAAATCTCTCTTTGATGCTCTACATCTCAATTCTCTCTTCACTGAAAATTCTGCATCAACATGGGGAATAGATCCTGAGTACCAAAGAGGCTGTGCTAGAGTTCGTGCCCTTAGAGTGACAAATGACACAGCTGAGCGGGATGTTGCATTGATTGAAAAATTTAATCAAGCAGTGACAACTAAAGAAGAGGACAAACAATACCTGCTCAAAACAGTTTTCAAGAATCGTAAAGAATTTCCAACAAAAAATAAAGCAGAACTTATGAAAATGAGGAAAAACTAATTTTTTCAGCATTAAAAGGAAAAGTGCAATTTTCTCGGGACCCCTAAAACTTGACGTAGAGGTTTCAAATTTTGTAATTTGATTAAGGTAAGCAAAAGGAATAACATTACTCATGTGGAACAAAGATTTTTAAACCTTCATTTTTTTGGTCCACACTAATGGGGATGTTAGGACTGAGCAGTATTCCAATTTGGGTATTATCAGGGTTTTCAGTAGAGGAATCATTACATTCCTATCCCTTCGTTTAAAGGTTCTCAATATCTGACCCGTTATTCTCTTTGCTCTGTTTACTGCTATCTTATTTTCTGTTTCAAATTTCGCATCATCTGTCATTACATCCCCTAAATCTTTTGCTCTGGAATTTCCCTGAATTTCCTGTCCATTTGGGGTATAATATTAAATGGATTTTAGGTCTTGTTTTCTGTACCGTAATAGCCGAAATTTCTCGGTGTTGAACTTCATATTGTTGTCTTCCATCCACTTGTAGATTTTGTTTATGTAAAAAGTGAACAATGAACAATTCCTACACCATCGTTATATGGATTCATTGTCTTCATGCAGAACTTATGTTCGTATAGTTTTATGTTGAATGTTCATTTTTACATAAGAAACCAAAATCGCCTAAGCGAGTTTTTGGGTAGAATTTCGATTTATACTTCTTTATTCATTACTGTATTTCCCTAATTCATCTTAATTCATGTTCTTTTTTGACCCCTATCCTTTATTCATCTACTTATTGTCTACTTATGCCCTATCAACTTATCAGTCTATTTTTACTCGTGTTAATCTATGAAATGCAAAACTTTTGCCTTCGTTCTAAAAACGCAAAAATACGTTCTCGTATTATTTCTATTTTTAATTATTTGACCTCCCGAGATGAACTCGAAAATGCTGAGGGTGTGATCGAATTCCGCGAACTTGCATATTCGAACACTCGAAGGTTAAAATACCTCCTCTCGCTTTGATTTCAAATTTATAATATTATCATGCGTTATGTTATATCATGTATGTCATGTCTCATGTACTTGTGTTGTACTAATAACCATATAATCTAACCATATAATCTCACCATGGTAAACGATGTAATGTACTTCAATGAAATTATAATTAACTGTAATATTTTAATTTAATATAATGTAATGTACTTTAATGAAACTGTACTTAATGATGTAATGTACTAAATAACGTAGTCAATGTGCTTTAATGAAATTGTAGTTAACGATAATAAATGAATTGATAATTATAATCAAAGTTACAGTAGACCAAAATTACAATGTACTCAATGTCCGACCCGACATTATGTCGCCATAAGGAATGTCGAATCGGCAATACTGTTGTTATGTATTTTTATTATTATTCCTCCGTTGTGATAAATTTTAATGTGCTTTCTACTTTGCCATATAATTGATAACCTGTTGTTTTTTAAAATCTCATAATCATTTTTAAGATTTAGCTGAATAACGAATCCTGAGTAACTTTTGCCATGTCATGTTTTGTATACATTCTTTCTTCATTATAAATGTTGAAGTCATGTCTTGCCTAAGCATTTAATTGTAAATCTTAAACCTTTAATTTTTACTCATATGCATATTTTAGTGTAAAGATGCATAGTTCAATTTCCACTTTTAGTTAACTTGGCAGATCATGATAACATCAGATCTGAAAATACGCAGTTTAAGATAAAAATATGGCTTCACCTTCAAATATCTTGTTTATCCGTTTAAACCTTACACAGCTAAAAGATTTACTTTATTTTCAAATATTGTGCAAAAATAATACAGCCTCTTCAACATTTAATAATGATGATGTTAGTAGAATTGGGGTATATAAAGCCCACCAATTTCTTCCATGTTTGTTCTGATACCAACTACGAGGCTGAGCATTACCTGTAACAGTTTAGGAGTAAAACGCAGTAAGAAAAAGTCTTTACCTTCTCCTTCGAGCCGTGCGCTCTTCAGAAAACTTAGTCATTAGAATCTCCGGATAAGCTACAAGAAGAATCGGAGAGAAACCCCAAAGAGTTTAATAAGCCTCTCAGAATCCTCCGAGCCACTAAAGAAGAACTCGGAGTAGTATAGAAGAAACTACTGCAAGTAACATATCCGTTGCTGCCTCCTAACCAGAACCCCCGTCGACTCCGAACCAACCCAGGGCCATAGACGGAGGGGTTAACATTGTGGCGACCCTTTACCAGGATAAGAAAAAGATTTTTAGAAGAAGATTTTTAAAAGAAGATTTTAACAAGAAGATTTTAAGAAGAGGCCACTCTTTGGCCAAGATAGAAATTACCCTGCATCAGGATAAACACATAGAAGAAGAGGATCTTAACAACTGGCTACCCTTTAAGCAGGATCTTCACGACTCCAGGATTCTTCCAGTCTTCCAGACCCTGGAACCAGAACCAACACCCAGTTGACCGGTGCGTCACGACTTCTAGTTCATCACATCCACCCAGTTGACCGGTGCGTCACGACTTCTAGTTCGTCACATCCACCCAGTTGACCGGTGCGTCACGACTTCTAGTTCGTCACATCCACCCAGTTGACCGGTGCGTCACGACTTCTAGTTCGTCACATCCACCCAGTTGACCGGTGCGTCACGACTTCTAGTTCGTCACATCCACCCAGTTGACCGGTGCGTCACGACTTCTAGTTCGTCACATCCACCCAGTTGACCGGCGTGTCACGACTTCTAGTTCGTCACATCCACCCAGTTGACCGGCGTGTCACGACTTCTAGTTCGTCACATCCACCCTTGAACCGGTGCGTCACGACTCCAAGTTCTGCACGCCTAGTTTTCATCCAGGAACAAGTGGCCAGCAAGACACGTCTTCAGGACACGTCTCTAAGGATTTCGCCGTAGGAATCTTGTTAAGTACAAAACTCTTTTTTAAAATAATTTCTAAACATTTGAAAAGTCATTATTATTAACAGTTAATATTTAATATTGAGCCAGAATTAACACAAAACACAGTGAACACTACAGACACCAGTGATACACTCTTTTATTGAAAACCGTATTGTCACAGTTATTTTCAGTTATTTTTTTTACTATTCTAGTTCGTATAGTATAATTTTATTTTATGTACCTTCGCGTATATTAGAGTGAAATGTTTTTTACATTTTATATTTTAGTCAATTGTAAGAGAAGTCAATTGTAAGAGAAGTCAATTGTAAGAGAAGTCAATTGTAAGAGAAGTCAATTGTAAGAGAAGTCAATTGTAAGAGAAGTCAATTGTAAGAGAAGTCAATTGTAAGAGAAGTCAATTGTAAGAGAAGTCAATTGTAAGAGAAGTCAATTGTAAGAGAAGTCAATTGTCACAATTATATTCAGTATAGTATAATTTTATTTTATGTATCAAACGTAATAGTATCGTACCTTCGTGTACATTCGAGTGAAATATTGTTTACATTTTATATTTTTGTTTGCAAATTTTTTCAATTACGGAATTGAATTGACTTGCAAATTAAGAGAGAGAGAGTTTAGAGAGAGTTTACAGAGAGTTTACAGATTTAGAGAGATTTTTGAAGTCATTTTTTTAGTCATTTTTTTGAAGTCATTTTTTTGAAGTCATTTTTCAAGTCATTTTTTTTAAGTCAGTTTTTCAAGTCAATAGGTTGCACCAAGAGGGTCAACCAAAACAGAGGTTAATCGTCTCCACTTAATAAAGATCAAGTGAAGTCATTTTCCGTTTTCAGTTAATCTTCACTTGATAGCAGTTCAAGTGCAAGACAGTTTAATTTTCAAGATACTACTTGATAAGAGTTCAAGTCAGATAGTTTCAGAATACTTGATAAGAGGTCAAGTCAGAAGGTTGCGCCAAAACGGCCAACCGCCCCAGAGATTTTTATAGAAATACTTGATAGAGTTCAAGTCAGAGATTTATATTCGAAGTCAGTTTTATTTGAAGTTAGAGAGTTCAAGTCAAAGTTAGTTTTTAAGTCGAAGTTTTCAATGCAGTCAATTGAATTCAACCTTTTTTTTGTTGTTCAAGAGAATTTGATTCAACCTTTTTTTTTGTAAAAGAGAATTAAAAATTCAACCTGAATTGACCGATTTGCGTCTTTAGTTCAACTTTTTTTCTTGTTCATGTCATTATTGCGTATATAAATATATAGGTGAAATGACATTTTGTTGTTTGTAACCCAAAACAGTTTTTACAATTGTTTGTAACGATTTGGTAATCATTGTAATGTATATGTGATAATAATAGTTGTGTAATAATTAATTAATCGATCTTGTCCTAATGACTCCTTTTAAATTACTATATGAGGAACATGCCGTTCGCTCCCGAAAAGATGTAATTGTCAATTTCAAACTTATATCCCCCGGAATGTAGTACTCCAAACTTTGCCTTTTTATTTTTATTTTATTTTAACACCCCCAACCCCAGTTGAACTGTGTCAACCAGAGAAATGGTTCAACCATGGTTAATTCCTCTTTGGTACGAGGGAACATAACCTTAATTGATGTTAAGTTGTGTTTTTATATTTTTAAGAATATTATATGTTTAGTTCCGTATAGTTTATAATTGATTTCTATTTTCAATTCTTATATTTTTTATATTTTTTTTTTATTCGATTAATCGTGAGTAGCTGTCCCTCGAAATTGTAAAATACACACTTCGCACCTAATACACCCAAATACACATTTGACCACAGGTCTATACATCATCCACTACGTAATTCGATTTGTACCTACAACAGTCAATAAAAATGCATGCACACTATATATACTATATATACAAACCTCATACTCAAATCATTGAATATCACAATAAAACTATTTCATTACGTAAGTGCCAACTATGCGATTTAGTCGTAATCAATTTTTGCATTCATGCATTTATAGTTAATTTAACAATCTGTCTCGAATTTATCAGCTACACACTTTATACCTAGTACACAAAAATACACACTAAACCATAGGTCTATACATCATCCATTACGTAATTCTATTTTTTACCTACAATAGTCAATAAAAATTAGCTTATAAATTGTGCGATTTACGTACGTAATTTTTCCCACAGAAAAATAAAATTTTGTAAAAAAAAAAAAAAAAAAAAAAAAATTTTAACAATCATTCTTTGTCTAAATTGTTTGTCTAAACTAAAGTATTAATCTTTGAATTCCTTTATATTATATAATAACTCACTTGTTCTGTATAAAACTTGTAATGTAAAGAAAAATTCGTCACCTAACTTGAATTAGTTAGAATGTTATTTTCTCATTTGTATTGTATTAATGGTACCCTATTAAATTATTGTATAAATATCATTTTAAAAGGGGAGAGTACTGTAAAAAGTGAACAATGAACAATTCCTACACCATCGTTATATGGATTCATTGTCTTCATGCAGAACTTATGTTCGTATAGTTTTATGTTGAATGTTCATTTTTACATAAGAAACCAAAATCGCCTAAGCGAGTTTTTGGGTAGAATTTCGATTTATACTTCTTTATTCATTACTGTATTTCCCTAATTCATCTTAATTCATGTTCTTTTTTGACCCCTATCCTTTATTCATCTACTTATTGTCTACTTATGCCCTATCAACTTATCAGTCTATTTTTACTCGTGTTAATCTATGAAATGCAAAACTTTTGCCTTCGTTCTAAAAACGCAAAAATACGTTCTCGTATTATTTCTATTTTTAATTATTTGACCTCCCGAGATGAACTCGAAAATGCTGAGGGTGTGATCGAATTCCGCGAACTTGCATATTCGAACACTCGAAGGTTAAAATACTCCTCTCGCTTTGATTTCAAATTTATAATATTATCATGCGTTATGTTATATCATGTATGTCATGTCTCATGTACTTGTGTTGTACTAATAACCATATAATCTACCATATAATCACCATGGTAAACGATGTAATGTACTTAATGAAATTATAATTAACTGTAATATTTTAATTTAATATAATGTAATGTACTTTAATGAAACTGTACTTAATGATGTAATGTACTAAATAACGTAGTCAATGTGCTTTAATGAAATTGTAGTTAACGATAATAAATGAATTGATAATTATAATCAAAGTTACAGTAGACCAAAATTACAATGTACTCAATGTCCGACCCGACATTATGTCGCCATAAGGAATGTCGAATCGGCAATACTGTTGTTATGTATTTTTATTATTATTCTCCGTTGTGATAAATTTTAATGTGCTTTCTACTTTGCCATATAATTGATAACCTGTTGTTTTTTAAAATCTCATAAGCATTTTTAATTTGTCTGTATAACGAATCTGGTAACTTTGCATGTCCTTTGTATATTCTCTTCATTATAAATGTTGAAGTCCATGTCTTGCTAAGCATTTAATTGTAAATCTTAAACCTTACTCATATGCATATTTTAGTGTAAAGATGCATAGTTCAATTTCCACTTTTAGTTAACTTGGCAGATCATGATAACATCAGATCTGAAAATACGCAGTTTAAGATAAAAATATGGCTTCACCTTCAAATATCTTGTTTATCCGTTTAAACCTTACACAGCTAAAAGATTTACTTTATTTTCAAATATTGTGCAAAAATAATACAGCCTCTTCAACATTTAATAATGATGATGTTAGTAGAATTGGGTATATAAAGCCCACCAATTTCTTCCATGTTCTTACCAACTACGAGGCTGAGCATTACCTGTAACAGTTTAGGAGTAAAACGCAGTAAGAAAAAGTCTTTACCTTCTCCTTCGAGCCGTGCGCTCTTCAGAAAACTTAGTCATTAGAATCTCCGGATAAGCTACAAGAAGAATCGGAGAGAAACCCCAAAGAGTTTAATAAGCCTCTCAGAATCCTCCGAGCCACTAAAGAAGAACTCGGAGTAGTATAGAAGAAACTACTGCAAGTAACATATCCGTTGCTGCCTCCTAACCAGAACCCCCGTCGACTCCGAACCAACCCAGGGCCATAGACGGAGGGGTTAACATTTATGTCAGTTTGTAGAGATCCTATGTCTTCTGGGTTTCTTATTTTTCTACTGATCTTTGTGTCATCCACAAAGGATGTTACTGTGCTCTCTCTGGTAATGTCCTCATCTATGTCAGTTAGCATGATTATGAATAGTAGTGGAGCTAATACTGTTCCTTGTGGTACCGAGCTGAGGACCTCTGATTCTGATGAAGATACTCCTTGTACTGTAACAACTTGCCTCCACTCACTAAGGAAATTATATATCCATTTCCCTACTTTTCCTGTTATTCCCATATATTTCAGTTTATGTATTATGATTCCGTGGTCACACTTGTTGAACGCTTTAGCAAAGTCTGTGTATAGTACATCATAGTTTTCATTACTTTCAAGTGAATCAATAATGTTGTTGTAGTGTTCCATTAGTTGTGATAGGCATGATCTGCCTGACCGAAACCCGTGTTGGTTACCACTGAATTTTTTCCTGAGTTTCCAAAAATTCATAGATTTTCTGTCTAACTATTCTTTCAAATATTTTAGTGAGATGAGATGTAAGCGATACTGGCCTATAGTTTTTGGCCTCAGATCGATCTCCTCCTTTATATATTGGGACTATGTTCACACTCTTCAGGATGCCTGGTATTTCTCCCATGTCTAATGATCATCTCCATATCCAGTATAGGGGCTCAGCGATTGCATTCTTGCAGTTTTTGATCAGTGTGGCATTCCATTTATCCGGTCCTGCCACTGAGTGTGTTTTTAGTTTCCCTATGGCTTGTGTAATATCATCCATCATAAAGTCAAAATCCATTATACTTTCGCCTTGTGGTTCTTCTTCAAAGAATGTGTTTCTATCACATATCAATTTGTCAGTTTTTGGGATACTGAAAGATGATTTATACCGAGCTCTTAATATTTCAAATACTTCTGTTAGATCATCAGAAAAATCACTGTTCTCATTTTTTAAAGGTCCGATAGTCGAATGGTTTTTCAACTTTCTTTTTGCGAAATTATAGAAGTACTTTGAGTTAGCCTTTATCGCTTCTATAGCATCGTCATCATCTTTTTCTGTATGCTTCTCGATTAGTTCCTGTATGATGACATCAATACTTTGTAGTTTATCATTTAAAATATTTTTCTGATGTTATCTTTACAATTACTTAATTTTGCAGTCGCTCTTTTTCTCTTTCGGAACAATGCCCTCTTTTGTCTTTCAAACCTGCTTCTCTTTCCTCTTTGTTGTATCTTTGGGACATGTTTTTCCACAATTTCTAACGTCATTAGCATCTCTTCCGTTGTCTTGGCCTCGAAAATGGTTTTCCAATCTATTACTTCCATGCTGGATGTCACATCTTCCCAGTTTATAGCTTTGGAGTGAAAATTAAAAATTTCAAATTTGCTTCTTTCTGTTGTGCGTGTTCTTTCCTTTCCTGTTACCTTTATATTAGTTGTTATTTCAATGATGTTGTGGTCTGATATCATAGTTGGGGATATTTCTACATTATCAATTAGATTACTGTCGTTTGTGAATACCAAATCTAGGCAGTTGTTTTTTCGTGTGTTTTCTGTTATTTCTTGCATTAACATAAATTCATCAGCTAAAGCTAGTAGCATTTTTACCTGCTCCTGGTCTTCTTGTGTGGCCCCCCTTGTCCTGGTGTATACATATATTTTTTCCTATCCTTTTATATTTCATGAATGGTAAATTAAAATCACCACAGAGAAAAATATTTGGGGTTGGAGAGTGTAGATCTTTTACTAAGTTTCTTACCTCTGTAATGGAATCTGAAAATTTTGAGGTTGGCGTGTTTGGGGGTCTGTACATTACAATTAGTACCATATTTAATTTTTCAATTTTTGCTGCTAAACATTCTACGTAGTTGTTTGAGGTACTTATAGCCATTTCTGCTATGTGCCTTTCGCGTGTGTAAATAGCACATCCTCCTTTACGTCTCACTGTTCTGTTGGCTCGGAAGATGTTATAGTTGTCAATTTGTATTTCTTTTTTGTCAATACAGGACTCACAATTTTCACAGTTCACCTGGCAATCCTTTAGATGAGTTTCTGTGAGGCATGCAAAGTCTGCTCCAGCTTCTTGCATGAGTCCTTTCAGGAATACAACTTTGTTCGTGGAGTGGTTTGATTTAAGGCATTGTATGTTGGCTAGGATTATTTTTATTTTTTCTCTTTCTTTTTGGCATACAGGTGGTTCCGATTTGTTTTCTAATGGGGGTGCCGGTTTCGTTGACTTGTGGTCCTCCGAGAATTTACCTCTTTTTATCTTTGTCAGTACCTGTTGTTCCGATAACGCATGAAGTGCCTTTGTTCGTACCTTCTGTCCGGCTCTCGGATTTCCATATTTATATTTGTCATATATATATATATATATATATATATATATATATATATATACGGGGCTCCAATAAACCTTAGCCCCCACACCCATGGCCTAAACCATTAGAGGTACAGTAAAACTAAACCTACCTTACACAAGAAAATTTAATCCTGCATTTAATGAGAAACAATTCAAACTTGGTGTTCCCACCATTGGTTTCCAAAACAGCCTGAATTCGCTTTGGGTAGCTTGCCAAAAGTGACATGAATAGATCTTGGTTTCCAAAACAGCCTGAATTCGCTTTGGGTAGCTTGCCAAAAGTGACATGAATAGATCTTGATCATTATGCAAATTTGCTAAAACAGTTTCAATGTATTGCGTCATTGTATCCTTCAAAAATCGATTTGCTGCAGGTTCTTGAAACAAGAGACATTCAACCTTGTCCTTTATAACTGATCCAATGTGTTCACAGACCTTCGAGTCAGGAGAATTTCCTAGCCATTCTTCATTTCCAAAGAAATCAATCTCATGGTTCCGCAATAACTGTTGAGTGGATAATGCCTTAAAGCAAGGGGCCTTATCGTGCAGAAGTTTGACCTGATTGACATCCATAACATTGTTTGGGTTTCTTAGAAAAGGAATGACATGCTGGGATAGAATAATATCACGAAAATACTGTCCATCCCAACTCTGACCATTTGGCTTCAGCACCCACATGAGCTTCTTTGCAGTGAATAAAACACACACACCAATACATTCTAGACTTTTTAATAATTCGCGATAATGTTCATTGTCATCGATTTCATCTGGTGTTGTGGCCCACACTCGATCATTTTGGTAGTTTGGCCAATGTGTTATGTAAACAAAAAATTCATCGGAGACATCTAAATGCATGAAATCATCCACATCCCAATCTTCAAGATAATGGGCAAACCACATTCTGTCATTGATGTTAAGTTGAGGTTTTCTTGGCTTTGGAAGTTCATGCCAAGGCTTTAAACCTTGCCTATGACTGTACAGTCAAATGATCTCACCACTAATGATCTTTCCTCTCAACACTTCGATCTCTCTAGAAAGTTTAGCACAGCTGTTTTTCCACTTACACGTACCGCTTTCAATGATGTCCTTTGTTTCCTGAGAAAGTTGCAAATTTCAGCAGCCAGATTTGGTTGTATCCATTTCACATTCATCCAAAGTTTTATTCCAATTTTTTTTGACGAAGTCCTCACTTCTTCGCAACTTTTTGGCAACCCATGAACGTGTTATAAAGGTGGCTCCAGCATCACGAGCTTCCCAAAATGTTATTGCTCGTATGCGATCTATCACACGTTGCCTCTCCATTGGGATGTGGATGATTTCATGCATTTAGATGTCTCCGATGAATTTTTTGTTTATGTAACACATCGGCCTAACTACCAAAATGATCGAGTGTGGGCCACAACACTAGATGAAATCGATGGCAATGAACATTATCGCGAATTATTAGAAAGTCCAGACTGTGTTGGTGTGTTTGTTTTGTTCACTGCAAAGAAGCTCATGTGGGTGCTGAAGCCAAATGGTCAGAGTTGGGATGGACAGTATTTTCATGATATTATTCTATCCCAGCATGTCATTCCTTTTCTAAGAAACCCAAACAATGTTATGGATGTCGATCAAGTCACATTTCTGCATGATAAGGCCCCCTGCTTTAAGACATTAGCCACTCAACAATTGTTGCAGAACCATGAGATCAATTTCTTTGGAAATGAAGAATGGCCAGGAAATTCTCCTGACCTGAACGTCTGTGAACACATTGGATCAGTTATAAAGGACAAGGTTGAATGTCTATTGTTTCAAGAACCTGCAGCAAATCGATTTTCGAAGGATACAATGACGCAACACATTGAAACTGTTTTAGCAAATTTGCGTAACGATCAAGATCTATTCACATCACTTTTGGCAAGCTACCCAAAGTGAATTCAGGCTGTCTTGGAAGCCAATGGCGGGAACACACAGTTTGAATTGTTTCTCATTAAATGCAGGATTAAATTCTCTTTTGTAAGGTATGTTTAGTTTTACTGTGTCTCTAATGTTTAGGCCATGGGCAGGGGGGCTAAGGTTTATTGGAGCACCGCATAAAATGTTTCAGTTTATTTACTCCAGGGTAATTCCAGGACAAATAGACAAATGAAAGTGCCAAATGTACACTCCACCATCTCCAAAATTCATGAAACTTGGTGTGAGGGTTGGTTTTGGTCCAAATTACATGAATACATGAATACAACAAACATATGGGATATGTAGACCGAACAGCCCAAATACTGCATTATTACTCTGTCCCAAGAAAGTCTCTAAAATGGTATAAGAAGCTGGTAATGCATTTGATTCAGGTCCGAGTACTAGATGCTTGTAGAATTTATAATCTCATAAAAAAGGGAAAAGTTCCTTTTCTAGACTTTTGCCATGAGATTATAAAAGGACTGACATCTGCAGATGAACCTAACTTGAAGAAATCAGTAGTTCCAAGACTAGTTGGAAAACATTTTACCAAGAAAATTACATCAAATTCTGAACGTACCCCAAGACCAACAAAGAGATGCAGGGTGTGTTATGCCCATGGGATAGAA
Organism: Bathynomus jamesi; assembly: GCA_023014485.1. Taxonomy (NCBI): domain Eukaryota; kingdom Metazoa; phylum Arthropoda; class Malacostraca; order Isopoda; family Cirolanidae; genus Bathynomus; species Bathynomus jamesi. The sequence continues at coordinate 765,693 of JAJOZX010001534.1, read as the reverse complement.
AAACGAGTACGTTTTCAATGCGAGACATGCCCCGATACCCCAGGGTTATGTGCCGAACCATGTTTCAAAATTTATCACTCAGCATTTAACTTTTAGTTAACTAAATAAAGATAATATCCCTATTTTATTTCATTTTAACCTTTATTTTTTTGTTACCCATGAAAAACTGAAAATATTATTAATAGAAAACCTATTTTAAAGGCAAACAAAAGAAGAAGCAAAAAAATAATTCAAGTTTATTTTCTGGCACATTTATACACAGCTTTCGTTCTGGGGTATTAGCGTGGCATGCACAGGGCATATCAGAATGGGACGCAGCGAAAGGGTTAAAAAAATGTATTTTGAACAAAAATTGTGGTCAATTTTGGCCAATGCCAAATGTAACTCAATTTTTCCCATAAGTTAAATTTATACTAGTTAATGGTTTTGAAAGTTACCAAGGTGTTTTAGAATGCATCCTCATTAACTTAGAAGGGATACCTACAATGGTCAGTATTCAGTACCCCACCTTGTGATTTTAAGGTGAGGACTCCGTCCCTTTTGCTTGAGCCTCCCTGTTTTAAAAATTTTCCATCTCAAGCTTTAGTAACTCAGTAGGCAGACTTAAAAAGTTGGAGGAAGAGAGAGGAAGTGTTGACTGTTGAGTCACTGAGTATACTGTTTTAAATAGATTCATAACTTCATATTAATTTAATAACTTTAATAGTTAAGTGTACTTAGTGTAGGCTTGTTTTTAAAGTGCTTTTAACCCATCTTTTTACTTTTCATTTTCTACACCATTTCATCATGTAAATTTAAATAATAAATAGAATTATAAATATTGATCTTTCATTCTCCACAATATTTTTAAATACTGCAGTTTATAATATATTATGGAAAATAACACCAAATTAACTTAAGTGCAGCATAAACACTGTAAACACTTAGCAAATTATCATTTCTTATATTTCTTTACTTTTCATTTTATTAAAAGTTATTCTAAACAAACCATAAAAAAGGGAAAGGTGCTGCGCATTATTTCTTGTAACTGTGAAATTCAGTCTCAAATAAAATCTCTATTAGCATGTTCTTGTAAATTCCATTATGAATGAATGCTATGAGTTTCAAATATAAGTTTCTTTTATACTGAACCAAACATTTAATGATTATGCATATACTGTATAAGATTTGTCATACTATAAAAAGCAATTGAATGAGATAAGATGATCAATATACTATAATTTCTGGGTACAATATAATGAAAACTTTTTGTTTAGAACTGTTCATTATTTTCATCAAAGAATATTTTCCTTTCTCTATTTTCTTTCCCTTACCTCATACAAGCCTATATGCTAGATCCTATGATGTACAAAGTTATATAAATACCTGAATATCTAAACTTTACCCTATACAAATTTAGTTTTATAATTGCTTGACAAATTTTTAAATGCATTCTTCAATACAGTTGGCCAAATGTAAAATGCAAGAAAGGTATTTTACCATTTTTATTTAGGAACCTCTTTTACACTCATACTTAGGTACAGGCAGTCCTTGACTTACGTACTTAATGCATTTCTGAAAACCTGTACAGTACTTATGTCAAATGTACGTAAGTCGAATGATAGAAACATGTTATAAGGGGTAATGCATTCCAAGTTCTCCAAAAATATACCATAAACCCCCTAATTAAGTCATAAAACCTGTTTTTTCAGCCTTAATTGCTATTCAATGTATACACAGCAAGCAAACCAACACAAAACCACATTAAAATGTAATACCTATAAAAATATTAATAAAATATACAATATTTTATTACCTTAGACTGGACTTGAGAACATACTGGAGGTGGTGATGGTGGCGGGGGACTTGGAAGGGGACTTATGAGGAGACTGCTGCAGAGGATCTGAAGGTGGATCTTGTAGGTGTTGCAGGTGAGACTGCTGCAGAGGATGTTGATGGCTCCTCAGATGACTTGGATGGATTGAAGGTTCCTTCCTCAAGAATTTGTCCAGGGAGAGTTGGACAGAGGACTTCCTCTTCGTCTCTTCATAGTGTGGGGGTTATGAAGTTTCTCACCCCCCACCCCTGATTTTCAAATCCCCCTTTTAGGGTTGTGGAGTTTTTCACAAAAACCTCACCCTAATTTTCAAGTCCTATCTGGTTCTTCTCAAGTTTTTCTCTCCCCACAGGAATCTAGTTATTAAGCCAGGCAATGATAAAGCCTATTAAAAGGTTATGAAACCTGAATAGAAGGTTGGAAAGCCTTGAAAGGTATGATGTTAAGTGCTCTAGCTTGTAATCCTTGGCCAGATATACAATACGAATAAAGATTTGTTCATAATCTTTATTCCTAGTTATTGTGGTGGTGTCATTTGTATTTCACCATCATTACCATTATTAATTATTATTATTAAAAGTAGACAAATATATAGGTTGTTGAAACTGTGACTGAATATAGATAGGTTTGCCACCCTGCCATGTAACAAGCTAGAGACCCAATTATCATTATTATAGGTCACCAGTCATATTATTCCAGAGTTAGTTTTTTTGCCCATGCTTGTTTGGCACTGATTATTATAGGTTGATTAACTCATGTGAGATAGGTTTGCCATAATTGTTAATGTTTATAGTTATTATTTTTTATGTTGGTTATTTATTATTTATGTGCTTTGATTTCATGAGTAAATTATGTTTTCCAGTGATCAATTATGAAGTCATGATTCCAGTTAATGTTTGTGGTTAATTGCCTGTTATGTTATGCTATTATTGTGATTAATTGTGCTTGGTGCATGTAACTAATAATCTTGCGTTGTCTAGGCAACCAGTTGGGATTCAACTCACGTGGTCCAGATTCATCAGGCTTGGATTGTGGATTCCAATCCAGTGGGAGCTACGCAGTTTGTGTCAACCACTGTTGGCCACTGGATCTGCCCTGAAATCAGGCCTGTGACCCTAACCCTACTAACTAGCCAGCAAATAAAGGAATCGAAACTCAGGTCATAAGGGGGGGGAGGGTCAAGTTTGGAGGGTAGCTAGGCTGGGACAAGGGTTAACATTCTGTGCAAGTCATTTCCGGTACAGTACTTGTCTCCCACTTGCTTTCTATCCTTTCTGCCAAGTCTCATTAAGTGTTATTGGGGTTCCAGAGGTTTTGTTAACTGTGATTCATTGCTAGTCCTTTTGTTATGTTTATACTGTCACACTGAATAGTTGTTTATTTCAGATATAATAAAGAGAAAAACACAACAAGCAGTTTACTTCTATTAGGTCTACCTTTGAATTCCAGCCATTTCTTGGACTCTGAGTGGTTAGTTCTCCCACTCATTGGAGAGTCAGATTGAGACACCTGAACTAGGGGAAGTCCTTTATAGTTAACGTGCGAGTCAGACCTGAATAATCTCCTGGAAATAAACCACTGACAAGAGAGGCATTCCTAGATACCAGAGGAGATTACATCTTTGCCCAGTCTCTTGACTATCCCAAACCCAGAAACGTGAAAAGGTGCTGGGTGGTTTGACAAAACAGATACTTAGGGACTACAGCCTACACAGCCACTGCAGCAATAGAGCAGCTTGTAGCAAGCTGTAGTCCTCTCCATACTACTTCTAACCATGGAGCTCCTCTCGGCATTCAGGTCATGGTCTTCTATGATCCTGAGGAACTTGTCGAGGTAGGAGAATGTTTCACTCATGACCTTCACATTCAAAGTCTTTGGAGGAGGACTTTGCATAACCTCAAGGTCTTCTCCTTCTGGCACTGGTTCCCTATGCTCCTCCTGCAAGGCAATCAGATCCTCATTGGTCATGGGCTCTGCATGTGAAGCACTCAACTCATCCACATTTTCAGTGTTCACCTGAGCTGTACAACTTCACTTGTAGCACCTTCAGGAGTCTCCTCAAAACCTTCAAGTTGCTAATCAGGTCAAGGCACAGCTTCTTCCAGCAGCCATTCATCGTTGACTCCTTGATCTCAGCCCAAGAATTGCCGATGTTCACTGCATTGAAGATGTTGTACCCCTTCCAAAACTCCTTCAGCATTGGTCCCCCTTCTTTCTCCGTCCCATCAATTGCCTGTCGGATTGTCCTCCTCATGTAGTATCGCTTAAAGGTTGTGATGACTGTCTGGTCCATAGGATGAATCTGGCTGGTTGTGTTTGGGGGCAGAAACACCACTTTTATGGCAGTATGAAGTTCTTGCAGAGCGTGAGGATGGCCAGGAGCATTGTCTAAGACCAACAATGCCTTGAAGGCCAAATTATTCCTTGAACAATATTCCCTCAGAGCTGGCACAAATTGGAGGGTAAACCAGTCCTCAAAAATGCTTGCAGTGACCAAATGCATTGGCATTGGCCTTCCAAATGACTGGCAGCATCCCTTTCACCTTCCCCTTCAGAGCCTTTGGATTCTCCGAATGATAGATGAGCAGGAGCTTCAGTTTAAAGTCCCCTGCTGCATTTGCCCCCAAAGAGCAGTGTCAGCCTGTCCTCGACGACCTTATGTCCAGGTGCAGCCTTCTCCTCCTTCACCAAATATGTGCGGGCAGGCATCTTCTTCCAGGAAAGTCGTTTCATCCACATTGAAAATCTGTCAAGCAGAATATCCCACTCTTCAATAATTTTGATGAATTCAGTCACAAATTCCTGCGCAGCTTGAATGTCAGCACTCGCACCTTCACCAGTTAATTTTATATTATGTAACTGCACCCTGTTTTTGAATTTATGAAACCAGCCCATGCTGGCCTGAAACTCTGGAGCATCTGCACTTTCACCCAGTCTTTCCTTCCACTCCTTATGCAAACTAAGCACCTTAGCCTGAATAATAGCAAGACTTACAGGAATGTTCTTTTGATGCTAGTCTTCAATCCATAATTTCAATGAGTGATGCATTTCATCCATTACCACACTATGTCTTTTACTCATAATTTTTGATTGTACACAACCAGCATGATGCACATGTTCCTTAATTTTATCCTTATTCAGTATAATTTTATTCACAGTAGAATGACAAGTTAAATGACCTTCCAATTGAAGCTTGAGTTTCTCCACTTTTGAGACAGCGAATTATTTCTATCTTCATTTCAGTCATAAGTCCTTTATGCTTTTTTATGCCCAGCTTTTACACTCATGTTCTTCCTTTTCTCACTCATTGTCATGAAAATTTATTCCACAAAATTAAACCAAATTAACCCAAAAAACACAACATATGCACTGGAGAATTGAACTTCAGGGCCACATGGGTTAAACTGGCTGCTCCTGGAAAACAAAAGAGGGTGTGTGGTCAGGTGGTGTCACCTGTCTATTGTTGTTCAAAAATTTCAAATGTACATAGGTACAAATTTTGGTGTACGCAGGTTGAATGATTTGTTTTCAATAAAATGTACATCAGTGCAAAATGTATGCAGGTCAAATGTACGTAAATCAAGGACTGCCTGTATTAGACTATCATACAATGTTCAAAACAAAGTATTTTAGCCAAGCCATATTTCATTCTTGATGTAATAGTGTGGCATAAAGACTAGAATAAAAAAACAATAAGACCTACATAAAAGTGTCTAGTTATTTAACAAAAGAAAAAAATTTAATAAAATGGGTAAAGTGTTTAGTGCTAGAGAAAACACTTTTTTTAAATAGCTTAATAAAACTGAAGAAACACCAAAGGAACTTAAATATTACTTACAAGTACCATAATATCTGGCTAAACATCAGACACTCAGGAAAGCCACTTTCAGTGGATGTTCAGCACATCTCTATGCTGCCTAATATTGTCAGAACATTTGATTAGGGATAATGAAACATTGTACCTGTGTCTGAATTGTAGGAGGAATGAATGGGGCATTTGATGAGGAAATTCTCTTATTGCCTGAAGATGAACACAGCTGTTGAAGGGACATTGTCTCCTGCTGTTTTATCCATAAAAATAGCTTAGGCTTATATGACTTCTGAAATTATAAGATCATAAGTTACTGAGTAGCATTGTTACGCAGTCAAAATTAGGTACAGTAGGGTCTCATTAATCTGAACACTTTGGGACTGGACAAGTTTCAGATTAGCAAGTTTTTTGGATTATTGAGACTCATATAAATTACCTGTAAATCAAGAAAAACTAAAATAATATATATATACTGTATTTCCCAGTGTATAACGCGCACCAGTGCATAATGCGCACCCTAATTTTGGAGAGAAAATTTAGGAAAATAAAAATTTAGGAAAAAATATACCTCCTATCTCACTTCACATGTACAATTTTAACAAGTTAATTTTAACATGTACATGATTTTTGGAGTATTGGGGGGGGGGGGGGGGGTATATTACATGCCGGGAAATACGGTAGTATTAACCTATGAAATTAATTAAATAAAGTACTCACCAAGTTTTTATCCATTTATTTGTTTTAATAATATAATTGCAGAACAGTATGCAGTACAGTAGAATAGAGTATTTTTTATAGTATTTTCTGGGCACTTGGCATCACTGTGTCTAGCACAGGCTCACACGCTAGCCAGACCAAAACTTTTGGATTAGTGAGTCTTTCAGATTACTGAGTTCAGGATTATCAAGACCCTACTGTACTACTTAGTGTTTTACCTACTTATCAAACATACTGAGCCTTCTTTTGGAAACACTTTTTAAGCTAATCCTTTAGATCCTATGCAATGAACAGCAAGGCATTCAACTATTAAAATTTGTCTCCACCCTCATGTAAAGCATAAATAATAGAAATCCTGTATCACAGATAACTACTACTGTACTACACCACAAGCTTTAAAATACAATGGGTAAAAATAATTTAAAAAATAAAAAGTAAGGCAAAGGCACAAATGTTCACCACTTCTATATTTTCCTTTCTCCAGCAAAAAAAAAAAAAAAAATTATTATTGGTGTATAACTAAAACCTTGTGATAAATATGCACAACAAAAACTTTAATATAATAGCATTTCCAATAGTTATATCATTTTGTGCTTGTAAATAAAAATATGATTGACAAGTGAAAATCACTCATCACTGAAGGGGAGTGCAGTGCTCATTACACTACATTTGGAAAACATGGGGCTACTTGTGTCTACTGAGGTTATCCAAGTTAGATTAATGATCTATCCTCAGCATGAGGATCCCAAACTCTGTTTTTAATATAAAAAATTACTCATAATTATGTACAGATCTACAAAAGCTAAGGCTAACAAATACCCTAAGATTCACTCTAAGGTTAGCCTGAGAGAAAGAAGAAAGAAACTAGAAAGTAAGGAACTAGAATAGAAAATTTTGCTTTCTTAAATTTTTTCAAAGTACAAGCTAATAAAAATTGGAAAATACTCAACAACAACAACAACAATGATGGAGAAGGACCCTAGCCATTTTGAGAATACAACTATATTTAGTTTAAGAGAGAATGAACTATTTTTCAATACAGTATAGGCCTATACCACATTGTGTAATTTTATTCCTAGGCTCCTAGGACAATCTGATACAGACAACTCAACTCACAAATCATTGCACTCTGAAGGATCACACATCACTTCCTCACATTAACTCCCCTTTATACATAACCTCTGAATCATCATACATAACCTCTGAATCATCATACATAACCTCTGAATCATCATGCATCACCTCTGCATCATTGCACTCACATTTTCCTACCTTTTTGAGATCTTGTATGCTCATTACATGCCTAGAATATGATAATGGTTTGGCATGCCATGCAATGTTTTATAAAGCAATATCATTTCATTCATAAAGATGAGCCAAACAATGTTTTATTAAGTTTGCATTACATATATTCTTATCCACAATTATGGACACCTTAATTAATGTAGAGTTACCTGCAATACTTCTTCTACACCCTCTCTGAGATGTGGCAACAATGCAGTCCCTCTTATACCCGAGTCCCCCACTCTCACTCCCTCCCTCTCCTCCTCCCCCTCTCAGGTGTTGTCATAGTAACTTTTATTTTTTGAAAACCAATGACTGAATAAATATCTTGTTCACTGTAGTTTTGGTTGTAATGCTAGGATGACTATGTATTTTATTCATGCATTAGTCTGAAATTTAGAGAATAGAATAGTTACATTATTTCATAAATGTGGGATACTTTAAAAACTTTCAACCATAGGATTTTGATGTGTCCATGTTACAGTTAATAAGATCAGTTATAGTATCAACTTTTCCTCCAGGCAAATGATTATCCAGAAAAAAATCTATCCATGGAGAGATAATGATAACATAGTTCAATTTTTTATAACAAAAACAGGACCTTTTCCAGTTTGTGTACCATTTTTCATATAATTTATTTTTGAGAATATTTTTGTTAAAACTAACGAAAATATCATGACAACCTAACCAATTATCAAGAGCGTACAGTTGATCTATTAGTAAATAGTAAGTACTATTCCAGAAACAAACAATGTTATAATTAATAATAGATCAACTGTATGCCCTTGATAATTGGTTAGGTTAAGTCGTGATATTTTCGTTAGTTTTAACAAAAATATTCTCAAAAATAAATTATATGAAAAATGGTACACAAACTGGAAAAGGTCCCAAAAACATGAATCAAGTAAATTCTATACCCTCTAGCTACGGCTTACATGCCAATCTCAAACTAAATACATCTACGCTGTTTACCTTTTCTCCTAATTCTACTGACTATCCAAAGTTTTTTGACTACCTTACTTCCAAAGTGGAATACATTCTTTCCCATTCTCCCTTTGCTGAAATCTCCATTTTAGGAGATTTCAGTGTTCACTACAACCTTTGGGCTTTCCTTCCATTTTACTGACATCCTGGTGAACTAGCTTACAACTTTTCTATCCTAAATGACCTAGAGCAGATTGTACATCACCCTACTCATATCCCTGATTGCCTTGAAGATATGCCCAACATTCTGGATTTATTTCTTACCTCTCATCCTTCTTACTCTGTGAAATGTTTCTCTCCATCGGGCTCTTCTGATCACAATCTTATATCTGTTTCCTGTCCTATCACTCCAATTTGGCCTGTGGATCCTCCCAAGAGAAGGTGCCTTTGACACTACAGTACTGCTGATTGGGAGGCCCTTAGGCCAGCACTTCTGTGATTTTGCATGGAATGATTACTGCTTCTGTGGCCAGGGCCCTTCTGGGTGTGCTGAGCACATTACAGAGGTGATTCTTTCAGGCATGGAAGCATACATTCCATATTTTATTTCAACTACTAATGCAAAAAAAAAACTTGTTTTACTTATTCTAATGCTATCCACAATAGAGGTGAGGCTTTCACAAAGTATCATCACCCTCCAACTCCTGACTCTCACTCAGTTTATATTTCTGCCTGGAATTGTGCAAAATCTGTTCTGTGACTCACCAAAAATTCCTTCATCCGACAAAAATGTGAAAAGCTATCCAATTCCAATTCTTCTCGCACTTTCTATCATCTAGCTAAGAACCTCTTCAACAACTATACTTCCTCTTCTTTTCCTCCTCTTTTCCATTCCAATGGCACAGTTGCCGTCTCTTCTCCTGACAAAGCTGAACTCTTCACTCAAACTTTCACTTACAATTCAACCCTGGATGATTCTGGTGCTGTTCCTCCATCACCTCCTTCCTCTGACTTTATATGTCAGAAATTAGAATCTCATCCAAAGAGGTTCTTTCTGCCCTATCTGGGCTCAACTCTAGGAAGGTATATGGTCCTGATGGTGTTCCTCCACAGAATTGTGCTTCTGTACTGACACCCTGCCTAGCAAGCAGGGTTGGCACCCAAAATCCCAACCCAAAAACCCACTGGAATTTTCAGTGGGTTTTTGTTCTGAGATGTTTATTTTAAAATAATTGAAATTTTTCTGATTGCTACATTATTCAATTGTAGCTAATTAGAATGATTTGGAGAAAATTCTAATTTGTCGTTATTATCTCTCATATCTGAACTTTGTGTGAAATAAAGATGTCTTTTTAATATATATTGTAGATTAGACAAATAAATTAATAAAATAATAGATATATTAGGCACTACATAATTATCGAACTTTTCTAAAAAAAATTTCAACCCATCAAAAACCCCCAAAACCAGCAAAAACCCAGTTGGGTTGGGTTTTTTATGAAAAACCTGGGATTTTGCCAACCCTGTGCCTAGGTAAACTCTTTTGTCTTTGTCTCTCATCTGGTACTTTTCCTTCCTGCTGGACGTTCACTTTCATTCAGCTGTCCCAAAGAAGGGTGACTGCTTTCAACCCTCCTATCATCCAATTGCTTGGATTTCTTGCCTTTCCAAAGTTTTTGAATCTATCCTTAATAGGAAGATTCTTAAATACCTTTCTTCTCACAAGCTTCTTTCAGATCATCAGTATGGATTCCACAAGGGATGCTCTACTGCTGGTGATCTTCTTGCATATCTCTCTGACCTTTCATCATCCTCCTTTCGGGATTTCGCTGAAATCTTTGCTATCATGCTAGACATATCGAAAGCTTTTGGCACAAATCTTTAATTTCCAAAATGCCCTCCTGCAATTTTTATCCTTCTATCTCTGCCTTCATCTCTAATTTCCTTTGTGGCCAATCTATAGCTGCAGTTGTAGATGGCCACTGTTCTTCTAAAGCTATTAATAGTGGTGTTCTTCAGGGTTCTGTCCTGTCACCCATTCTTTTCCTTTTATTTATTAATGATCTTTTAATTTGCACTTCCTGTCCTATTCACTCCTATGCCAATGATTCCACTCTTCACTTCTCCACCCATTTCCCAAAGCGTCCCTCTCAACAGTCACTCCATGATTCATATAGTACAGCTTTGGAGCACCTGACCTCCGATCTTTCTGTGATCTCTGATTGGGGCAGAGAAAACCTTGTGGCTTTCAATGCCTCAAACTCAGTTCCTCCATCTGTCTACTCATCACAATCTCCCATATGACTATCCCCTTACCTTCAACAACACATAACTCAATCCTTCCTCTTCTCTTAACATTCTTGGCATTTCCTTTTCTCATGATCTTTTCTGGAAAGATCACATATACTCTCTCTGAAACAACTTCTAAGAGGTTAAGTGTGCTGTACTGCCTCCATGGTTCCTTCACCCCCACTCAGTTGCTGTCTCTGGTCTTGTTCACCCCTGTATGGAGTATGCTTCTCACATGTGGGGTGGTTCAACCCACACAGCCATACTCTCTCTTTTTGTCTCATCAATTTATCAATTTTTTTATTTTTCTGCATAAAACAATAATAAAATATTGGTTCTCTATTAATAAACCTGAGTAAAACAAAACAAAAACAATGATTCTTTTTTTCTTTTTCTTACAGGCAAAATAGAATAGTATTTAAATTTGTAGAAAAATAATCATCAAATATTAAAAGTGATAAATGTAGTAACATTCTAAGAAATTTAAACCATGGTGAATAAATCAAAATTTTGCCAAGATCCCTTAAGGAGCATCATAAAGAGAGAATATTTACAGGATTAAAATCTGTCTTCATCATATTCAGAAAAAGTTCACAACTTCATTAAAGAAAAAGTGTCTTATGCAGTAATTGAATGAATTATATATAAAGCAAACTAGACTTGATTTTGAGTCTTCAGGCAGGGGGGTACAAAAGGAACACAAACTCAAGGGATCTTGAAAGAGGTATCATCAAGTCACTGTGAATATAACAATTCAAATGAATCCTCAATCAGTAGTAATCCCAAAACATCAACAACTCATGTGAAAGACATTCTTCCTTTAGTTGGAGAAACACCTGTTAAAACAAGTAAGATCCAACCTAGGCTTTGTTGTTTGTGTTCTACTTTTTTCTTTTTTGTTCATGCTTGTGTACATAAAAACAGAACTTAGATGTGTTTACAATTACACAGGCCTGCGAATGAGGATTTCACGAGTTGTTTTCTTACTCACAACTGATTTTATATAATTCAACTACACTGATTTTGAAAAAGTATCCATTTTTTCCTATTAAGTAAAGATTTTCTGCAAACTGGAAGGGAAAAAACAACAAATATTATTTAAGTTTCAATTTACATTCGGTACCTATTTCGCTTTGTTATACTAATTACAAATGCAAACAACTTCAAAAAGAAAGAAGACTATTAACATCAATTACATATTCATCTTTATTTGTCTCGAGTTTTTGTGTGAGATCTATACCTTTTAGTCTTGAATGTACGCAATGTTCCTTTTCTTTTATGTAATAATTGTGGAGTATCCCGTTTCAACATCCAGCAGTAATCAGCCATCATGCTGATGTCTCACCTTCCCTGATATCTCTTCTCCATTTCTTTGATTAAACTGCACACCCATCATAAGCAACTCCAATACAACACTCAAGACATTTAATCAGATCATCAATAATGCAAACAAATACATACCCAAGGGCAACATTAGGAAATACAACCCAAATTACACAAGAGAAATAGCCCACCTCATAAGGCAACCTAACAACCTCAAACGTAACACACAAACACCATACACAGAAGCCATAAAACAGCAGATACAACAGCTCAACACAGAAATAAACAACAAACTTAAAGAAAAACAAACAAACATTTAGGGAATTCATAATACTAAACCACTCCACAGATACATCCAGGCTATGCAAGACTATAAACAGCATTACCCACTCTAACAGTGGCATTCATACCTCACACGCAGCTATCTGTCGCAGCCAAATTAATATCCCAACACAGGGGTGGGGAACCTGCGGCCTTTTGGGGTACTAGTTGCGGGCTTCTGCCTGTTTGACATTCAGAATTCATACCATACGATAATGGACAGCAACTGATACCCCTTTAGGGCTTTAGGCTATTTCATTAGATCATGGTTTCAGCTTCACTGCTTCTTACACATACCAGCCTTCTTTATGGCTTGAACAATAGGAAATATGGCAACGCTGCCAGTTGAAACTGGCAGCGTTGCCTTACGGCTTACGCCCTTACCTATCAACGATCAACTCGACTGGCTGACTGGATGACAGTTACTGACGATTCTCCGATAGTGACAAGCACGCTTGTTTCCTTTAAAACTGTAAATCTTTGATCAATTCGTGTACCATTTTTATTTATAAATCTTCTGGTACCCCAATCATGTCAAAAACTGTGAAAAGAAAATTAAAGGAAGAGAACAGAGTATTCCATGAAGAATTGGAATTGCAGTATTTCATAGTTGCTGAAAAAGATAAAATGATGTGTGCTCTGCAATGCCATAATTGCAACAGTGAAGAAACACAATGCATATCAGCATTATGCAACTCATAAGAACCACAAGTATGCTATATTGGAAGGAGAACCCCGAAAGTCTGCACTTACGAAGATGAAACTTCAAAAGCAGCAACAACAGCAAGTATTTAAAACGATGTCAGGCCTAGGGACTGAAATCACTGAAGCAACTTATAAAGTAGCATATATACTTGGAAAAAGAGGTAAGCCATATAGTGATGTGGAAATCATAAAAGAAAGCATTGTTGAAGTTGTAGCCTCTTTAGATTCAGACAAAGTTAACAAATACAAACAACTACCTCTTTCAAGAAGGACCATAACTGATTGGCAACATGAATTAGCCCTCAATGTAACTGAACAACTTTATACAATATGCCAAAGCGAAAATACTTATTATTCGATTGCCTTGGATGAGTCCACTGATATTACTGACTCAGCGCAAGTGTCATTTTTTATTCGTGTTATAACTGCAGATTTTCAATGCTACGAGGAGTTACTGGCTTTGGGTACCCTTACGGGGAAGACACGTGGAATTGACGTCTTGTCTCTCTTCAAAGAAAAATGCCGTGAAGCAAAACTGAATTTATGTAATTTAGTAAGTGTATGCACAGATGGTGCAACTTCCATGAGAGGAAAATGTGCAGGATTTGTTGTGCTACTACAAAAAGTACTGCCAAATTCAGATAGCTTGATTTCCTTTCACTGTATTTTCCATCAACAGAATCTCTGTACCAAATCTACTGTTTTAAGTGACACATTAAGTAAAGTTATACGTATTGTGAACTATATTAGAGCAAATGCATCACGACATCGCCAGTTTCGCAATATGCTTATGCTTGATGATGAAACATTCACTGTGGATCTTCCGTATCATTCTAAAGTGCACTGGTTGTCACAAGGGCAAGTCTTTGAAAAACTTTTGTCTTTGCGAAAACAAATCACAAGATTTTTTGAGGAACTCAATGAACCATGTGAATTGTCAAAAAAGGATTTCTGCAGAAATGTTGCATTTTTGTATGACGTAATGTCAAAGCAAAATTACCTGAATATTTCTTTGCAAGGTAAAACTAAATCCATATTTGAAATGTGGCAAAAAATCCAGGCTTTTCGGAGGAAGTTGCGCTTCTTCAAAACTATCCTTACCCAATCGGAACTTTCAGCTGAACACTTCCCTGAACTGGCAAAGGTAATTGATGAAGAAGATACAAGCAAATCATTAAGGGAATGCGATGTGAAAGAATATACAGCTGTCCTAGACTCCCTGATTGAAGAATACGATGAAAGATTTGAAGATTTTGAGAAACTTGACTTCACACTGAAACTAGCTTTCAAACCACACCTGGTTGATGTCTCCAGAGCACCTGAAGATTTACAGATGGAGTTGATTGAGCTATTAGAAGATAATATCCTTGTCTCTATTTGATACTAAGAAGGATCCTGTTGAAATATGGAAAAGTGCCGTTGAATACCCACGTCTGCGCCAACATGCTCGTCGAATGTTGTCTTGTTTCGGCACAACCTACCATTGTGAATCAACGTTTTCATATGTGACTCAAATCAAAACGCGCTTGAGATCTCAGATGACGAATATTCACCTGGAGGACGAACTAAAACTATGGTCAACGACATTGTTCCCTCTAAGGTGTGTGCGTGTGCACGCGCACACGCGTTGTGAAACCCGCGCACACAGCAAAATAAAATGCGCACAAGCTCAAGCGTATCATGAGTCACGACAGTAAATGAAGTAATTTCAAAAATATACCATCACACAAGGTCTAGCCATTTGCATCAACATACTCTATAGTCGCTCTTTTAAGTATTAACCCCTTCCGCCCGACTTCGCCGACGTCCGCGCAATTACGCAATACAGATTTTTTTTACTCTATGTATTTGCATTTTTTCTTTTATACATTAACGCATTGAATATAAACCTTCTCTTTCTTATTTTTGGATAAAAACGAATAGTAATTATCTCATAATTCATAAAAAATGAAATTATTTTTTATTTTATTCCTATTTTGTGAATGGATAAAATCATGTATTAATCTTGATAGTCTATTTTAAATTGCTAAATGCTAAAAATTGTTTTGAGAAATGATAACTAAAATAGTCATTTTCAATTAATGTTATTTTTATTTTATTTCTTTATTTTGTTGAATTTTATTTTACTATTTTTTATTTTATTCATATTTTTAGAGTGGATAAAATGTTTTTTTAAGAATATACAATATTGTAAACAGTTTTTTAATATCCATTTAATAGTACCGTAATGATCAAGCTATCATCTTATGAAAATAATATTTATTAAGTATTTAATATTTATATATATTTAATTTTGAAGATAATAGCGCTCAGAAAAGTTTGCACAATTTTTCACCATGAATCTAAATGTACACACAACAAAAATTTCTTGCGCACACGGACTTAAAAAAATTAGAGGGAACATTGGTCAACGATGTTGGAACCAAATGTACGACTCCCATCCCGCAATAAGCAGTCACAAAAAAGTCATTAAATGGTTTATCACTTTTTCACTTAATATATTAACATCATTTCACTTAATATAATTTTTCACTTAATATCATATTAACATCATTTCACTTAATATAATTTTTCACTTAATATTAGTTCTATTGTCAATTATTCCCCCCAAAAATAAATGTGCACTTGCTGAATTTTTTTATTTATTATAAAAGCCCTCACGTATTATCAAGTTTGATTTAAAATTAGTAAATATGTAGATTGTAGACTAAAATATGACATTTTGTTGTACTGTATATGTTAAATTCTCAGCATGCGGCCTAATAGGGTCTTGGTTAAATGAAATGCAGCCTTCCAATGGAAAAAGGTTCCCCACCCCTGTCCCAACATATACACAACAAGCTAACGTTCTAGTTAATCACGACGCAAAGTCACTTAAAGTTAAATAGAGACAACAACCAGAAACACACACAGACAGACAAACAGCCAGACACAAGAAAACCTACAGACTCAACACAGCCATTACACCCTTCAATACAGACCAGACTACCAAGATCATCAAAAACATATCTAACATACACTTTAAACACTTGGACCAACAGGGAATACTAGTTCTCACAAACATCAGCACATATTCATACCAACACTGTATTATTCCTGACATATGGAAACAAGCTAAAATTATTACACTACTCAAACCAAACAAAAATCCAACAGAACCAGCTTCCTATAGACCCATTACTTTACTATGCACACCACACCTTCCAAAGTAACAGAAAGACTAATCTTACAAATCACCAACCCACACATACCACTATCACCTACTCGACATGGATTCAGACCTCACCACTCAACCATGACATTACTCACTAACCTCACACAGCACATCATGGATGGCATAAACTCCAGATGACCAGCTCAACGTACACTATTAGCAACAATAGACATTAGTAAAGCATTTGATACTATCCCACGCTTCCCTCTCATAAACAAAATACTCAACACAAATATGCACAATAACACCAAAAGGTGGCTGAGCAACTATCTTTCAGGAAGATACTCACATGTCACGTTTAAGGCAAGTCATCCAAAAACAAGCTTTTTCCGAATGGGATCCCTCAAGGCTCTCTTCTCTCACAAACACTCCAACTTATACATGCATTACATTCCAACACCCATAGATAACAAACTTACCTTATCATCATATACAGATGTCATCACTCTAACATCCACCCACAGTGACATCAATACTGCTACAAATAACCTACAACCATACATAAACAGTACACAAGACTGACTCACACACAATAGACTCAAAGTAGCACCCACAAAATCAACCATCACCTTGCAAACAAGCAACACAAAAGAACACCAGATAACTCCACAGCTTACACTAAACAACACCAACATTCCACACACTCACAGAACCAAAATACTTGGGGTCACATACAACACATCATTATCTTTTGCAAACCACATTCAGGACATTAAAAACAAATTTTATGTTAAGACTTAACATGTTTAGGGTACTAACAGGCACAAACTTTGGACACCAGCAGGAAACATCATTCATATACAAACAATATATTCACTCAGTTATGGACTATGCTAGCCCATGCTGGGCACACATTATCTCAAACACACACACAAACACCTTACAGACAATACAAAACAACGCACTTCGTATCATTATAGGATGTACTCAAACAACACCAATAGAACACCTGCACACAGAAACAAAAATACTGAAAGTTAGGGAACATTTAGACATGAGGGGAACACAATTCATGCAGCAACGACAACTAGCCCACAACATCCTTGCCATTACATGTACAATCATGCACTGACACCTCACACCATTCAGCTAACACCACACACACATTATAACCAAATATATCATTCCATACCACGCCCCACAGACATCACACAGTACAGAAAACACACACACATAACCAAATATACCATTCCATACCACGCCCCACAGACATCACACAGTACAGAAAACACACACACACACACACACACACACACACACACACACACACACACACACACACAAAGCACTAACATGACTCAGTCCGGATGCAGTCTCAGGTGCAAAGCCACTACCCAATGACAGGTCAGAGACCAGCCTGAGCAGGATTGGATTGAGTTAACTTAGCACAATTCCAATGTGGACATCACCACAACTTACAGACATATAAACACAGACTAGACAACTCCACAGACGACACCTGCCACCTGTGTCAGGACACACCACAAACAATTTAACACATTATGACACTGTACTGCTCTAGCACAACATAGAACACAACAGAACATCACTAGTGCACTGAACCTCTAGTCCACTCCGGAGAGGGCAATTGGTTACCTGCGTGCCACCAGCTTGCTCGATCAGGGTGGGCTGATCAGCTAACCAACAATAATCTTTGATGCCTTGGTGAAACCATTCTCCTTGTTCTTCACTGAGTGCTCCAAGATTCTCAGGGAAGTAATCCAAGTGTGAATGTAAGGAATGTAATTCTAAACTCATATTACAACCCAACTCTCTGAACTTATTTAGTATGTTGTTCACAATGTTTTGGTAATTTGGGTCCTTGCTGTTCCCCAAAAATTTGCTGATAGCATCCTTAAAAGCAATCCACACTTCTTTTTCAAGATTATTCATTGTTCTTTCAAAGTGTTCATCCAAAGTCAGTTTTCTAATCTGGGGATGAATGAAAATTCCTTCTTTCAATTTTGCTTCAAAAAGAGTTGGGAATTTACCACACAGACACTTAAAACAATCTCCATCTTCATCCAAGGCCTTAACAAATTGTTTCATCAAGTTCAATTTTATATGAAGTGGAGGTAAAAGAACTTTCTTCATGTCAACCAAACTTTCACATTGAATGTTTTTAGAACCAGGTGTCAGGTTGACTCTGCATGGCCATTCCTTTTTTATCCAGTGCTGAGTTCTTGCTCAGCTATCCCATTCACACAAAAAACATGGAAACTTCATATAACCTAGTTGTTGACCTAACAACATACAAATCACTTTTAAGTCTCCACAAAGTAGCAAAGTAGCCAACTGTGTTCTTTGTATTTAACCTTAGCTAGAAGAAGCTCAAGATTTTCGTACATTTCCTTCAAGTGAACTGAATGAGCCACAGGAATAGATGCATACAAGTTACCGTTGTGAAGGAGGATGCCTTTTAGACTTCTTTTGGAGGAATCAATGAAAAGTCTCCACTCATTTGGGTCATAGATTGCAGTGCCTAGCTTAAGTATTAGTTCCAAATTTTTCTTGAGAAAAATATTGGATGAATCCTTTTTCTCAATTTCTGTACCAGTAAAATGATGTCCCGGGAGAAAGCAAGTTCTTTGCACAAAGTCTGGACCCCAAAATCTCTGAAGAATCCTTTGGGAGATACAAGTCTCTTACCAAATCATAAAATTCATTTTGTGTAAACAATTGGGGTTCACCAGATGTTTTGGTTTGAAAACAATCAATATAATCATTTCCATCATCATCAGACACTTGATCAGATGAAGTTATATCAAGAGTATTTCATTTAGTAGGTACAGGTATACCAGGTCCATGAGCAACAAGTCTTATAGCAGGCTGAAAGTTTGGATAAGAAATTTCCTTTTTATTTTTAGTATTGTAGCTTTACACATTACATGAACAAAAATAGCAGTCATTGCTGTGATTTCTAGGCTCACACCAGAGTCGAAGTTGTTCAACACAAATACTGCAAACTTTATGTGGAGCCCATGATTTGTCTTGATCCCCAAGTTTCATTCTGAAGTACACATAGTATGCTTTCTTGACGATGGCTGTAATATCTTGCCTTTATTTTTTCACAGTAAATTTTCCACAAATATAACAAAATGTTTGGGCTATTTACACACCCTCTGGTTGCCATAGCAACAAATAAATTTCAAGAGAGAAATATAGTCACCACGCACCTTTGAATAATAAAGAACTATAACCTCACATGCACTAGACAGACTGACTCATCTCATGGCTTGTCAATCACATATACACTAGCAGTGCATTTCTTGAATGTTCTAGAAGATGCTATGATGTCACTTCTGCCTATAAGTGCTTGCAGATCAGTAGTTTTTAATCAAAATTTAATTGAGTCAATTTTAATGAAAATTACTTACATATGTAATATGACATTTTGTGAAAAATCTGTATGTAATGGTGAAAAATTATTATTATTTTCGGAATCAGCATGCAAAAATTACTATATAAATTAGGGATATACTGATACATCGGTATTGGTGATATCAGTAGATTTTAAAAATATCAGTATCAGACAATTTTTAAAAACATCGGCCAGTATTTCAATTTTTAAAAACATCGGCCAGTATTTCAAAAGTACAATTTTTCCATAATTTTGAATAAAAGTATTTAGAGGATGAAATTTCCAATATTTTATTGTTTTATCACTTTACATAACTCATCATTTTTTCACAAGGGTTAAGCTGCTCTATATGTTCAGGAGAGAGCTGATTTCTAGTAGCACTGGCAACGTTTCCTCCAATACTGAACAAACTGTTGTTGATGGTGCTCCCAAATATCTCTGAGCTACCTTCCCCAAAAAACACCTTTGCTAAGCCCAACATAGACCCACAATCCAATTGTATAACAAACAAAACTATGACATCTAATGCAGCATTGCCATCTTTAATGAAAAGGATTCTTGCTTTCTTGTCAAATTTTCAACAGAGAAAATAAATTATGAATGTTACAAAAATATGACAAACTAATAAACTCTAGCTGGATATCGGTATCAGTTATTGGCCGATACTGTTTTTAATTATCGGTACCAGTTGTCAGCTAAAAAATGATATTGGTACATCCCTAATACAGGGTGTTCCAAAAGTCATCACCCCATTTGTTTTGCTTATAACTTTTGAACCAATAAAACAAATACTGTAGAAAGTGGAAATAATTTATTTTATTTAGAATTATGTTAGAATTATGTTGTGGTGTGTAGTGTTCCATCTTCAAATTATTGGGGTTGATCTACAATCTGGAAAAAAATTCAGAACAACAATTAAATTAAGGTTACAGCTACTTCAGATGGGGTGATGATTTCTGGAACACCCTATATAGATGATAAAATATTTCAGACAACAAAACCATCACAGGCCTGTGTTATTCATACACAGTTTATCCGAGTTTTAGCACTCAACTCTCTCCTACATCAACCTCTTAAAAATTCTAACACAAACTGACCAGGAAAATTCCCTTGCAAATGACTAAAGTTTAAGTTTATTAATATTACTTAATTCCTTAGCTTCATAATTGACATCACATCCTGTTTACGTAAAAGGTTTTTTCATTTAAATATCTATTGTTCTCATGGTAACAGAGACTGTACAGTCATTCCTCAGTATTCGCGAGGGTTAGGTTCTTAAAAATCATCGCGAGTGTTGATCTTACAGATGTTGAACATATAAACTTATGGAAAAATAGGGTTAAGTTCCCAGCTCCCCTGAAAATCTCTTTTTGTCCCCCTAATTTAGCCATAAATGCCAAAAAAAAACACCAATTATGTTAATAATTATATAGATTAACACTAAATAGAATTAAAAGAAACAAAAAAAACATTGTATGAAATCATTTTCTACCACTACAAACAGCGATAAATCCTAGCCTAACACAAACATAGCCTATCAATATTTCTAACACCTGTAATAAAGAAAATTACAGAAAACTTTTCTTTTTCATTGTTGTTTTAATATCCTTTAAGTGAACACAAACAAAAATATTAGCATAATGTTAATGTAATGAAAACTTACCGATGAAGGTGAGACGATCTGCTTTGGTGGGTGGGGGCAGCTTGCGATGGGAGTAGGACAATGTAGGCTCCCTCCCTCATATCCCTCTCCCCTGATGGGCCCCCATCATCACCAGGGGAGAGGCTGCATGGTGGTTACTGGGTGGGGGAGGATGGAGCAGACTGCCCTGAAGCTGCCCCCTCCATCTCAACATCATCTGCTGCCTCCTCCTCCATGACCCTGCTCATAGAAGGTTGCGGTGAAATGCTAAAAGCAGGTGAAGGAGTTCAAGTGGGCTTGAAGAACCGAGTCATGGTAGTCTGACGTGCCTTTCTTCATAAATCCTTCAACAGTTCAACACAGGGGAGGCTGGCTGCGTCAAGAGCTTGCTTAAACTGTATGCTTCTCAAGAATAGGATCCGATTCCTGCAGTTCCTTATAAAGGTTATCAAATCCTGATAAGATTAAGGATAGCTTCGATGCAGTTATAGGCTTAAGCCTAGGGAGATCATCAGGGTCAGCTTCATCATCAACATCACTATCATGCAATCCCTCTGCAGCCATCACATCCAATTCTTCATTCCAACATTCAACAGCTGATTGCCTCAGTATCTCTTGCACATCTTCCTCCTGCATGTCATCAAATCCTTTGCTTCCAA
Source organism: Bathynomus jamesi (assembly GCA_023014485.1). Classification (NCBI taxonomy): domain Eukaryota; kingdom Metazoa; phylum Arthropoda; class Malacostraca; order Isopoda; family Cirolanidae; genus Bathynomus; species Bathynomus jamesi. Next base: position 743,627 of record JAJOZX010001534.1, on the reverse strand, counting down.
TCTCTTTAGCCAATTGCAAAATATTTTTGACAGCATTGTCACAAGTAGCGAAACTTTCAAAATTTGTTACACAGTCAGGCCATAGTTTCTTCCAGCAATTGTTGATTGTCGTCTTTGTCACCTCCTCCCATGCAATTTGAATGAAAATGATGATGTCACATATCGTCACACTTTTCCAAAATTCCAGCATTATCATTTCCGGATTGGCATGCAGAACAATAGAGAGCTTGCGTATAGTGGCTCTTGAAAGACTTGATTATGCCTTGGTCTAAGGAATGAATCAATGATGATGTGTTGGGAGGAATAAACACAGCTTCAATATTTGGATGCGCATTCTCTAGTTCATCTCGACAATGAACAGGTGCATTATCCATAATAAGCAAAACCTTGAATGCAAGATTCTTGGACTGAAGGTATTTCTCAGCCTCTAGAACAAAGCAGTTATTAAACCAGTCCCAGAATAATTTGGCTATCATCCATGCTTTTTGGTTCGATCACCAATGAACTGGCATCCTATTTTTATTTTTCCCTTTCAGTGCCCTGGGATTTTCAGCGTGGTACACCATGAGTGGCTTGCACTTAAAGTCACCTTTGGCATTGGTGGCAAGAAGCAGGGTTGCCCGATCCTTGTGGGCTTTAAATCCAGGTGCCTTTGCAACATTCTTCGCAACGTATATGCATGACCCGACTTGCTTATAAAAAAAGGCTAGTCTCATCACAATTAAAAACTTCCTCACTTCCATATTCTTTGTCTTTAATGAGCTTTTGAATGTAAGGCATAAATGCATTTGCCCCTTCTTGATCAGCAGAACCAGCCTCCCCACTGAGTTTAACATTATGTAGGTTATACCGATGCCTAAAACGAGTCAACCATCCTTCAGAGATTCGCAACACTTGCTGCCGAAGAGCGTAACCATCAACCACACTCTTTCTCTTGTTTACCATTTCATCAATCCAAATACTCAACCACTTTTCCATTTTTTCTAAACACACATTCCGCACCACAGAACTTACCTTAGCACTTTGAGGAGTGGCTTCCTTCACACACTCCGAATTTTGCATTCCTTACTGCAAATCAACCTAACTGTCGACTCATTCAAACTGAATTCCCACCCTACAGCCACGGTGGACATTCCACTTTTAAGCCTATCTAACACTTTTATTTTTTCACTAAGGCTCAGTACCATCTTCTTTCTCTTAGGGGTACTTTCAATGCTACTAACACTGTGCTTGGAACCCATAGTTAATAAAAAAAATAAGGCAAAATACCGTCAAAATCACAAAAGTAAACACAAAGTTCAGCACAGACAATGCATCACTAACGAAGGCAACTCAGTGACTGACTCACTCTCGGCTCTCGCTCGCACGTGGGGAGAAGCAGCTGCACGAGGATGGACCCGCATTTAGTACACTTTTGTGCATCAGCCAGATGGCAGCCAATTTGAATCGCAAATAGGCGGTCTTTCCCTCGCAGATGCTGATTTAATGGTTACTATTATTCTCTTGCAAATAGGCAGTCTCGCATATGTCAGTCATGCGAATACAGAGGAATGACTGTATATGGATGTATTAACTGAAATGCGAAAGATTGTTTTTTATACTCAAATTGGGAAAGTCTGCATTTTTTACCAGGATCTTAGATAAACTAAAATAACCTAAAAAGGGACTTTGTAGTCAGGGGATCACTATCTAGGTTTGTCTTTAATTTAGGGATTAGATTTTTCAGCGACCTATTTCTAAAAAATTTTTAGGGGGAAACCTTTACTCCTATTGATTTATTCTCTCGTTAATCTTTTTATCCTTCCTAATAATGAAGGAGCGGATAAATGCATAATACTGTAAGCATGAAATTATATAAGCATGAGCTCTTAAAGTTCCAATAAAGTCCTTCGTGTAATCAATTCATTCCATCTTTATAATGAATGCAGTCATTCGTAGCCTTTTCAAGGGACCCTCTAGGCGTAACATTTTCAGGGGGTCTGTCACTGTGATCCTGTAGATTCTTTGTTTCCTCATACCTACTTCTGAACCTCAATGGTTTATTTGTTGTTTCCTTTAGGAAATTTTGTCTTGTTTCCTTAGGTTATTTATGGGACTTGCTCTGTCATTGATTTGGTGTGTACCCTCATGATGGGCAACTGAAACTTCTACTTCGTTTCTTATATCAATTCCCTCCTCAAGTCTTTCTATCCAGGCAAATGTCTGCTAGGGGGGGTCTGTAGAAGAGAGTCACTTTCCGCTATATTAACATTTAAATCCTCTTCCTTTGCATATACACGTTATTTGTGTGAAATGTCCCAATGACTAATTCGTTTTCATCCATCAATATTGTCTCATTTGACCTCACAGGTTCATTTATGTCATTCATATGATTTATTCTCATGCTACCTTTGTCATTTACTTTAGTATAATTATTTGGACTTCTGTTCACACATTCCAAAAGTGAATCATACCTTCCAATCACATGCTGGGAATCAGCATCACACGTGCCTACATTGCAAGTTTCATACACATGGTTACTATCAATTTCTAAATTATTTGCACTTCCATTCACACATTCCGAAAATTATTCATACCTTCCAGTCACACGCTTAGAATTAACTTCATCCAAGCCTATATTGAATGCTCTGTTCACATGATTACTGCCTGAGGCACTTGCAGATGTTCTTTTATATGTGTCATTCTGTTTTTGTAATTTAGATTCTGGTTCCAAGGTCACGGACTACTTTCACTTTCTCACTTACATCAAGGCTAGTCTTACATATTTCGGTATCACATTTCATTAAGTTGTTTGCTTCATTTGATTCATTCATTCTCCTCTCAAACTCATTTATACTTACACTTTTTATCCTTTCAGACAAATTTAGTTTACTCTCTTTTTCTCTCTCTTCCTATGTTTCTTTTGCCCTTGTCTCATATTTTTCATTTAGCAACACTTGCCTGTATATTAGTTTTTGTTAATCAGGTCCATTTTCTTCATCATTCCAGAAGGTGACCCTCCAAGGTGATTTATCTTGGGTGGGAGGGTTCTCTGTCCACCATGGTCTAGGACAGAGCTTTCCAAACTGTGTGTCGCGACACATTAGTGTGTCACCAATACCTCCCAGGTGTGTCGCCAAATTTAGTTAATTATTTTCAATTTTTTTGTATTTTGAAAATTTTTATTTTTGTATCAACAAAATCGGCTACAAGATAAACCACCTACTGAAAAATTATCTGTATTTGATAACAAAAATTAATTAATGTCGTGAAAATTTTTATGCTTAAATAGTGTCACCAACGTGAAAAGTTTGGAAAGCTCTGGTCTAGTGAAAAGTTTGGAAAGCTCTGGTCTAGGAGAATCAGTCCTACAGTTTTCCCAATCAGTCCTTCCTCTGTCCATATTTTGAGTCATATTTTTATCTCTATAAGGGGATGCACATCAGTCCCTCGGTCTTTTTCCTTGCCAATTATCACTGGTCCTTCTGTTTTCATCTTAAAATCTTCCATTTGACCACACGTTGAGATGGTGTGGTTAAGACCACAAGTTTGGTGGGAACTCCATCATTGGGAAGGATTCCTGAGAGCTCCCAAACCCCTTAGTTGGGCCTGGGAGGTTTCAGTAATCCCCATTGGGCCAGAGCTTTCTTAGAAAGCCAGGCCTTCAGAGTTACTAAAAATGTTTTTCTTCTCTTTTTAATTGATTATAACAGATTTGAAATTCTCTCAGTATAGAGAATAATCAGAACCTTGAGGCAATCATATGCCCATTTCTAGAGATGGGAAAGCATCTCACTTCTCCTTGGTGTGGTAGGTGATCCTAGAGTCTTGTTTTTACCATTGGTGTTTTGTATTGCTTAACCATTAGCTATAAGAACCATGTCTAACATATTTGGATCACTTAAAATTATCATGTAAATATCATACTCATTTTTGAATGCCTGATTTCCTTTATAAAAACCTTGTTGAAAAACTTAACTTCAGTTATCAATATGCATCACAATGGATTTTGAGCTTTCTCAGGCTGTGAACTAAATTGTACCTTTAACTGCCTTATGAGCAACATATTAATGCAAAATACATATCCCAAAATTTTAGAACCTTAATCATTATTGTTGTTAATTTTGCTCCCTTTTCTGGCATCACTGCACTCATGGATTCCTGTGGGTCCACTGATGCCAGTGCTGGGGGAATAATCTCTAAATGTTTGTTGGTTTTTTTTTCTCTTTATCACAGATTTGTTTTTGGCTGGGACATTTGCTTATTGAAGTGAATTTTGACAAAGCTTTTTCTTCCCCAATACCCGCACAAATGCTGAAGCCAGTATTCACATATTTTATTGTTATAAATATTGCTTTTGTTTGCATTGATTGAGCGACTTATCAGGTTTATACAATTTGGGTAAACACTCATTGATCTTGCCCAAGTGACTAATATTCTTTGTTTTTTTTTGTATTAGTTATCTAAGTTTCTTTTTTTCTGTAAGTCTCGTCTCCTTTGTGTGGTAATGGGCTGGTGATGGCCAATAATTTAATGGTTTTATTTTATGTTGACATTTTTGTGTGTGGTATGGGACTAATGATGTTTGTTTGTTTTGGTTTGTAGTAATATTTTTTTGCTCAAGTGCTTAGTTGGTTCTGAATACGCATTGGTGTATGATCAATAAAATTTTTCATATTTTCTTTAGTTACCTGTAAAAACTTGCCTGCTGATGCAATTAACCTTGTACCTAAGTGTTATTTTTGTTTCTTTGATTAAATTAGCCAAAGGATGCTTTACTTTTCTTAAGTCCTCTCACCATAAACCGAGGAGTAAGTCTTTAAAAGAGGCACTCTGGCTATGCCCCAGAGATCTTAAAGGTGAGAACCCAGTTTCAAATTGGCAGGAGCCGCCGATCTGACAATCTCAACCACACTAAAAGTGGGAACTTGCTCACCTCATTTCTCTCATTCTTAGCAGTGCAGGTGGTGCTGAAGTCAAAGGATTTATTTTTACTCAACTGAAGGCCATGTAGGTGGTCCTCACTAGAGTTTCTCCTTATATGCAGCTTTCTCCATCCCAGGAAATCCCAGGAATTCCCAGAAAAATGAAACCAATTCCTGGGATCCCGGGAAATCCCGGGAAATCCAGGAAATGGTTGTATATTTATGAGAACGATAATTTTTTTTATTGTTCAGTGATAAAATACCCTTTTAGAATTGGGATAACCAATTACTTATGCCTAGATGACCACTTTTGCGTTGTACTTGAATTGAGTTTACCAATCAGTGGTAGCTATTTATTAAACATAATATTTATCATGCATACTAGGGTTTCTTTCCCGGGATCCCAGCTATTTTTATTGGATTTGAAAATCCCAGAGTTTTAAAATGACTTAAATTTATTTTTTATTGATTTATTTGTTTTTTCTTTTGTTATTAGAAGGCTCTTGGGTAGAACTAAAGAAAACTGCATAATATTTACCACATTTTATTCTACTTTTCTGCTTTCTTAAATGAACACCTACTAGCATTAGCAACTTAGAGCACTCTAAAAGTGGGCCTGTATGCCAAAAACTGGCCGAGGGAATGTCGCTAGCGCTGTGTATAATACAAGGAACCGAGTCTCAGTATATTATCTAGCGATCGCAGGCAACTCATCTTGCTCAGAGTTTAAGCAAGCATTTGAAACAAGAACTGCAGTTATTCGAGACAATAGGGAACAGAACTTCAAACATCATGAATTTATTTGATGCACTGAAAACCATTCCACCAACCTCTGTTGAATCAGAAAGAGCCTTTTCTACAACAGGTTTATTTATCACCAAGTTGAAAACTTGTCTTAGTGATAGAAGTATTGATTGTTTATGTTTTTCAAGAAGCTATTTTAAAAATGTTGATTGGCTCTAAATATTTTAAGATAAAATATGTTGAGATAAAAGGTATAAATTATTTTTTTTTGAATGAAGTTTCTTTTTTTATTTGCAAATGCACTTAATTATAATTAAAGGAATATAATATTTTAGCCTTTTATTTGTCCCCTGCAGATGAATAGCATGATAAATATTATGTTTAATAAATAATAAATAGCTATCACTAATTGGTAAACTCAATTCAAGTATTACAATACAAAAGTGGTCATCTAGGCATACACTGCATTCGCACTTATTAAGCAGATTACATTTTCTCCAATGTTTTCAAAAGTTTCTCCCCGATTTCAATGAAATTTGTAGCAAATAATCACTATATATAGCAACATTGATGGTATTCATTTCGATAAACTATTTTGATAATTAAAATAATTATCTCATTTTATTGAAAAATATGTAAAATATTGTGTTCCAAATTATTAAGCAAGTATTCTATTTACGGATCTAAATGGTGAAAATGGGTAAGAAGAAGGATTTAACATTAACTGAGAAAAGAAAAATAGTCAAGTTACTCACTGAAAATATAAAATCTATTGAAATTGTGAAGCAGTTTGGCAGAGCTTATCAAACTGTAAACAAGTTTGTAGCGGAGGGTACCAAACTGCAGCAGCGAAGTGATAAAGGAGCTATAAAAAGAGTGACAAGGTGGCAGATATCTGTAATCGAGCACAAATTGCAAAGCATCCATTGTCCTCAAGTAAAGAGGTTTTTGAGCAAGCTGGCATACATAATGTACCAAGAACATCTCGATGTGGAATCCTCCAAACAATTGGCAAAACATGTAAACCTACAATTCAGTCACCATTAACACCCAGGTACAAGAAGCAGCATGTTGAATGGGCACGTCAGTACTTGAAAACAGATTTTAATACTGTATTGTTCACCGATGAATGAAAAGCAAGCTGATGAGAACTTCCTTACTCAGTGGGTCAATGAGCCTACATGAGGCAAAAGCGTTCTAGACTTAGTATTCACGACCGAAGACAACCTCATCACTGGCCTCACCATTGACGAATCATTAGGTGGGAGTGATCATGGTTTGATTAGGTTCCGTGTGCGCATCCCTCGGGTGAAGCGTAGTAACTCGAGAGGCAGTAAGCTCGATCTACGGTGGGCGGACTTTGTTAGCCTCCGGGATAGCGTAGGTGAGATGGGGTTAGGAGTCGGCGGCGATGTTGAGGGAGTGTGGAGTGCATTCTGGTGTGGAGGGTGAACCCTTTCCCCCTGGCCTTGATTATTATTATTTATATATTAAATTTCTTTAATTTTTTAATGAAATACTTGTTATAGATAGGATTTTAATGGTTCTCTCTTTCTTTCCAGAAGAATAAACAATAAGTCTTAAATACATATAAAAAGTAAATAGTAAAGAATGAATAATTATTAAATAAATAAACAATAAACATTTTAAACAATAAATAGTAAGAAGTAAATAAATAAAGAATAAGTATGTTATAAATAAAAAGTAATAAGTAAAGATAAAATATAAAGTTGAGTAAGAAAAAAAAAGAGTAATAAGTAAATAAACATTAAGATAAACTATTAAGTAGAAAGATAGTAATAAATAATAAGCATTAAGATAATAAATAATAAACATTAAGTGCTAAATTGTTAATATTTTAACAAAAAGAATAAACAATAAGTTATATAAAGAAATGTTAAACTTGTAAACAAGGAATGAGGAATAAAACAGTTTTATTAAATTAGTATGGGAAAAAGAGTGAGAGTTGGACAGTCGTTTGTTAAACCCTGTTAGTAAACAGAAAATAAAGTATGTTTGTTAAAACATTTTAGCAAAAAAAAAAAAAAAAAAAAAAGGGAATAAACAAATTTAGTAAAAGATGCTTCTGAGGTTTAAAAGTGTCACAGTGTGTGTGTCAAAACTAAAGTTTTAAAGAAGTAGGGGAACCAATTGGCATGTGTGTGTGGAAATGTAAATAAGAAAAAAAATAGAAAAATAAAATAGTTTAAGTGTGTAATTTGACAAGAGAAAATAAAGAACATAACGGAGGAAACTAAATTCAGGCTGGATTTGTCTGAGAGGCTGAAGACCATTATTGGACCAAGGGAACTTTAAGTTCTGTTAGGAAGGGGATGCTGGAGATATTGAAACACTAACAGAAGGAAGCTATTCTTGCAAGTCCTGTGAAACAAGTGAGAAGCTGTTGGTGGTACGAGCCAGCAGTCGTGGAATCAGAGGTCTGGGCAGTGAGCCTGGATCCAACAACCCTTCAAGGTAAGCAGCCTGGTTTCGTGGGGGCCTTAAATAAAAAAAATTCTTATTTGTGGTGCAGCCATTAGGTAAATCGAATCCCACCACACCAGGACGAGTTTATGGTGGTGCAGTTTGCTGCCATACCCTCAAAACCAGTCACCCCTGCTTCAACGCAGCCTAAGTGGTTCAGTCATGACATCACTTCAGCTATCCAAAATAGAAAAGTAGCATATAGGAGGGCAAAGGCCAATCGTTCCCATGAGAACAATGAAGCATATGTCTGCCTGTGTAGGGAAGTGAAGGCGAAGGTTAGGCTAGCGAAACGTAATGAAGAACTACGGGTGGCAAGCCTCAGCGAGGGGAACCCTAAGGAGTTCTTCAGTTATGTTAATAGTAGAAAGCCCATTAGGAGCATGATAGGTCCGAAGCGGCATTCTGCAGACCTCTGACATGGACATCACTAATGTACTTAATGAGTACTTTGCGGGAGTGTTCACCAGGGAGGACACCCGCGTTATCCCCGAGCCAGGCATGAGGCACAAAGGTGCTGGCCTGGATAGTGTTCGATGTACCACGACAGTCATTGCCGATAGAATAGACAAACTGAGCGCGTTTAAGGCTCCTGGGCCAGACTAGTTTCTCCCCAGAGAGTGTTGCAGGAGGTGCACGACCAGGTAGCTCCCCACCTGGCTACAGTCTTCAACAAATTGTTGGAGATGGGCCAGGTGCCTGGTGACTGGAGGGAAGCCAACGTGACCCCTATCTTTAAGAAAGGGGATCACGAAAGTCCAGGGGAACTATCGTCCCATTAGTCTCACTTCAGTTGTGGGTAAATTATTAGAGGGGATAATAGCGGATAGGATCGTTGACCATTTGGATTCCTACAAGCTGCTCGGGGATTCCCAACATGGGTTTAGACGGCATAGGTCATGTATCACCAACTTGCTCGAGTTTTTCCACGTCATGTTGGGTGAGTCTGATAAGAGTAGGCCGATTGATATACTTTATCTCGACTTTCAGAAAGCCTTTGATAATTAAGGTACCTCACCACCAGCTAATGGCGAAAGTGGGCGCGCTGGGTATCGGTAGAGAAGTAGGTCGGTGGATTGAAAACTGGCTGAAGAATAGGTGGCAGAGGGTTGTAATTAAAGGGGTTAGTTCGGGTTGGGCCTCGGTCACTAGTGGGGTTCCGTTTTGGGGCCACTGTTGTTTATCATTTACATAAATGATATCGATGGTGGCATCGTCAGTCAGATCGCCAAATTCGCTGATGACACGAAGCTTGGGGCCAATGTTGGGATGACACGAAGCTTGGGGCCAATGTTGGGATGACACAAAGCTTGGGGCCAATGTTGGGATGACACGAAGCTTGGGGCCGATGTTGGGATGCCCTAAGCAATCGAGCAACTGCGTGCGGGGAGTAATATCAAGACGAATTATTTGGAAAAGGACTTGGGTGTGCTAATTAGCAGTGACCTTATGTTTACCAAACAGTGCATAGAGGTTGAAAAGAAAGCCCAGAAGCTGTTGGGTTATATCAGGAGGCAATTTCAGTTTTGGAACAAGGAGATTGTGCTCTCTCTGTACAATTCCCTGGTTCTGCCACACCTGGAGTATGCTGCGCAGTTCTGGTCACCAACCCTCAGGAAAGATATTGAGAGGCTGGAGCGAGTGCAGGCGAGGGCCACGAAGTTAATCCCTTCCATTAGGCATATGGGCTACAATCGATGGTTATGCGCCCTGAACTTGTTTTTGCTGGAAACTCAGAGGCTGCGCGGTCAACTCATCGAGGTTTTCAAGTTCTTACACAGGTTCAACGATGATGATTTTAGAAGCATGTTTAGTTTAAATGATAACCCAACTCGCAACAATGGTTGGAAGTTGGATTTGAAATGGTTTAGGACTAGTGTGTGTGAGAATTACTTTACGTATAAGATCTGTGACACGTGGAACAGTTCACCTTCAGAAGTTGTGAACAGTTCCTCCATGGATCATTTCAAGAAAAGGTTAAACCAAATCTTGCACACTATTTGAGTGTGTAGAAAATTTTCCCTGGCACCCATTGCCATTGGTACCTCCTCGGTATGGGCCGCAAGACCTTTTGAGCTCTCTCTCTCTCTCTCTCTCTCTCTCTCTCTCTCTCTCTCTCTCTCTCTATATATATATATATATATATATATACAGGGCATCCCAAAAAAATGTATACACACTTTAAATAATTATAAAGGCAGTGTTTATTAAAATACATTTCATTTTCAAAATGTAATAGAATCTACAGACATTATTTAATTGTTTTGTCAACGCCTGTTTTCAAACCGACGTCCGTTCTGGTCCAGGCACTGCTAATAACGCGAAGCAATGGAATCGCAAACATCACGAAACATTTTGTTTGGTATTTGTGTGCATTCTCGTTCAATGGCTGCTCTCAATTCAGCAACTGTTGCAGGTTTTATAGCGTAGACTTTGTCTTTTAAGTATCCCCATAAAAAAAAGTCTAGTGGTGTGAGGTCTGGTGAATGCGGAGGGTATTCTACGAAACCCCTTCGTCCAATCCACATCCACATCGTGCCAAGTACCACTCGCAATACTCCACTCTTCGGTCCGGATCATCTTCATTAATAGCATGGACTAATCTTGGAATGTAACTTTTCCATTGACAGCGCTTCAAAATGCGTTGGACAGACGATTCTGAAATTCCTACCTCACGACTCGCTTGCCCACAGATTTTCTTGGACTTTGGTGATACGTTTCCAGTACTCTTTCTTGCTTTGTGGGGCTTGTCGATGTCCGTGGTCTTCCGGAACGCTTCTTGTGGACATTCTGAACAGTTCCATCGGCTTCAAACTTATCTCTAATTCGAGTGATGGTAAGTCGCGTTGGTGGATCTGTTTGAAACTCCCTCCTAAACTGTCTTTGCACGTCAACTGCATTTTCACACTTCCAGTAGCATTTTAGAATGAATTTCCTTTGTTCAAAGCTTAGTCTGACTGCCATTATTAATTCTAATGGGTTTAACTTGGAAAGAAAGAAACATCAATTGAGCTATCAGCTGTTAAAGTGTGTATACATTTTTTTGGGACGCCCTGATATATATATATATATATATATATATATATATATATATATATTATATATATATATATATACACTATATGATCAAAAGTATTCGGACACCGCATGGTTTTGGGAAAAATGGTTTTATTATGGCATTTAGTAACCAGTAGGTCCACCCTTTGCTTTATTACAGCGTCAACACGTCGAGGCATACTTTCCACCAGTTTTCGGTAAGTTTGTGCAGGAATGGCTCGCCATTCCTCTTGCAGAGCTGATGCAAGTGAAGCCGGGCGTGGTGTGCGGTTTCGTATCCGTCGCTCCAGTTCGTCCCACATGTGCTCGATTGGGTTGAGATCGGGGCTCTGAGCAGGCCAGTCTAACAAATCCACCTTATTTTCACGAAACCAGTCCTGCACACGCCTTGCAGTATGGCAGGGAGCTCAATCCTGTTGAAACAAACAATGGCCATCTCCGTAGTATTGCCACAGTGTAGAGAGCGCCGAATTGTCCAGAACGTCGAGATAAACGTCAGCGTTCATGGTAGTGGGTATAACAACCAACGGGCCAAGCCCTAGCCAGGAAAAACAACCCCATACCATGATGGACCCTCCACCGAACTTCACCGTTGGACGTACACAGTCAGGAAGAAGCCGTTCTCCGGGCTGTCGCCACACCCAAACACGCCCATCAGACTGGAAGAGTGAATACCGCGACTCGTCGCTCCAAAGAACAGTTTTCCAGTCCTCCACGGTCCAGGAACGACGGGAGACACACCAGGCCAAACGACGCGTGGCATTAACTTTTGTAATCAGTGGCTTGTGTACAGCTGCTCTACCATAATAACCAAGTCTGTGCATCTCTCTGCGGATAGTTACAGTACTAACGGAGGTACCCGATGCTCTTCCTACCTCCTCAGCGATGGAAGCGGCAGAGGACATGCGGGACTTCTTGACATGTCGTACCAGACTTCTTCTATCATGTTCCGTCAGTTTTCCTGGTCGTCCGGAACGTTTTTTCGCGTTAGTTGCACCGTCGTGCTTCCATCTCATGATAACATCCGCTACAGTCGACTTTGGTATATCCTGTTTGGCTGCAATGTTTCGTATAGAAACATTACTTAAATAACATCCGATGATGAGTCCACGTTGGAACTCGGAGAGTTCACGTCCGCGCGGCATGGCTTCACAACAGTTACTGATAACTTAACAGAACACCTCAGCATTATAGTTTCGCCACGCTTTTTCCCAGCATACCTTTCGGCGAAGGTGATATTTGCAGAAATGCGGATTTTCCGGGGTGTCTGAATACTTTTGATCATATAGTGTGTGTATATATATATATATATATATATATATATATATATATATATATATATAGTCATTTCAGCTCAACTGGTACAGATTACAGAAAGTTGGTCGGGTGACCATCTCCGATTTTCTTCAAATTTTCAGGGTTGATTCATACACCATTCAATAGCTTAAATCTAAAATTTTAGCTTCCTCAGTCAAAAACTTTTACTTTTATGGTTGCTAAAATGGCCCACACCTTCGACAAAAAATGCCCATGTTAGGCTTGATCGGCCAACGCCTTCATTTTGAGAGGCCTTGAAAAGTGTCTTCTAATAGGAGTAGAAGCAGGGCCGTAACTAGGGTTTAGAAATTAGTGAGGTCCAGATTTTTTTCGAGCGCGGCGGGACGAGCAAAATTCAGACCAAAATGACATCTACAAACACAACCCAAGCTATACACTAAACACAAAACCCTTGTCTATAATTAAATACTGTACAAAGGGACCTGTTAACAAAAATACTTTTATTAAAGCTGCACGGAGAATGGTTCAGTCTTTTTTTTTTTAGGAAATAATTACCGACGTCTGGTGACCTCATAGGTAGTTACAGCCATGAGTAGAAGCTTCAAATTTGTCATGCCAATACAACTTCTGGTGGGCTTTTCAATTTTGCAAGCTAAAAGGCTATGGAACAAATAGTTTCTAAGTTACAAGGGCTTAAATATGGCTCCATTTTGAAGCTTGCATCAATTCCTTCCACTTTTATGACTCTACCATTTTCAAAAGTTTTAGTTCTACATCAATCACAGCTGTTTTAATACTCCTAATAGTCTCTATGGGTTGTAAATTTATGAGTGAAATAAAAAATAACCAAAAAAGGATTTATTTCTATTTTTTTAAATTTCCAAAAGTTGATATTTTCACAAAATTTGCAAAATTAACATCAACTTTGGGGCTTAATATAAAGGTGTCCGAAATTAGTCAGGGAGTTGATACTTCTAGTAAAGAAAGATACATATGTGTACAAAAACATATATTAAGGAATAGATCTCAACTCAACTCTTTCATATAGTTTTGGCTATTCAAAGAAAAGTACTTTTTGTGAAAAATTCTGAATTTTTTCAAAATTTTGAAATGTTTAAATTTCTTTTTACAACATTGAATTGTAATTTTACTTCCATTTTATTACTTGGTAAGTTAATTCACAAATGTTAAATTATCTAAAGTTTTACTCGTAAAAAAGACAATATATACACCCGCCGCAAAATGACTTCGAACCTTCGTGCGATATTCCGCTGAGAAAGCAGTCTGAAATCAATTTGCATTTCTCACGCTACCAAGTAAAATATTTTGTCTGGAAGTATCTGGCTTGTTGTTAGTCAATCCCTTTATGCTACCGCAGAGGCAAAACTCGTCAGTGTTTAGATAGAGGTGACATGGGGGTGTTGTGTTTCTGCTGTACCGCATCCAGAATTCTTGTATTTTTGTGTGCAGTCGTTTGTGTTCTTTATTTTTCTTAAAGTGCAGTGGACATGCCTGGGAAGTATTGTTCTGTTGAGGAGAAGGCCTGTATTCTTGCGTGGAGGCAAGAAAACGTCCTGATAAAGACGATATGTGAGCATACTGGTCAGGCGAAGTTGACCATCATGAAGCTGCTGGCGGCGGCTAGAGGCCTACCACCCAACGTCGTACCAAAGCACAATTTCGGTGGTGGAAGGCGAAGGAAGACGTCTAAGGCCATGGATAACCTCATAAAGAGAGAAGTGTTGAAGAACCCTCGACTTACAGTCTCAATTGAAAAAGAACCATCCCAAGCTGCTGGAAGCCATGTCTGTTCGAACAATCCAGCACCGGCTGCAGAAGGACTTGGGGTTACCATGCCGTACCACCACCAAGAAGCCACTTATCACCAACCGCATGAAGAAGCCGCGTGTAGTCTTTGCAAAGAAATACGTTCATTGGACATCAGCACAGTGGAGGAAGGTGATGTTTTCAGATGAAAGCATGTTCCAGGTGTTCCAGATTCAATCTGCCAAGGTGCGACGCCCATCATCTGCTAGTCGGTACCACCACCCGGCCTACATGGTACCGACTGAGTCAGTGATGGTGTGGGGGTGTTTTTCTGGTGAGAAGGGAAATTGGGGTCTGTACTTCCTTCTCAAGAATGTGATGATGAACGGTGACCGTTATATTGACGTTCTTAACGACCATTTGTTGAACCACTTCACCATTCATGGAAGTGAGATTTTTATGGACGACAGTGCCCCTGTCACAAGGCCAAAAAGGTGACGAAGTGGCTTAATGAGGAGTGGAAGATTAAGGTGTTAGAGTGGCCTGGCAATAGCCCCGATCTCAACCCCATCGAGAACTGTTGGCATTACATGAAGATCATGGCAGAGAAGAAGACTCCTAACCTCGCGAACCTCAAGACGGAGCTGATAAAGGTGTGGTGCAAGATGACATTGGACTACTTCAGGAAGCTCAGTGATTCCATGCCCAAACGGCTCCAGGGGGTCCTCAAGAACAAGGGAGCCATGACTTCATATTGATGTAACTAAGTTTTTAAATATATTTGGTTTTTTATAATGATGTTTGTGCTTTTCCTCCAAAATGGTAGATGGTCCGAAGTCATTTTGCGGCGGGTGTACCTAGATTACTACTACATTTGCAGTTAACACAACAGATGGACCAGCTTGTAGGCTCAATACTTGGATCTACCTAAGTAAATCATGTAGAACTGTGTTCTACTGCTCTTTTAGCACTTCCTAGTAATTTAAATTATGCAGTTAGTACAGATAAACTAGCAGTAACCACCATTCTCAGTACAAAACCTTAAATTTAAGTAGCTTTGTTGTATTACTTCCCTTAATACAAGTGTACAGTACTTAGCTATATACAATAATGAATTCCTGAGTTTTTAAGCATGTGAATTATTGGCTATAAGTTCATATTCTTTTTTTAATGTGTGTTGTTTTATGTAAATTCGTATGTAAACTTATATATAGCTAATAACTCTTATGTTTAGACACTGACTCAGGAATTTATTATTGTACTCAGGCTTTAAGTCTGATTGTCTTCAACACTCCATGGCCTCACAGCCATAAATTGGCAATTTATTATTCAGCTTGATACAGGTCTGTAGTTACTTAGGCTTTTTTTAAAATACTCCTCAATTTTAGATAAACAAATCAAATGACTTGTTGTCCCCATTTTCCCAGCAACTGTAGGTGGTTCAATTGAACACAAAACATGTTGGAATGGAATCCAGCAAACGTCCTCTTGTTCAGGCCATTTAAAAGGATTCTTTTTCATGAAATTTACTAATAGATCCTTCTCAGTATCACACACTTCAACTATGTTTCCAACAAACCAGTCACCTTCATAGAAACAGGCCACATATGTACCAGGTTTATATTGGTAAGCCACATTTTCTTGTGTAGCATTGAGGAAGGAAAGTTGTACGTTAAAGAAATTTTCATCACTAGAAATTTTGTACAGTTTAATGCCTGTTGATGAAGGTCTAAAGCAGTGATATGAATGGGTTCCTGGGATTGTCTTAATTAAGGAATACCTTTTTTCTAACTCAAATAAATTAGCATTTTCCTCAATTTTAGCTGAATCAATGTACAGAAATTGTATACCATTAATATTAGATTTGCACCAATCGAACATCTCTTTTGGATTGGTGATGTGACCTTTACTTGTTGCTTGTAGACTTGCCCGGGCAACTAACCTTTTGACGGTGCCACCAACACCATCACAGGGGCTCTTTCCGTGAGAGGTGGCAAAAAAGTTACATTCACATGTTAGTTGGAAATCTTTTTCATGTAACACTGAATTAATGATGTTTTTATAGTTTTTATATTGACTTGCTGCGCCATTGCTAAAGTAACAAATATGTTTTAGTTTAGGATTCTGACTTTTAAGTAATTTCAAGGATTCACATAAAAAAGAATGAACTGCAGTTGTGTTGTGTGTAAGTGAATCTGATATTACACAAAAATTTGTAACTTTTAGTTCACCATCAACTTTTTGATAGCAGACTACCGGATGCAAGGTAGCCTGGGTATTGTCCCAGTGATGCCCTTGTACGGCATCCTGAATTATAAAACTATAGTTTTCAGAGAAGTCAACAAGCACTAATGCTGTAGAATCATTGAGGTTTTCTTTACAGTCGGACAAATATTTTGATTGGGCTTTTGCTATGAACTGGTGTACTTTCAACTTTTTTGCACTTTCACATATGTCTTCTACTACATTCGAAACACTTTTTGTCATTGTGACCAGTTGGGTATGGTCTGTATGAAGCCACTGCTTAAAGGAAACATCATCATCCATGTCATAATCATTGTTTTCAAAAATGGTAAGAAGCCAATCCCGTAATTCATTTAAACCAGGACATGTTTTGCAGTTACTAATCATGCAGTTTCTGGTTTCAGTGTTGCAGACTATTTTCCCTAGTAACTCTCTTAATTCTACTTTGACAGGGAGTGATTCACATAAAAGTTTAAAGTTCTGGTGTATTTCACAAATGCATACAATGTGTGATCCTTTACTCCCCACACCCATACACCATTTTGGTCTCAGTTCAAAAAACTTTGATTTGGAGATTTTGTCATTTGGATATTTATTTTTGTAAAGCGTATATAATTCTCTGATATTTGTCAACAACAGTATTTTCTGCTTGTGAACCTTCCCTTGTGGTGTTTTTATTGATTTGTAATCTTTTTTACCAGGGCATTCTCTAGTATATTCATTGTTTTGGAAAAATTCTATCACTCCTTTATTTCATCGCTTATACCCTTCCTATTCTTTTTATTTCTCATTATAGGAAGGATACCTTCTTTTCTCTTTAAGGCCCTCACAGCATTAACCATTCTGGCTGACACTTCAAATTCTTTCATAATTCTTTCTCTGGACCAGTTTTTACCAATTGGAAGGAGTGTTAGAATTTGTATCTTTTCTTGTCTGGTACTAGTTTTACACTTTTCTTTCAGTTCCTCTATCATATGCTGATAACACTTTTCTTCCTCACTCTCTATAGGTTTCTCCGCTTCCTCATCCAAAATGCTAGGCTTCATATGAAGTACTTTTGACAGCTTTGATTTTGTTGATGTTTCAATTTGCTTTAGTTTCCTTTTCATGTAAAACTTTCGATCTCTTGCTCTTACATACTTAATGGGTGAGCATTCTAGTGAACCTAACATTTCGTCAAATGTCTCCTTAACTATTTCTTCTGGAACATATTCATCACTACCTGAGTCTTTTTCATCTTCAATCGTCTTGGCTCTAGAGAAGCATGTTGAGCAAAGTTTCTGTCCTGGTATCAGATTCAGTCTAGTTGCTCTGTCTTTGTCAATAATTTGTAGTGATTCTGCAAATAAAGTAGGATAATGTAAACTCTAAACACATTGGAAAATAATTTTAAAACCTCAACATTTGGTTATAGGCTATTCGTATAAAATATTCAAAACATATGCATTCAGTAGCACAGTATATAGCCTACCCTATTAAAATTAAATAGCTAATTTAGGTTACAATTTACAATATAAACTTCTTTATGAAATATAAATATATTAGTACCTATATTTACTTACTTGTTATCTTCTTTCGATGATTTCTCCATGGATCTTGGCAGCTACGTTGCATTTGATGGTAATGCATTCCAAACATTTTTTCATGGTGGTAGCATACAGTAGCACTATTTGGGTTGATTACAGTTGCTTTTGTTCTCCACAATAGCAGTTTCCTTGTTTCATCTGTCAGTTCATGTAAGGTATACATACCCACCTTCCTGGTGAGTCTGTGTTCATGACATGGATCATCCAAGTACATACCAAAGCTGCACTTTGATTCTTGATTAGAATAAGCCATTATTACAGGTAGTAAAATTAATTTAATTGCTCTAGTTAAATTTTCTGAAAATAAAAGAGCATGATCTATAAAATAGGCCTGGACATTAATGATTAACCATCATGTTTTACATAAGAATATACAAAGTGAAATGAGCTACCCAGAGCCCTTCGAGTCGCTGGTTGTTTTGACAGACATATTAAATTTCTTTTATGTTTTAGACTTATTTACATATTATTACAATTGTCAATCAACTTAAGTAATAAAATGGAAGCAAAATTACAATTCAATGTCATAAATAGAAATTTAAAAATTTACAAATTTTGCAATTTGAGATTTTTCACAAAAAGCACTTTTCTTTGAATCACCAAAACTATATGAAGGAGTTGAGTTGAGATCTATTCCTTAATGTGTGTTTTTGTACACATATGTATCTTTCTTTACTAGAAGTATCAACTCCCTGACTAATTTCGGACACCTTTATATTAAGCCCCAAAGTTGATGTTAATTTTGCAAATTTTGTGAAAATATCAACTTTTGGAAATTTTTAAAAATAGAAATAAATCCTTTTTTGGTTATTCGTTTATTTCACTCATAAATTTACAACCCATAGAGACTATTAGGAGTATTAAAACAGCTGTGATTGATGTAGAACTAAAACTTTTGAAAATGGTAGAGTCGTAAAAGTGGGAGGAATTGATGCAAGCTTCAAAATGGAGCCATATAAGCCCTTGTAACTTAGAAACTATTTATTCCACAGCCTTTTTGCTTGCAAAATTGAAAAGCCCACCAGAAGTTGTATTGGCATGACAAATTTGAAGCTTCTACTCCTATTAGAAGACACTTTTCAAGGGCTCTCAAAATGAAGGCATTGGCCGATCAAGCCCAACATGGGCATTTTTTGTCGGTGGTGGGGGCCATTTAAGCGACCATAAAATTAAAAGTTTTTGACTGAGGAAGCTAAAATTTTAGATTTAAGCTATTGAATGGTGTATGAATCAACCCTGAAAATTTGAAGAAAATCGGAGATGGTCACCCAACCACCCCTGTACCAATTTTATATATATATATATATATATATATATATATATATATATATATATATAATATATATATATATATATATATAGTTTTCTAGTGATAGGCTGAGGACAGGAAAAGATTACTTTTTGTCATGGTTGATGGGAAAAGTTTGGGAGGATCAACATGTCCCCAATTATTTACCTATTTAAAATACAGTAATAGAAACAAAGTAAAAATAATAAAAAATCCAGAAAATTGACAGTTTGGCAAGTTGCCTTTTAGTAACACTTTCGGTTTTTTTTATTGGATATCCTTGAGATTGGTGGTTGGTTTGGTTGACCTAGACATGTCCTGTCATCCCTGCAAGGATATGAACCTGAAGGCCTGGCCTTGGACCTATCTTGTCATTTGGGTTGCCCTGAGAAAAAATACTGGTATCATGATGGCCCAGAAATCCACCACAAAGTTATTTTGAGGACTAATCTGACCTAAGCAATTAAACTGAGAGAGATGGCCATACTGCATTGTATTTGAAGGGATGTTGTATGGGGAGACATTTGGTAAGACTTGGGGAAAAAATTTGTTGGTTGGGTGGATAAAAGGATTGAACAAAATGATGATTTTGCAGATATACTTGATTAGGGAAGCCTGACTGGATGTAAGTCTGGTTTGGGAAACCAGATGGGTTAGTATTGCTGATATGGGGATGGTAGGGACCACAGGTTTGATTTGAATAATTTAAATTATCGATCCAGCCCATCTGAGGGACAATTGGCTCAGAAATGATTCATTCATTGCACCAAATTTGTTTAATCTTTTTGTTTAAATCCTCATCCTGGTCACCACACTTATGCCAGAGTTTACGAGGAATTGAGTTTAACAGCACTTCGTTAATAATGAATTTTACATCTAAATTTCTTGACATATCACCAGCATCTTTCTTCAATCCTTTCAACTCTCTCTCAATTCTATATACAAACACGGTAAAGGACTTGTTTGGGCATCTGCTCTCACTTTATGTTTAGTAGCCTATTGGTTATTTCAGCACACCTATTCTGACAATACAAATCGGAGAAATGAAAGTTTTTGCCTCTCCTCCTAAGTCTATGAACACCAACCTACTGGGGGGAACTGAACATCTAATAGCCAGGGCTATTCGCAACTGATCGCTATTTCTCCCTCTCTTGGGGATTAAATGGGCTATTTTGTATAAGTAATCCTGGAAGGGCACATAACTACCTACTACCCCCTTGGCTGCCACAGTTAAATATTCAGCATATGTCCCACAAAATAGGGGGCACATTTCAGTCGCATGTCTAAGCTTTTTTATCTCATCAGGGGAAAAACCTCCTTCCAGATAAGGGAAGGGCCTATTCATTCTATTTCGGAAAAGAGGAGGAGGAGTTGGTGGAGAAGGAGATCTACCTCCAGTTCCTCTACTATCCTGACTTTTATGCATACTGATACTAAGTGTTTTTTCTAATGAAATCGGCCAAAATTCTACCAAATCTCTAAAATTTGCTAATAGGGATGGAGGAAGATTTCCTGGTACACTTTCTAATTTAAAAGTGGGTGAGCAGAAGGAACAAATGGGACTCGATTTATGTCAAAATTTGGGGGGAAAAACTTCACACAGGAAGACTAATCGCCTGTCCCTTCAAACCAGTTGCAATACAAACAGGGCCACTTACCTTGTGTTTTGTGTTTTCTCCAATGGAAAGATTCACTTCATCATCATCTGTTGCTTGGATCCTAGATGGGGACTTCACGTGGGCCTGAACAGCTATCCTTGATCTTGTGATCCTGGTTGAACTTTCCTTCTGCTCCTCCATGCAAGTGACCCTCATACATGTGTCTTAGCCGACATTGGTGTCTGACTGGTATCTATAAGGAAATGGGGGAAAGAAAACCTACTTTCACCCCACACTGACACCAAATATCATACACCCCTGGGTTAACTAAATGAATTCTCCAAGAGGGTATGATATGGTACTCCTGGATCAGAAGGACTGTCTCAATGTCTGATCCCAACTTTACCACAGAGTACACTGAATGATTTTTGTTTAAGAGTTCCTGCAGGTTTCACTTGTCAAAGAAACACATCAGCAGTTATTCTTTTAATAAAGTTAATTGTCAATCAATTATGAGGAATCAATTTTGTCTTCACAAAATGTTCAGTAGAATAACATTTACAAAATCAAATAATAGTTATTAATTTTTAGTTCTAAGCTAATAAAAATACAAGTTAATTATTTCTTGAGTTTACTGTCTATCCTACAGTCAAACTCCAAGCCCAAATTTCCTTATACACAACCTTAAAACCAATACCAAATTTAACCTATCAAAGTGAATTTCCCATACAGCCTGGAGATCCCTCAAGACATAGCCCAGTCTCAACCTATCTTCCAAGCTTCAGGTTCCTCCTTATATACTGGAGGACCATGAGTTAATCATGCATCAGAGGCATGGGAAAGTTCACATGAGACAGAGGAGAGCTCTCAATTCCTGAGAGTGCTACCTATTCCTAGGTAACCTGCTATATATATATAATATATATAATATATATATATATATAATATATATAATATATATATAATATATATATAATATATATAATATATATATATATATATATATATATACATATATATATATATACACAAACTCAGAATGGTTCCCTGAGAACATTATATGTTAAACACAGACCGTGCATGGAACAAGGAACTCTTCTGGGAAAATTAAATCCACTATAGTCCGAATAAGTAATGGTAAATGACAAATACCATAGTTTTTTTTTCCTTTTTCATGATTTTAGCCCGACATGGGCAACGGGTCTCTCGCAAAGAGATCCCATAAATATAGCTTCCCTCACCAGCTATCTGCAACGAGTCTTTTACTTATATAGAGGTTCTGAGTGTAGGGATCTAGGCTTGCTTTAAACCCTAGATCCACGTCCCAAAGCTGGATCCTGTCTGCTTTGCAGATAGCTGGTGAGGGAAGCTATATTTATGGGATCTCTTTGCGAGAGACCCGTTGCCCACGTCGGGCTAAAATCATGAAAAAGGAAAAAAAACTATGGTATTTGTCATTTACCATTACTTATTCGGACTATAGTGGATTTAATTTTCCCAGAAGAGTTCCTTGTTCCATGCACGGTCTGTGTTTAACATATAATGTTCTCAGGGAACCATTCTGAGTTTGTGTATACTAAACGGACGTGTTTCGTGCCTTGAAAAGTGGACGCTCAATGTCCCGGTTGAGGTTTAAGTTTTGGTTTTTTTTTTGGCTAAAAATACAATAGTTACCCCCTTTTTCTTTGATTTATTCAACACGACGTGAATGCAACGAGTCTTTTACTTATATAGAGGTTCTGAGTGTAGGGATCTAGGCTTGCTTTAAACCCTAGATCCACGTCCCAAAGCTGGATCCTGTCTGCTTTGCAGATAGCTGGTGAGGGAAGCTATATTTATGGGATCTCTTTGCGAGAGACCCGTTGCCCACGTCGGGCTAAAATCATGAAAAGGAAAAAAAAAAAAACTATGGTATTTGTCATTTACCATTACTTATTCGGACTATAGTGGATTTAATTTTCCCAGAAGAGTTCCTTGTTCCATGCACGGTCTGTGTTTAACATATATATATATATATATACACTATAAACACCCAGGAATGTCTGTCAGTCTGTTACGCTCGAAAAGAGAAGAAGATTCTTGATATATATGGGCGATATTTGTATTTTAATGCATTAGAAAAAGGCATAATGAATTCTACTTTTAATTATAATTTTAAAAAGTGTAAAAAATATTTGCTTTTGCGTTCAGCTTTGAGCCAAAATTTAATCTGCGGCTAAGTTCAAAAATTTACCAAATGAGTTCTTTTCATGCACTTTCATACTGGTGCTGCAACCTAAATTGGGGGGGGGGGGGGGGGGAGTTACTGATTCTCATTTCTCAAGTCTTTTTATTTTTAAATTCATATTTTTTCTTTCCAGCCACTCTGCTTTCACAGCCTCGAATTAAGTATTCATTAAGTCAATCTAGTCAAGCATAGGTAGATACTGTAATTAATGAAAAAGTGCTTAAAGCATTGTAATAGGGCATCTTGCTAGAAACAGCTCTGGACTAGTGTTAAAAACTAGTCTAGTATTTAGCCCTGATAGTCCCTGTTGAACTCAAGAAAAGGCAAGATCATAGTCCATTACTGAAGCCAGAAGGTATGTTTTGAAGTTTGGCACTAAGGATCCAGAACTTAAGTGCTCCTTCTAGGCAGACAATCCAGTGTTGTGCATGAGTCCAAATTTCTTGAAGCATTGCCAGTGAGCTTTGGCTTATAAACTTTTAATTAAGCTACTGCATTCATTAAGCACCTATACATGTTATCTTGTCCAGATAAATTGAGAAATAAACAAGTGAGAAGAATTCCAGTGAATATAATACAGTTGAAATCTAGGAAGTTAAGACCCTCCAAAGTTTAAGATGGTTATTTAGAATGCTAGTGTTTTGTGTTTTATACATAAATTATCTTTATGCTCATTATCATCACTAACCTTATTAACCCCATCATCATTTATTTTAAGATTAAAGTTTCTTATTATCTAGAACCTCCAGAAGAAATTGTAAATAATTACTATTAAAATTTTTGTTCAAGTCTAGAAATGGGAGGTTCCAAGTTGTTCTATTAAATCAAGTTATAAATAAAACTGAAAAACCTAAATTTCTAGTTTGCTTTCTATAAATCATTAAATATCAGTCATATTACATTATGGGGAGATCAGTTCCACATTTGATCATCACAGGGAATAAGACTAGATAAAAAGTCATACACTGGAATAAGGTTTACTAAATTTGGTGATATTTTCAAGTCAAGGGAAAATTCTTGAATTAATTTTCAGTAGCATAGGTCTTGCCTGTACTGTGCTTGTTCCTCTTCATTGTTTATCCTGAAGTCCTTTCTCTTCCTTTTCTGCCTGAACATCTTTTTTCTTGCACCCACTCCTTAACATTCCAGCATATACTGTTTGCTTTCCATCACTTGAATGCACTGTGGTGGTCTTGCTTTTCCTGTTTGAATTTTTGTGAATGGTCCTTGCTCACTTGATGTCCAGTGTACTGCTTGGGAAAAGATCTTTGAGTCCAGTTTCATCTCCTGCTTTCCAGTCTATTCATTTTGCATGTACTTTGTGGCTGGCCAGTAGAATTGGATTCCTACCATAGGAAGAACTGTTTCCAGAGTCAAATCCAGGTGGGTTCTCCAGTTTTCCCACAACAGCGAGTGAGGCACTTGCCTCAGGTGCACAAAACTGAGGGGCACAGAAAAACTATAAAATATGTATCTACTATCCCAAGCACGCCATGCCATTAGGGAAACGGTGCATTTCTGTAAGTTTTCAGTACCTACTTTATTTTGTTTTCCATGCATATTATTCGATCAGCACTTTTCCAAACCAAATATTGCAAATCAGAAAACGGGATTTAATGACTGGAAAAATTTAAACTATATTGTAAAATATGAAAATTCAACTAATCATTATGAAAATTTCTGTAAATGGAAATCCCTACAAAAAAGACTATTCTGCAGACAATGTATCAACGATGCACTACAATTAGCTAGTTACAGATCTGATCAGGGGCATTCAATTGACTGGGGGGGGGGGGGGGGGGGACTCACGAGTAGATAGATTACAGCACTGCATTATCACATGCTCATACTACGACAATAATTAAAAAAAAACTGGGATAGAGCCAGGAGTTAAGTATTACTTTCAGGGCTCCATGAAGATCAACTTTTGTTATAAAAGTCATGTAGCTATTTATATAGATATAGAATAAGTAAAAACCCTGCAAGCTCTCTAATTTTTTTTTTAATTTCTCCAAAAATTTTCAGTATTTTTTTTACAAGAGTACATTACAAACTTTTGAGGAGGTAAGATTTTGGTAATATTCCTGATCTGTTAGGTTAGGTTATATATTAAAACTATGCTTTGATTATACAGGGTGTACATAAGGTCAGGATCTATTTTTGTGAAGCACTTGGAAATTATATGGAATTCAATCATAAAATGATAAAGTGGTAACATTTATTAAATAATTAAGAGTAGGATTCGACGTGATGCCCATCAGTATCCCTGCACAGCTCAAATCGTTCCGCAGCATTTCTAAACACATTCTGGAGCATTTGCGGGGTCATGTTATCTGCAGCAGTTCGTATACGTGTACCTAAGTTTTCAAGACTCGTAATCTTCGTCTGATAGACGTGCGATTTGATAAAGCCCCATGCAAAGAAATCTAAAGGGGTTAAATCTGGTGATCTCGCTGGCCAAGGTCTGTTGCTTCCGCGTCCAATCCAGCGATTTGGAAAATGTCCATTTAGATAATCCTGAACAATTTTGGCAGTGACAAGGAGCACCATCATGTTGATAGACGACGGTACTAACAATCCTATCCCCAATCAGCTGAGGTTCAAGGAATTGCTGCAACATGGCCAGATAAATAAGCCCCATAACTGTAGCTTCAGCAAAGAAAAAAGGACCATAAACCTTAGATTTTGTTAAACCCATCCAGACATTAACTTTAGGTGAGTCTCTTTCCCAATTTTGGATGAAATCATTCGGTCTTTCATCTGCCCAAATTCGAGTTATGGCGATTTATTTTTCCACATATATGGAAAGTGGCTTCATCACTAAAGAGAATGTTGTCCATTAAATTATCACTCCAGATTTGTTCTACGAGATCAGCACACACAGCACTTCATCGAGGGAAATCTTCCTCGTGTAAATCATGTAAAACCTGCAAATGATAGCTTTTCTTCTGCAAATTAACTTTCAGAATTTTGTGCACAGATGATGTCGGGAGGCCGAGTCTGTGTGATGCAGCATGAATGGACGCACGTGGCTCCTCAGTGATAATTCCGCATACTGCATTCATGGTAAGATCTGACATACACGGTCGTCCTGATCTTGCTTCATCATTTACAGATCCCATTCGTTTAAATTTGTTCACCAATTTTCGTATTGTCTTGTCTATTGGCCCCAGCTTATGAAATCTCCTTCTAAACTTCTCTCTGATGTCATTGTATTTCTTTCCCTCGATTCGCCAAATTACTATTGCCACACACTCTTCTGTATTCATTCTAAGGGCTTCTGAAAAGAAAAATAGAAAAAAATAATTATTTCACAAAAATAGATCCTGACTTTATGTACACCCTGTATATTAAAACAGTTTTGATTTACAAAGCCTGTAATGTACACTTGTAAAAATTTAGCAAATTTTTAATTAATGTTTTTAATAAGAACTACTTTGTGCCATTCCACCACATGATTGCCTATAAAATGTGGCAATGAGGTGGAAACGCATTTTTGAAGTATAACGTTGTTGATGATGGATGTGCACAATTTCTCAGTCTAGATTCCAACATAATGTGCAAAACTTGCAATCTTAATTATATCGAAGTTCATCGTTATTTTTAATAATTATTCTAGTGTGAACATGTAATAATGCAGGGTATTTCTTTACTATTATACCAGTCTCCAGTAGAAAGTTTTAAAAGCTGGTTTTCAATGTGCTAAATTAAAAAATGATACTCATTTGTCGCAAATAATTTGTTAGAGAGTTATTGAAGCTTAAACTCTCTAATGGGAAAAGGGTAAAAAAATGGCGCTTCCACTGAGTTTAATTTGAATCAGTTAGTGGACATGGCTTCCCGTGGTCTGTGCTCCTTTGATTATTTTTGCTGTATCACCAGTAAATATTTACCAGGTTAGGTTAGGTTAGGTTTGCTTAGGTTGTTCTAGGTTCAGCCAATTTTGAAGGTGAAATTTATGTTTTTCCTATGGTTTTTGATGTGTTTTGTATTAATCTGACTTTCAAAATCTTCGGAAACCACTTGTTTTTGTGATTATCCCCACCCAAAAACTCCTGGTTCCACTGGGGGTCCCCCCAGGTAAAAAAGGGGGTAAAAAAAGGGGGTAAAAAAAAAAAAGGGGCTAAAAAAAAAAAGGGCTAAAAAAAAAAAGGGGCTAAAAAAAAAAAGGGGCTAAAAAAAAAAGGGGGTAAAAAAAAAGGGGGTAAAAAAAAAGGGGGTAAAAAAAGGGGGTAAAAAAAAGGGGTAAAAAAAGGGGCTAAAAAAAAGGGGTAAAAAAAAAGGGGGTAAAAAAAGGGGGTAAAAAAAGGGGGTAAAAAAAGGGGGGTAGGGTAAAAAAAGGGGGGTAAAAAGTTTTAAAAGCTTTAAGCTTCAATAACTCAACAAATCATTTGCGATGGAAATGAGTATCATTTTTTAATTCAGCGCATTGAAAACCAGCTTTTAAAACTTTCTACTGGAGACTGGTGTAATAGTAAGTATTTACCCAATGCAGTGCTATGCTCTATCTACTTGTCAGTTACCCCTGGTCAATTGAATGCCTGGTTAGGTCAACTGTAAGCCCTTGACAATTGGTTAGGTTAAGTCATGATATTTTCATTAGTTAATGAAAATACCATGACAATCTCACCAATCATCAAGGGTGTACACCGTACAGTTGACCTAACTGGCCTAACTGGGCATTCAATTAACCTTAGTTATTTAATTGGTGATAATTGTTTTTTTCTGCATTATTTGATGGTAATTCTTGATTTTTTTTCTGCTACTTTTACAGATGGAGCCACGAATGTAATACTTTGCCGAGCCAAGTTTAAATTTGATTGGCTGGATGACATCATGAGCAAGCTTGTCACTTGGTGATTGGTTGATGTCTGCCATGTTGATCATGGCGGTGATTGCAATAAATTTGAATTTTTTATAACATAATTTCCTTAAACTTCACCATTAAATGATATTTCCCCAGTATATAATTAATTGTAGTGTGATGTACATATATTGGTAATTATGTCACAAATGAGACCTGAAGTTGAAATAGAAAACACATTTTTCTAGTGTATTTTGGTGTGCTCTGTTCAAATATAACTTTCATTTCTTGTGCAAATGAACAGAAATACATGTTTGGGCCATGCAATGACAACTGTATTTCTGTTCATTTGCACAAGAAATGAAGGTCATATTCAAAGAAAGCACAACAAAATACCTACACTTGAAAAATTTATTTCTGACCACATTTTATACAATAAAGCATAACCTAACATGTTCATGTTACGAGATCTCGTAAATGACGCATTACCACAGGAAACATGCAAAACACCTCAAAATTAACCAGAAAAGTTTGCTCTTGTCATTTTCATTTAAACTAACGAAAATATCATGACTTAACCTAATGAATCATCAAGGGCATTCAGTTGACCTAACAAGTTAATATTGGTTATTTCGCCTAAATATCTTCTGATCTTTTCGTATTAGGGTAAATCCAGGTTAAATAGACAGATAAACATGGTCATGTCTTCAATTTGCATAAAACTTGGTCTGGGGGCATTTTTTAGTGAAAAAAACAAATTCCCAAATTTTTTGGAAAATTGGTAAAATAGGTCAAAATTTAGGGTCAGGTCAAATTTTGGCCAAATCATGACCTAAGAATTTTTTAAATCCCTATATCTCAGCTTCTAATTGTCGTAGCTTAATAAACTTTATATGGATGGAAGCGGAATAAGCTCATTTCCAAAAATGGTACTTTTATTAGGATAATTTAATAAAAAAAAAACTTTGAAAAAACAAAACAATTTCAGGATTTGACTGAAAAAATCAATTTTTTTTTTTTAATTTATTGAAGAAAAAATGTTGCCTGAGCAAAGATCTACCATAATCAGCAATAAAAAGTTAGCTTATAGGCCATTATATAGCTTAAAACTTAATTTTATTAATGCTGGCTTTCTTCATTTTTTAGTTTTTATTTCTCTATTTTCAGATTTTAATAACTATAATTTATATATTGAAAGATACAGGTGTACCTAAATATCTACCTACCTAAATAACTTTAAAAAATGCCAAAAAATAAGAAATTATATTGTTGTGATCCTTTAAAAAAACACACAAAAGAATTTTCAATATTATTAAAAAAGTTACGGAACTTATGGAGTTCTTCAAAAGGATCAGCTATTGTGTAGCAATTGCTACACCTTAATAAGAAATCAACCTGGAATACTGGAATCTGTACCAGCACCAGCAGAAGAGGCTGTACCACTACAAGAACTTTGTCCTTTACCAGCAAATGAAGAATCCTTTGAGCGCAGTAGTAGCTCGTCTACAAATATTTCTATGGCTCCACCTGTTGAAGAAATTTTTTGGGAAGATCCACATCATCATAAGGATATACTTAGCAATAAAATATTACCATATTTAGATGAGCCCCCCATAAAAACAAGTAAATATCTTTAAATAACCATATACGGTATTTATTTTTTATATAATTAATGAAATCTTTCAATAAACATATATTTAATTTTGATCTAATTAATAAACCAAGTCTCAGTTAGACAACTAACATACATTACATATACATATATAATTTAATAATATTTGTATCTCAATTGTAATTTTATGTAATTCTTTACAGCTGGATTAACGTCACAGCAAAAACAAAAGAAGGCCATTTCAAAATTTCAGGCAACATCAGGAAAAGTTAGTAGTAGTATAGAATCCGCCTATGGGACTTCTATCCAGGAAGACGCTGTTGCTGGCCCATCCAAAAAGGGTCATTGGGATAATGATTTAAAAAGGCAAAAAGTTTATTATACATTAAAAACATGTAGCTATTGTTATTTATATGTACAATACATAATGAAACAATAGATTTTTTTGAGAATAAAATAAAATTTAATACTTAATTTACTAACTTAACTTAGCTTTTTACTCATTTCTTTTTTTTTTATAATTTTAGATATGAAAATGTCATGCAAGAGCTTAAAGACAAATTTATTTCTACAACTGATCGCAAGATTAAATTACAAATTATATCTTTATATCCATTTTCAATTGAAAAAACAGCAGAATTCTTTGAAACTTCTACGTATATGGTGAGAAAAAGTCAAAGTTTGCAAAAAGAATATGGTATATTACCGCATGTTCCGAGTATGTCGAAAGGAAAGGTCATAACCAGTGAAGTGAAGAGGATTGTAAGAGAATTTTATGAGAGCGATGATTATAGCCGAATGTGTCTGGGAATGAAGGATTATAAATTTACTAGCTATTAATGAAAATTGAGAAAAAGTGAAGATGCAGAGGAGATTGATGCTATGTAATTTACGTGAATTATTCAGAGAATATATAAAAAATGAAGCTAATCCAAAAATTGGATTTGGCTCTTTTGCAAATTTACAACCTTCTTGGTGTGTACTCGCAGGTCAGAGCAGTACACACACTGTGTGTGTGTGTAGTGTATGTACATACCATCAAAACCCAAAGCTGCAGATAGCAGCTTTGGGGATTAAAGATTTAGACTACAAAAGGCTGATGGCCTTATCAGTCTGTAACATAGATGAAGATTGTATGATGCACAAATGTAAAAAATGTTAGCACTTACCCATGCATGTAGAGAGTAGATACGTATTTAAATTACAATTAATAATTACAAACACTAAGTATATTCTTATTATATTAGGTTAATGTTTACTATACCACCACCTGCACCCCAAGTAAAACGAAATATTTCCAGTGGTACATCATAATTTACTAAGAAAAATGGTGTGTGTGTCTTTATTTGGGGAAATTCGTATTTACGAAGATATTTGCTTCTGAAATTTTAATTAACGATATTGATTTGACGTGACATCATGTCAAATGCGCGTTTATAATAACAACATTCATTTGTTTTGATTTTCATCTAGTTTAGTGATTGACACCATTTTCCTTTAAATAAATTTAGATATGGCATGTGAAGGCTATAATGTACTTTTTTCATAAAATATTTTTCCTGATTGGGCTATTTTTTTGCTACTCTGCGGCTTAATTAGTTGGTTGGGTTTTGTTCTGGCTATTTTTTTTTTCAAATTGGATTCAGTTTAGTGGTGTTTGTGATAGAATTATGACATGCCATTCGTGTGATTTTGACTTTGAGAACTTAATTCGTCATGTGCCCTAGATGAAGACAAAGGATTGGATGATTTATCAATTACAGCATTCTTCTCTCATTTTAACACCCATTCAAACTTAATATTTTTAGTCAGATATACCTGTAAAGCAGTTCAAATGCTTTACAATGACAATATTTTTATGTTCGGGAACTTAATAATAATCATTTGCATAATTTAGGTCTCTGGGCCTCCGTAAAGATCACGCATCACAAATTGATCGGTCCTAATGTTTTGCAGTAAGGTTAGGTTGGTTTTTTTGCAAAATACATTTTTTAGTAGTTTTTGTGTTTTGTTCCGAATTGCTATTTATTTGTTGTGGAAATGACCCATGCTTATACCCAAAATTTCCTATATTTACTTAGTAAATTTCAATGTCTCGTAACTTTTAATTGGATCATTTCCACAACAAATGAATAGCAGATCTGAACAGAACACACCAAAAACTACTAAAAAATGTATTTTGCAAAAAAATTGGTGGTGGTGTTATAGTAAACATTTACCTTATATTGTTATCCTACTATTTAATATGTTTAGTTTCATTAAATAAATTTTTGATGATGAAATTCTGAAAAAATGAGGAAAGCCAGCATTAATAAAATTAAGTTTTAAGCTACGGTATATAATGGCCTATAAGCTAACTTTTTATTGCTGATTATGGTAGATCTTTGCTCAGGCAACATTTTTTCTTCAATAAAATTTTGGTAATTGTATACAACATCCCCCTCACCTCAATTTTATGAAAATGACTTCACAATCTATGTAAAACCTTTATTCATAGGGTAAATTTATAGTTTCAACCACAACTCACTTTGAAAAATAAAAATTAGGTTTTCCAGTGGTTTCTGATGTGATTCACCCGAAAATGACATTCATTTCCATCGCAAATTACTCATTTTTGTGATTCCCCCCCCTACAATATGGGGGAATGCTTGGGAAATTGGGGTTTTTGGGTGGGGGGGGGTCAAAAATGAGTGATTTGCGATGGAAATGAATATCATTTTTGGATGAATCACATCAGAAACCAACGGAAAACCTAGGAACCCTATACTGATCAATTTGTGATGCGTGATCTTTACAGGGGCTCTACCCCTATACCCCCGAGACCTAAATTATACAAATGATAATGTAATAACATGCTAAGTTATGCACTTTTTTAGTCTTCATCTAGGGCACATGACGAATCAAGTTCTCAAAGTCAAAACCACACGAACAGCACATCATAATTCTATCACAAACACGACCAAACTGAATCCAATTAGAAAAAAAAATAGCCAGAACAAAAACCAACCAACTAATTAAGTCGCAGAGTAGCAAAAAAATAGCCCAATCATGAAAAATATTTTATGAAAAAAAGTCACATTTGACGTGACATCACATCAAATGGATATCGTTAATTAAAATTTCAGAAACAAATGTCTCTATAAATATGATTAACCAAAAAAAATTTTACTTGAAGGAAAGGTTTTATTTATTATTTTCTGCGCATTGCAATAATTTTTATTAGAAACTGAGGTGAGGGGGGTCATTTCCATCACAAATCACTCATTTTTGATCCCCCCCGACCCAAAAAACCTGATTTAACAAAAATGAGTAATTTGCGATGGAAATGAATGTCATTTTCGGATGAATCACATCAGAAACCACCAGAACACCTAATTTTTATTTTTCAAAACAAGTTGTGGTTGAAACTATAATAATATCATTTATAGCATGTAATTACTTTATTTTCAGAAACCAATCTAACCTAACCTAATCTAGAAAAATGTGTACTAGAAAAATCTATTTTTTACTAAAAAAGTGCACAACTTAACACGTTATTACATTATCATTTGTATAATTTAGGTCTCGGGGGTACGGAGGCAGAGCCCCCGTAAAGATCACGCATCACAAAGTGAACCCTATACCGATCAATTTGTGATGCATGATCTTTATGGGGGCTCTATCCCCGTACCCCCCGAGACCTAAATTATACAAATGATAATGTAATAACATGTTAAGTTATGCACTTTTTTAGTCTTCATCTAGGGCACATGACGAATCAAGTTCTCAAAGTCAAAACCACATGAACAGCACATCATAATTCTATCACAAACACAACCAAACTGAATCCAATTAGAAAAAAAAATAGCCAGCACAAAAACCAACCAACTAATTAAGTCGCAGAGTAGCAAAAAAATAGCCCAATCAAGAAAAACATTTTATGAAAAAAAGTCGCATTTGACATGACATCACATCAAATGGATATCATTAATTAAAATTTCAGAAGCAAATATCTCCATAAATATGATTCACCAAAAAAACAGCATATCATAATTCTATCACAAACATGACCAAACTGAGGTATTACCCAAACTGAATCCAATTAGAAAAAAAAAAATAGCCAGAACAGAAACCAACCAACTAATTAAGTCGCAGAGTAGCGAAAAAATAGCCCAATCAGAAAAATATCACATCAAATGGATATTGTTAATTAAATAATATCTCCATAAATATGGTCAACTGAAAAAAATTTTACTTAAAGGAAAGGTTTTATTTATTATTTTCTATGCATTGCAATAATTTTTATTAGAAACTGAGGTGGGGGGGGGGGGGTATTGTATACAATTACCAACATTTTTTTAAAAAATTGATCCCTTCAAGGTCAAATCCTGAATTTTTTTTGTTTTTTCAAAATTAAGTGGTTTTTTATTAAATTATCCCAATGAAAGCACCATTTTTGGAAACTAGAGCTCATTCCACTTCCATCCATATAAAGTTTATTAAGCTACAAGAATTAGAAGCCAAGATATAGAGATTTAAATCATTCTTAGGTCATAATTTAGCCAAAATTTGACCTGACCCTAAATTTTGACCTACCGTATTTTTCAGTGTATAAAACGCACTTTTTTTTCCAAAAAAAAGGGCTCTCAAAATCACCCTGCATCCTATACACTGGTCAGAATATTACCTTTATATAGGCTAGAAGAACTGATGGATTTTTACAAAAATTCATCATCATCTTAGTCCCTCCTGACTGTGTATTGGTTTGGCCAATTTTACACTAACTTTCTACTCTTCCCAACCCACTGATAACAAGAAGGCAGTATGTATTGCATAATGATTTACTTTTGTTTCATAACATATAGTATAGTCCTTACCTTATGACCCTTATGTTGTTTCGTGTGTTGGTCTCTCTTCACACGGAGGTCAAGCTGGTGGCCCCGCCTCTAGGTCTGGCTTGGTGGAGGAGCGAGTTGCTTTCTTGCGCTCTCCACCGTACATAGCCAGGCACGCCCGGCTCATCTGGTACTGTCCTGAGCCAGGCATCCAGTCTTTTCTTGAAGACTTCAACTTTGACCCCCGTTACGTTTCTGAGGTCCTTAGGAAGCTGGTTGAAAAGTCTTGGCCCCCTGACAACCAAGCTATTTTCCTTCAGGGTTGAGGAGGTCCCTTGTCGTGCTTTTAATTTGGGAACACTACACATTCTGCCTTTCCTATTTTCCAGTGTTGTTTGAATGGTAATTGGGTTTAGTTTTAGGTTTGGTACCAGTTTTTCGATCATTTTCCATATGTAGATTATGATGTACCTCTCTCTTCTTCTTTCCAGTGAGTACAGATTTAGTTTACGTAGTCTTTCCCAGTAGTTGAGTTCTTTGCAGCCATCAATCTTGGCTGTGAAATGCCTTTGCGTTTCTTCTAGTTTATTAGTTTCTTCCTTTTTATATGGGGACGTCAAAACTGAGCAGTATTCAAGTTTTGGTATAATCAGTGTTTTTAGCAGGGGAATCATTACTGTCCTGTCCCTTCTCTTGAACGTTCTTAGAACCTGTCCGGCGACTCTTTTTGCTTTATTTATCGCTATCTGATTTTGTGTTTCGAATTTCGCATCATCTGTCATTATTATCCCGAGATCAATCGCTTTCATGCTTCTCTGAATTTCCTGTCTATCTGGAGCATAATATGCAGTCTGTTTAAGTTCTTCTTTTCTACCATATCTCAAGAGCTGAAATTTCTCGGCGTTGAATGACATGTTGTTGTCTTCTGACCATTTGTATATTTTGTTCATGTCGTGTCCCTCTGCAAGGCCTCCACGTCATGTACATCGCTGATTTTTCTGCTGATCTTTGTATCGTCTGCAAAGGATGTTACTATACTATTGCTGTTTACTCCGCTGTCTATGTCTGTTAGCATGATAATGAACAGGAGTGGGGCCAGTACTGTCCCTTGTGGTACTGAGCTGCGTACTTCCGATTCTGATGATGATATACCTTGAATTTTGACGACCTGCAGACGATCACTAAGGAAGTTGTAGATCCATTTTCCCACTTTGCCTGTTATTCCCATGTCTTTAATTTTATGTGCTATTATACCATGGTCACATTTATCGAAAGCTTTAGCAAAATCTGTGTATATAACATCGTAGTTGTCATTGCCTTCCAATGCATCTAGGATATTGTTGTAGTGCTCTATTAGTTGTGATAGGCATGATCTACCTGATCGGAATCCATGCTGATTTTCGTTGAATCTTTCCCGTGTCTCCAGGAAATCATAAATTTTCTCTCTAACTATTCTTTCAAATACTTTGGTGAGGTGGGACGTCAATGACACTGGTCTATAGTTCTTTGCTTGAGATCTGTCCCCTCCTTTATATATAGGGACAATGTTTGCTCTTTTCAAGATGCTCGGTATTTCCCCAGTGTCTAGGGATCTTCTCCATATCCAGTATAAAGGTGTAGCTATTTCATTTTTACAGTTTTTAATCAATAATGCGTTCCAATTGTCCGGACCTGCAGCTGAATGTAGTTTCATTTGTTCTATAGCTCTCGCTACATCTTCTGGTGTAAACTCAAAGTCTGTTATATACTCTCCTTGCAATTCCTCTTCAAAGAATGCATTTATGTCAGGTATCGCTTTGTCACTTTTTGGGGTACTGAAAACTGATTCATATTGAGCTCTCAATGTATCAGATATTTCTTTTGGATCGTCGGTTAGTTCATTATTTCCCGTCCTTAAGGGCCCAATAGCGGCGCGCGTTTTTGTTTTCCTTTTTGCATAGCTATAGAAGTATTTTGGATTTTCCTTTATTGCTTCTACCGCCTTTTCCTCTTCCCTCTCTGTATGGTCCTTAATCAGGGCTTGTATTTCCCTATCGATACCCTCCAGTTTTTCTTTTATATTTTCCTGCCATTATCTCCGCAGTTTCCTAACTTCGCCTCCACTCTCTTTCTTTTGCGGAATAGTCTTCTCTTTTGCCTTTCTAGCCAGCTCCTCTTTCCTTTTGGCTGTGATTTCGGAGCATATTTTTCTAAAATTCTCAGCGTTTTTTCCTCCAAAGTTGTTAGCATTTCTTCAGTTGTTTTATTCTCGAAAATTGTTCTCCATTCTATTTGGGCCATGTGCGATCTGATTGCTTCCCAATTTATAGTCTTCGAGTTTAAGTTAAAGGCCCCGAATTTACTTCTTTCCACAATATGTGTATTGTCTTCTAATGCTGCCATCATATTTGTTGATATCTCGATTAAGTTGTGGTCTGAGATAATGGTTGGGGTTATTTTTATATCAGCAATCAAGTTCGTGTTATTCGTGAATACCAGATCCAGGCAGTTATTTTTTCTGGTATTTTCTGTTATCTCCTGTGTCAGCATAAACTCGTTTGTGAGAGCCATCAACATTTTTGCTTGTTCCTGATCTTCTCTTGTGCCCCCCTTGTCCTGGTGAATATATATATTCCTATTCACCTTTTTGTATTTTATAAATGGGAAGTTAAAGTCTCCGCAGATCATTATATTGGGGGATGGAGGGTTTATGGCCTTTATTAGCTTTCTAATGTCATCAATGGCCTCCGAGAATTTTTCGGTTGGGGTGCTTGGAGGTCTATAGATGACTATTACTATCAAGTTTAGTTTTTCTATTTTCACTGCTAGGAGTTCCACATAGCTGTTTGATTTACTTATTATCGTCTCTGTCATATGACCTTCCTGTACATATATAGCACAGCCACCTTTCCGTCTCGTCGTTCTATCCGCTCTTAGTAAGTTGAAGCCCTCTATATTTATCTCTTTCTTATCAATACAATGTTCGCAGTTTTCACAATTTCCTTGGCAATCTTTAAGATGAGTTTCTGTGAGGCATGCGATGTCCGCCCTTGTTTCGTCCATAAATCCTTTCAGGTACGAAACCTTATTGAGTGATTGGTTTGGTCTTATTCCTTGAATATTAGCCAGGACAATTTTTATGTTCTCTGTTTTTCGTTGCCCCTTGTGCATTTCAAGTTCGTTTTCCTTCGATATCGCTTGATTCGTTGCTCTATGATCCTCCGAAAGAGATCCGTTTCCTCCTACTTGTATTGGTAGCTTCTTGCCCGGTAGCGATTTGGCTCGGGGGTTTCCAGCTGTGTCAACTGCATGTGGATGACATTTAGCATTCGTAAGGTGTCTGAGATGTTGAAAAAATTTTCTTGTTCGCTTATTGTGTTCCTATTGTTGTTCCTATTGTTATTTTTATTCCTATTGTCATTTAAACTTTTTCCTTTGTTCGTTGAGTCCGTCGGGAGATGTTGATAGTAGCATTTATTCCCGAATTTGCAGGTTCCGTATTTTGCGTAAGTTCTGCAAATGTCCGGGTGGTAGAATTTACATCCGTCTCCAAATTTACAATGACCATTGTTATAGAAGAAATTGCATATTGGGGGGTGTTCATATATACATTGTCCTCTTTTAAATCTGCAATTATCTTTTATATAATACCTGCATATAATTCCTTCCCCATATTTACTCTTGGCTTTTGTTTTTTGCTCCTTATTGGGGGACAGTTTTACTTCGTTTACTTGACTGCCCTCTTGTCTTGTCCTATTTGTGCTAGTTGTGTTTGTGTCCTTCGTTGCCCTTATGCTGTGTGTTGTCTTTACACTCTTTGTCGCCTGTGTGTTTTCGGCCTCATTTTGTGACTGTATTTGAATTCTTTGAATTCTTTCTGTTTCGCCTTTCTCCGTTTCTTCCGTTTTCCACTGTTCTTTGTTTCCACTTTCCTCTTTCATTCTCTTCTCGTAGTCTCTTTCTGCTTTAAATACTGTAAAAGAGTTTAATTCGGTCAAGCAGTTCTCGCAGAAAAATTTTATTCCATTAAACTGCTTTGCGTTCGTTATAAGGGAGTCCGTACGAGTCCCCCGTATATTTAATACTATTTTCTTATACTGAGTATGGGTGAAAGAAAATGTATCACCATACTTTTGATGGAGGGCTTTAACAAAAGTCAGCCTCGCTGGTAGAAAATTACGGACATTTTCTGACAACTAAGCAGTTTGTCATAATTTTTTTCCTGAAAAAAGGCCTTGAAAATAGGGGTGCGACTTATACAAAGGTGCATCTTATACACCGAAAAATACGATAGCCTATTTGACCAATTTTCAAAAAAATTTAGGAATTTGTTTTTTTCACTAAAAAACACTCTCAGACCAAGTTTCGTGAATATTGAAGATGTATTAGTGTTATATCAGCACTTCTACCTGTCTATTTATCCTGGATTTACCCATTAGGCACTCACTGTCACATTTCAGGCAGGTTAAGGATGAGAGAATAACACCGTAATTGATAAAAACATCCAATGCCTTGTCTTCATCAAGGGCACATGACGAATCAAGTTCTCAAAGTCGAAACCACACAAACAGTGAACAGCACATCATAATTCTATCACAAACACCACCAAACTGAATCCAATTAGAAAAAAAAAAATAGCTAGAACAGAAACCAACAAACTAATTAAGTCGCAGAGTAGCGAAAAAATAGCCCAAAATTATACTTGTCAGACCAAAAATGAATGTATTCACTTATATATATATACAGGGTGGGCGGAAAGTAGCTCCCTATTTTGGATTGGTAAAAAAATACGTATATTATCCATTTATTTCAGAAGAAATAATATGAAAAGGTAGGCATACATGGTAGGTTTTCTCTAAAATTCAATGTGGGCTCCAACTCTTTCCACCAGCTTCTGGAGCCGCCCAGGAATGGCGTCCACTGACTTTAGCAGGAACTCCGGCGGGATGGAGGACATGACTTCCCGAATTCCTGTCCTCCAGTTCTTCCAATGTCCTCGGTTTGGTGCGGTAGACTTCTTCTTTTACCCACTCCCCAAAGAAAGAAGTCGCACGGTGTCAAGTCGGGGCTCCTGGCTGGCCATTGATGTGGACCACGATGACCCATCCAACGCAGACGGTGCAGGCAGTTCAGGAAATGTTCGCACAGAGTCCACGAAAGTCAACTCGCCAGGCAGCTCGGGAAAGTGGACTCTCCCGCTACTCAGTGCGAACTGTGCTGAAGAAGGAGCTGAACTGGCGTGCGTGGAAGCCGCATTACTGCCAATCTCTCTCGGACGATGACTGCGACATTCGCATGGAGTTCGGGGAAATCATGCTGGCTTGGCATGAAGACTGGCCCCATCTCTACCGCAACATCCTCTGGAGCGACGAGGCGGTGTTCCACGTCGGAGGCTTTGTCAACCGCCACAATTGCCACTACTGGGCAGGAGAGGATCCCATGGTTACCGCTGAAAAACGGCAGAATCGGTTCAGTGTAACGGTGTGGTGTGGTATGACCTCAGATCAGGTTGTGGGCCCGTTCCTTCTGCGCAACACCATGAATGCTGAGCGGTACCTTGCTATGTTGCGAAACGAGGTCTGGCCGGTTGTCAGCACATGGGAGAACATCGACGATCTGATATTTATGCAAGATGGCGCCCCTCCGCACTTCGCTCTTGTTGTCCGTGAGTGGCTGGATGCCCACTTCCCTGGGCGTTGGATGGGTCGTCGTGGTCCACATCAATGGCCAGCCAGGAGCCCCGACTTGACACCGTGCGACTTCTTTCTTTGGGGGTGGGTAAAGGAAGAAGTCTACCGCACCAAACCGAGGACATTGGAAGAACTGGAGGACCGAATTCGGGAAGTCATGCCCTCCATCCCGCCGGAGTTCCTGCTAAAGTCAGTGGACGCCATTCCTGGGCGGCTCCAGAAGCTGGTGGAAAGAGTTGGAGCCCACATTGAATTTTAGAGAAAACCTACCATGTATGCCTACCTTTTCATATTATTTCTTCTGAAATAAATGGATAATATACGTATTTTTTTACCAATCCAAAATAGGGAGCTACTTTCCGCCCACCCTGTATATATATATATATACATATATATATATATTATCAGTATCATAATTTTCATCATTAATATGCATTTGCATAAAAAATGAGTGACAAATTTGAATAAAGCGACTAAAACTACCTCATAAAAGGGGTATTATTATAGTATTAATTACACCCATCTAACGTCCAGCAATTATTATATGTTCATTAAGTAGATTTTTTAATTCCAAGACACTTTCCTTCTATAGCGTTTCCGTCGCAAATGCTTCATTTTCGAGATATAAACATTTTTTTGGTGTGTATCTAGTGTGTGTTCATACGTTCATTTGTGTGTTCGTACGTTCATTTGTATGTTAATTTGTGTGTTCATCACGTCTGCCCAATCACTGCGCTCCATCCATTTCAAATTTGAATTACTTTTGTACTGGAATGGAACACTCATTCCACTCATTCAGAAGTGCATTAGGCCTGGCTCTGATTTATAGTGATTCCTGGGCTGCCTACAAGACTATAAGTGATTTAGGCTAGGATAGGATAGGTTAGGTCAATTTTGAAGGTGAAATTTATATTTTTCCTATGGTTTTTGATGTTTTAAACGAATCTGACCTTCAAAACTGTCGGAAATGACTCATTTTCGATTGCCGGCTGGGGGGAGGGGGGTTATCTCAAAAACGAGTCATTTCCAACGGTTTTGAAGGTCAGATTCATTCAAAGCACATCAAATACCATAGGAAAAACATAAATTTTGGTTATTATTCGTTTTTTGACCCAGTCACACCCAGCTATAACAACAATATATATTGAATAACCAATCAAAACTGAATAAGAAAATATATATATTATCTTGTACAAATTTGTATAAAATATATTTTTTTATTAAAATATACAGTGGACCCCCGATTTGAGTATGCATCGATCTGAGTATTTTTGATTTGAGTACGCTCGTCCATAGGCTCCTATTGACTCGACTTGAGTAGAAAACTCGATTTGAGTATGCCAGCCGGCGACGCCGAACGCGTTTCAGTTTGTCTAGAGCGTTCATTGCGGGAACATTCAGGGTCTAATGTTTTGAATAGTACAGGTGTTCTTAGGGATTTCTGTTAGAATTTCGTACATTTTGTTTTCTGACTTTGTACTTATTGTTTATTTATGTTAGTTTCTGTTGATTACAGCATAAAATAGTGAAAATATAGCATAAATTTGGTGATTCGTACATGCAGTGACTTTGATACTATATTTTATATTGTGGCATAGTGACATAGTGTACTGTTATAGTGATGGCTTCTAAACGTACATCTACATCAAAAGACTCACAAAAGAAGAAATGCCTTTTTACAATAGAGATTGTACGGTATGTATTTTATATTCTATTCTGTCTATTTTTAATACAATTACTAAATTTCGTAGGCCAATTTCTATAGAAAAAGTAGGGGTGGGGTGAAATTTTTGGGTTTTGGAACGAATTAATTAATTCCCATAGGTTATTAAGTTCGATTTGAGTATATTTCAAATTGAGTACGCCATGCTGGAACGGATTACGTACTCAAATCGGGGGTCCACTGTATTTCCTATTTTTGGTATTTTTTCAATATATATATATCGACTATTTGGTGACTATTTCTTATTTTTGGTGATTCTGGCTACTTCTGCGTAATTCAATTTGTCCTGTTTTACAAATAAATCATTTTTAACAATTTTTCGTCTGTTCAGTTTGGTTTTTTTGTGACGAAGTATGATGGGTAATTATATAAAAAACGGCGCAACCCGAAGTATGATGTAAAAAACATTTTATTAGGTCAATTTCAATGTGCTGAAGCCAAATCTGTTAACCATTTGGTGTGCAAATGCTTCAAATTAGAGTAAATGTTATTTATATTTTACTCTTATTTTGAAGCATTTGCCTAAAAAATGGCTAACAAGCACATGAAAACTAACCTAACCAAACCTAACCTAACCTAAGAGTAAAATAATCAAATCAACTTACCTTTAACTTAAACATTGGGAGGATACAACTTTGCCGCAGCTTTGAGGAAAAAATGAAGTCTGATCACTAGGGACGTTATGTAAAAATAGACTTCATTTTTTCCTCAAAGCTGCGGAAAAGTTGTATCCTCCCAATGTTTAAGTTAAAGGTAAGTTGATTTGATTATTTTACTCTTAGGTTAGGTTAGGTTTG
Organism: Bathynomus jamesi; assembly: GCA_023014485.1. NCBI lineage: Eukaryota > Metazoa > Arthropoda > Malacostraca > Isopoda > Cirolanidae > Bathynomus > Bathynomus jamesi. The sequence goes on along the minus strand of JAJOZX010001534.1, from coordinate 701,031 downwards.
GTTAGGTTAGTTTTCATGTGCTTGTTAGCCATTTTTTAGGCAAATGCTTCAAAATAAGAGTAAAATATAAATAACATTTACTCTAATTTGAAGCATTTGCACACCAAATGGTTAACAGATTTGGCTTCAGCACATCAAAATTGACCTAATAAAATGTTTTTTTACATCATACTTCGGGTTGTGCCATTTTCTATATAATTACCAAATTTACCATAAAAGGTTATTTTGATTCACAGGTCCAGCCCATGTCATTTAAAACATATTAACCATTTGGTATTCATCAATTAACGTAACTACCCAATTTAAGTAACCTATCATGGGTGAAGATGAGCAAAAAGTTCAGGACTATTATAAATTCAAATGTAGGGCCTACCAAACTGAGAAATTGGGCAGAAATTTACCAGGTAAAGATTAATGCAGCTAGGCCAGAAGAGAATTTCATAAATCTTTTTTTCTGTTGAATTTGGTTTCACTTCTACCAATCTCCAAAATTTTCATGCTGGTTAAGATAAAAAATGAAAGTATTTCGCATGTTCTTTGACATCTATATTCGAGCAGTTCTTCACCTAACGCTTGGAAGCAGCCATAAGGGATAAGATATCTCTGGAAGAGCTTCCACCGAAACTCCAACTATTTGTTTATTTACATTTCGATTTATTTCCAAATGATGCCGAGGGCACTGAGAACAGCAATAACGACACTATCTGCAAAAAATAAGTCAATCAAAACAGAAGCTGCCCTATGTAAACATTAGATGTTTTGAAGGATATTAAGCAACCACATCAACCAACGCCTATGAAAGGAGAACTGGGTTGACTCGTTGAGGCCACTGATCTCTATAAATTACTGGATAACGCATCAGCCTATATTCATACAGGGTTGCCAGACTTTTTTTTATCTCATGGGGCCAGATTGAGCATCAAAAAGGGCCAAAGCCGCCAAAAAGGGGCCAAACGCCAAAGGACCGAAAAGGGGCAGCACTCCGCTAGTAAATTATATGAAAAAGCCTTACCATGCAGTTATAACTAAACATTGGAGTGCATAAAGAGCAAGTTCATTGAAACTACCATGTTTGAGAACACCTTTCCAAAATTTAGCAGCAGCATCAGGAATAGATTCTGCAAAAACTTCCTCTTCTTTCCAGTTGACAAAGTTAATTTTTCTATATTGTGCCTCTATTTGGTCTAAATAATTGGAATTGGGATACATTTGCAAAACGGGCCAATTAGGGGCCAAATAAATTTTTCTGGGGCCAAACGCTTTTCAAATGGGCCAAATTTGTGAAATTTCTGGCAACCCTGTATTCATATATAATGAATTGAAGCCATCAAGCCGCCATATTGGTACTCCCCCTGAAAATGACCCTGAAGTATTGGAAGTAGAGGAAGTATTAGAAAGAAAAAATTCTGAAGCAGCATGTAGAGGAGTTAACTAGGGTAAGAGGTACGGACAGACCAAATGTGTTGGATCTACTTATCACGATGATACTAATTGTATTCAGAATTTAGAAATACTTGATCCAATAGGTAAAAGTGATCATGGAGTGATAAAATTTGATTACTTGTACCCAGAAGCGGATTAAGACACCTCGGGGCCCCGGGCCAATGAAGAATATGGGGGCCATTTTCTATAGCTTTTCTATAGGTTTTTCACAAGCTTTTGAAACATGGTTCGTAATAGTGTAGAAAATGTGTTATGACCTGAAACAAAGTGTGTATTACATTTCTAACCTCCTACATTAATATCTTCAGGTGCCAATCTCACTCCATATTTATGAAGATATTGCGAAATTATAGTGATATTTAGAAAAAATAGACAACTGGAAAATTATATGTAACTTTTGAATTATGGATTGTAATAGTGTGGAGAATGGACCAAAACCTTATAGTAAGTGCGTTCTAAAGTTATAGCACCTTAATTTAATGTCTTCAGGTGCCAATCTTACTCCAAATATGTAAATTTATGGCAAAAAAAAAGCAATATTCAGTAAAAGGCATAAATGGAAAGTTCTATGTAAGTTTTGAATTAAGATTCCTAATAGTGCGCAAAATATGCTGTGACCTGATAGTAAGCTATAAAAGTTGTAGCCTTCTAAGTATACATCTCCAGGTACCAATGTTATTACCTAAATTTATGAATTTATTCTGAAAAAAATGGTATTTTACAGCCAAGTGATATAAGGAAATTTAACTGATTTAAATAATGAGTTTTTCAATGAACGGAAGTAGCTTTTATATTATTTGCGTTGATTTTTTTATTTCCAGATAATAATTGGTTCCATAAATACAGCTCTTCGTTCATTCTGACTTTCACGTAAATTCGTATACAGCCCGAATGATCCAAAACTCACCACGAGGAGGTGGCTGTATGTTGAGTTCCACCCATGCCCAACCCTACCACCCAACCATATGGACATGATTTATGTAATGAAAACTTTAGTCAATATCTAATTATATTCGAAATTCAGATTTGGCTTCAAATGAGGGCATCATTTTCCGTGCTACCATTCTCGATCGAACATATCTGTCTCTAGAATCTAGATCCTGCTCCACACACAGCAGACGATGTTTCTGTAACTAACTTGACTCGTTCAACAGCTTGAGTATGGCATGGCATCTTGTTGAAATCCTTCACTTCTCTATTAGCAATCATTATATCAATTTCATCGTCGGAAACACAATCACGCGTCATTGGAGGTTCGGTTACTGCGATGTCATGCCAATTAATCATGTTTGTGTAGTCTGTGGCTTCAAAATTTAACTTTGGGATTTTAAAGAGTCTAAGACTTTTTCCACGATATTGTTCTCTAGCTTTCTTTATTCTTCTCCATCCAAGTACTTACATGGCTACGCTCATCTTGTATCATGCTCAAAAGTATGTTTTCTGGATGAGCGAAAAATGCATTTCTTTGGATCACTGGTTCAATAACTGTTCGAACAGAATCGTTCAACATTCGGGAATACTGAATGGTTTTGAAAACATTAGGAGCTCCATATGCAATTGATTTGCTTTGTTTGATTGTAAACCATATTGGAATATATACGTGCATAACATACGAAACCAAATTTTTCAAATCATCAGAAGGTTCAGGTGTAGCTACGTATAATCTCAGAATACGATTTGCAGTGGTTAACCACCTAGAATGCACCATCTTGCCGGGATTTCGTCTTGATAGGTCAGTACTACACTAGGGTGTTTTGAAAAAACTATATAGGGCTATGGGTTGATTGCCTGATACCCTCATCCGTTGGAAATTTCCAGCAGATTTCAATGGAGAGTTAAACGACAAAAGCCCTATGTTTTTTCGTTAGAGTGTTATGAATATGTAGGTCTTTAAAGGACCTCTTTATATTTAATTGTTTATGGTAATTTTTGCGTCGGGATTTTAGATGCCTATATGTAAACGAAAAGAAATTGTCCCACCTTATTTTTTTTGCTGGGTCTTAGTTTGCTTCGATGTAGGGCGTCACGATCTTTTTCGGTGTAGGGCCGCCACGATGGAGCTACGCAATGAGTTAACTTGATGTAATTAATATAGGCAGTCACAATATAAACACTTTAAGGTATAGGTCTATCCTATGTAATTATTAAGTTTATTATAAGGAATTCACTCAGAACTTTAGGAAAGACAAAAGCACATCCTCCCTGTTTAAAGCGTTCGCTGTACAATAAACAGCTCCGAGAGCCGTTCCTATATTCGCGTTGTATTTTCATTATTTGCTGGTATGGCAAAGTTTTGTTTGGTCTACTTCTCTCTTGAAGACCAAACAATAAATTGGGTTTTCTTGTTGCTATGTGAGACTCGATGCATACATACCGGTTCTTTGTACGTATGGCAATTATTTCATTCCCTATAGGCTATGTCGCCAATCCCGAGGCAATTTTGTATAGATATTTAATTCAATTAATTAATAATTTATATTTAATTATGAAATAAAGGTACCACATATGATACCATGTTGTGAGCGCGTATAGTTTTTCCATAGGTGTGTCAATTTTGTCAACTTTTTTCAAATCAATTTTGGTAGTGAAAATATAGTGTCTTTTCATGTCAAAACTTGAAATTGGCCAACAAAAATGAAATAAAATAACCCTTACCTACATCAATTTTACCTTAAAGTTTCAGAAATTGACTCTTTTACTAAATAATAGGACATAAATTGATTAACTATTCATCTTCACAGAATTATCCCACTGATCGCATTTGGAGTGTTTTCAAGGTCATATAGTTGTTGTACAATGTACAAGTCACAACATGAATAGAACCGTCCCTCACTCTCAGTCCTCAGTTGCCTCTTAGATGTCATAGACGGTGGCTTGCTGTTATTGCTCTTGTACCTACTTCATAGTTATTCTACTAGACGAATACTATAGTTTCACTGTAAGTATGGATTATTGATTATTACAATTATTTATTATTATCATATTCTTCCGTCTAATTATGTTGTAATCCCATGAAATATTTTTTTATTGAATTTTAGAACATCGAATGACTAAACTTTGAAACATCGTAATTGATATAAAATACTTAAATGTGAAAGTACGGACCATGTTTTCCGCGAGACCGTTAGTAGATGGGTGGAAAACACTAGACCGGACATGTCTAATGCCATTTAGGTGGACGAAGGAACGAAATTCCTCACTGGTAAAACAAGTACCATTGTCGGAAACCAGGACTACGGGTAAACCCCATCGAGCGAAAACTGAACGGAGTAAGCGAATAGTAACACCCGAAGTCGTGGAAGTGGTTGGAAGAATTTCCACCCACTTAGAGTAGGCGTCCACAATGACTAGGAAATAAATATTATTTATAGGACCTGCATAGTCAACATGGATCCTATGCCACGGTATAGTAGGCCATTCCCAAGGATGAAGTGGACTTTTCCTTGGGAGATCTCTGTTCTCTAGGCAGCTTTGACAGGAACGAACCAATGATTCGAGTTCTCCATCTAAACCAGGCCACCAGAAATAAGCTCTCGCCAGCTCTTTCATTTTTGTTGCGCCCATGTGTTCAGCGTGAAGTTCCTTCATTAAATTCGACCTGCCTTTATTTGGAATAATCACTCTGTGGCCCCATAAGAGACAGCCATTTTGAATCGAGAGGCCATACTGACGTTGATAAAAAGGCTGTAATTCACTCTCAACCTTAGTAGGCCAACCAACTGAGCAGAAATGGATGACCCTAGACAGAATAGGGTCTGATTTTGTCCACTGCTCTATTTGTAGCGCAGATACTTGAGTGGATTCCAAAAACTCCACCAAGTGAACCCATTCTGTAGGTATAAGTACACAATCGTTTGGATTTTCTAAGGGCAACCTACTTAGCGCATCAGCCGTACCTAGAAGTTTACCTGACCGATGTACTAAGTCAAATTTATAGGCTTGTAGAATCAGTGCCCATCGTTGAATCCTACCTGAGGCCATAACTGGAATATTTTTATTAGGTGAAAATAAACCTAAAAGAGGCTTATGGTCAGTAATTAGTTTAAATTCATGACCCCATAGATAGAAATGAAATTTTTTTACTGCAAATACTAAGGCTAATGCTTCACGTTCCACTTGTGCATATCGTTTTTCAGTCTCAGTTAGTGTTCTACAAGCAAAACAGATAGGCCTATCTACACCATCAATGTGGTGAGATAACACTGCCCCAATTCCATAAGAACTGCTGTCTGCTGAAACTACGAGATGAAGTTTAGGATCATAATGCACTAGGAGAGTGGACTTTAGTAGTACGTCCTTGGAAGCCTCAAATGCTTCCTTTTGAGTTTTCTCCCATCTCCACTGTTCCCCAGATCGTAATAGCTTATTTAGGGGTTCAAGGAAAGTCGATGCATTAGGCAAAAATTTCCTATAAAAGTTTAGGAGACCTAAATAAGCTTGTAACTGTGTGATGTTTTGTGGAGGTGGTGCATTTTTTATTGCTTCTAATTTATCCATCGTTGGATGAATGCCTGAGGCATCTATGCGGAACCCTAAATATGAAACCTCGTTAGTGACCCATGAACACTTTTCTCTCTTTAGCTTAAGTCCGGCATCCCGGAGTCTTTTTAGAACCGTGGTTAATCTAGTTAGGTGTTCTTTTTTAGACGAACCTGAAATGAGGACATCATCTAGAAAGCAAAGTACCCCTGGAATGTGACCTAGAACTTGGTCCATTGTCCTCTGAAAAATACCCAGAGCCGATGCTATTCCATAGCATAGCCTATTGTACTTATATAGGCCTCGGTGCGTATTTATGATAGTTAATTCTTTAGAGTTTTCATGTAAACTTAGTTGAGCATAGGCTTGGGACATATCGAGTTTTGTAAAATATTTACCCCCAGCAAGAGAGCTAAATAATTCATCTGGCTTGGGTATAGGATAGCAATCTAGAAGGACGGCTCTATTTGCTGTTAAACGGTAATCCCCACATAACCGCACGGACTTGTCCGGTTTTAATACAGGAACTACTGGGGCAACCCACTTAGCGTGTGTGACTGGTTCGATAATTTTATCTTTTAGCAGCCTGTCAATTTCTAAATCTACCTTCTCCCGCAGTGCATGCGCAATTGAACGAGCCTTACAAAATTTCGGAGTTACATTAGGATCTACTTCTATGCAGACCTGATGGCCTTTTAGGTTGCCTACTTCAGGCCCAAAAACAGAAGAAAACTCCCTTAACAATGAGTCTATGTCAGATTGGTATGAGAGTGTATGCACATCTGCCTGACCCCTTGGCAAGATTTTGTCAATCGGCATTTTCAAAGCGTCAATCCAATCACGCCTAGTAGAGTAGGCCCTTGCTCATCCACCACTAAAAGGGTTAAGGGATGAGATAAAGTTTTCTGGTTGAGTGTAACTGTGACGTATGCTTCTCCACAAATAGGTATTTGTATGTCCCCATACTTCTTCAAAATAGTTTTAGATGCATGTAGTTCAGGTGTGTTTTTGAAAATCTTATCAAAAACTGCCTTGGACATGACCGTCCGGGAAGCACCTGTATCTAATTCTAGAGGAACAGTAATTCCATTTAGGCCTACCTCTACAATATATGGGCCTGTATTTTTCCCACTTTGCTGCTCATAAAATAGGTACTCCACTCCAATGTTCGAAGTATTTCCCTTTTGAGGATTTACACTAGAAATGTTAAAATTAGAATTTTCACCCTTCGTTTTCTTTGAAAAACACACTTTAGCTATGTGGCCTATTTTACTACAGTTTCGGCAAACTGCTTCTTTAAAAGCGCAATCCTTCTTCCAATGGTGTTTTCCACACCCTGTACATGGCTTGGAAGGCTTAGTAGAATTAGTAGGCTTAGTCGTATTCGCCTCATACCTTTTATTTGCCTGTCTAGTAGGCTCATTAGGTCTGCCAGGCCTAGAAGATTTAAAGCTATTTACGTGTTGGGCTTTACTACTGTGATTTCCAAAAGCTCTAACATCTTTAGCAGCTGCTTCTCTAGCGGTAGCTATTTCTACAGCCTGACTAAAAGTTAGCTCCTGTATAGCTAATAGGGCTCTCTGGGTAGACTCCTCTTTGAGACCCATTACAAACCTATCTCTTAGCATTTCATCTAATTTGTCCCCAAATCTACACGTACGGCTATGACTTTTTATTCCTGCAACAAACTCTGCAATGCTTTCATTTCCCGTCTGATGCCTTGAATAAAATTTGAAACGTTCATAGATGAGAACTACTCGGGGTTTGTAGTGATCGGTTAGGGCCTGTACCAATTCATTATAGGTGCAGGTTTCCGGTGATTTAGGAGAAACTAGGTCCATAACTAAACCAAACGTTTTGAGGCCTATTATAGTTATAAAGGTAGGTACTTTCTTAGCATCAGGAATGGAATTTGCCTCGAAAAACAACCTCACCCTAGTGGCATAAGCTTCGAAGTCCTCCCCAGAGTCTTCGTAGGGGCTTATATGGCCAATCACCGACATGCTAGAGCAAAACCGAATTAGGCCAAATCACGTGAAGTAGGTTAGATTTGGTTTAAATTTGATCTAGTTACTCCCCAGTTAGGGCTGTATAGTGAGTTGGATTAGAGCAGGGGTGGGGGACCTTTTTTCATTGGAAGGCCGCATTTCATTTAACTAAGACCCTATTAGGCCGCATGCTGAGAATTTAACATATACAGTACAACAAAATGTCATATTTGAGTCTACAATCTACATATTTACTAATTTTAAATCAAACTTGATAATACGTGAGGGCTTTTATATTAAATAAAAAAATTCAGCAAGTGCACATTTATTTTTGGGGGGAATAATTGACAATAGAACTAATATTAAGTGAAAAATTATATTAAGTGAAATGATGTTAATATGATATTAAGTGAAAAATTATATTAAGTGAAATGATGTTAATATGATATTAAGTGAAAAATGATATTAAGTGAAATGATGTTAATATGATATTAAGTGAAATGATGTTAATATGATATTAAGTGAAAAAGTGATAAACCATTTAATGACTTTTTTGTGACTGCTTATTGCGGGACGGGAGTCGTACATTTGGTTCCAACATCGTTGACCGTAGTTTTAGTTCGTCCTCCAGGTGAATATTCGTCAACTGAGATCTCAAGCGCGTTTTGATTTGAGTCACATATGAAAACGTTGATTCACAACGGTAGGTTGTGCCGAAACAAGACAACATTCGACGAGCATGTTGGCGCAGACGTGGGTATTCAACGGCACTTTTCCATATTTCAACAGGATCCTTCTTAGTATCAAATAGAGACAAGAATATTATATTCTAATAGCTCAATCAACTCCATCTGTAAATCTTCAGGTGCTTTGGAGACATCAACCAGGTGTGGTTCGAAAGCTAGTTTCAGTGTGAAGTCAAGTTTCTCAAAATCTTCAAATCTTTCATCGTATTCTTCAATCAGGGAGTCTAGGACAGCTGTATATTCTTTCACATCGCATTCCCTTAATGATTTGCTTGTATCTTCTTCATCAATTACCTTTGCCAGTTCAGGGAAGTGTTCAGCTGAAAGTTCCGATTGGGTAAGGATAGTTTTGAAAAAGCGCAACTTCCTCCGAAAAGCCTGGATTTTTTGTCACATTTCAAATATGGATTTAGTTTTACCTTGCAAAGAAATATTCAGGTAATTTTGCTTTGACATTACGTTATGGAAAACTGATGAGTGGGTAGTTGGGAGGTAACGAAAATGGTTCACTGAGTAGGTAGGTAGTTAATCTAACAATTATTAAATTCCTTTTATGTCAATAACTGGGTGGATGAAACCAATTGGTTGCTCACCAGAGTTATTCTCCACACTAGTATTTACATACTGTGTGACAAGAGCATGCTCGGTAATAGATATACATTACCGATCAACCAACCGAAGAAAAAACCAAGACCACGCTGGTGGAAAAAGCCCAGAACAAAGGAGAACGAAAACGAGGAACGGGGCGATAAGACGGAACGAGGGAAGGGAGAAGAACAGACAAGAAAATAAGATCCCCACCAACAAGTACGCTCTCAACAAAAACAGAAGGGGAAAAGAGACTCTCTAATAACTAGCAGTAAGTGACTAATTGTGTTTTTAACCCAGTTTAGGTAGATTCATTAAATTAAGCTGGGTCAGACAACTTAGGCCTACATTGTGGCCTAAGACCCAGCATCAACTCATAGCTTAACAAAGGTGAAGGTAGATTGCCCTAACCTAGTTTGGTGAGGAATCCTACTGTGGACCTCAATTTATCTGCCCGCTCTGGACAATTTCCGGAATCTCTAGGCTGACCCCTACAGGGCTAGACTTAATCTACTCTATAGTTAAACTGGAGATATAAGGGGTGGGTTAATTGTGGACCAATTCATACAGAGCATTTTTCACATTGGTGGTTCGTGTGTGGGGAATTTACAAACCTTAACCTTACTTAACAAAAAAAATTGCAGAATTAGGCTAAATGATCTAGCCTAAGCCTAAGCCTAAGCCTAACCTAATCAAGCCTAATTAGGTCTACAACCTAGGGCCTAACTAGGAAACATTTACATTTAAGGAGTCTCATTCTCTTATAAGCTTAGACCTGAGTGACACATAAGTACTTGGGGGGGATTAAACCAAATTTAAAACTTGACCGTTTTGTCTGTGCTCTCTCTTCTCTGGTAATTTCTTCTTGTCCTCTATTTCATTACGATCCCCAGTTAAACAATTTTGACTTAAACATGGACAGTGCGGAATTGAAAAGTTAAAAAAGAAAAGGGGGCAAAGTTGGGTGCTGTTACAAAGGCCGCGAACACTTTTAACAATATTACACAACCAGGTAAGGAAGATTTAGAGTGTGTAATTCTTAAATTGGAAACTAAAAAGAAGGAAATAATAGCCATTGATGAGAGTATTTCAGAGTTAGTTGAATCCGAAATGGCTGAAGAACAATTGATAGACCTTTACGCTGATAATGATCAGGTAATCTCAATTGAACAGCAAATAAGGAGACTACGGTCTCGTTTGACTGACTTAACACCAAATAAACCTAATTCTGATTTTAATCAAAGTAGAGCTAACCTTCAACAAAATTTAAGTGGCATGCTAAATCCTGAGTCACAAGAATTGAGGGCTCAGTTACCCATTTTGCTAGTACCAACATTTGAAGGGGACACGGTACAATTCCCATCTTTCATTGAGAAATTTGAGTTTAATAGGTAATAAACCTTATATTTCAACTGTTCATAAGTTTAGCTACTTAACTAGTTTCCTTAAAGGCCCAGCCTATAACCTGATAGCCTATTTACCAGCCGTAGGGAATTCATATGAAGTAGCTATTGATCTCTTAAAACGTAATTACATTAATGATGAGATTGTATATGAATTATCTCAACAAATTTTTGATTTTGCACCCATAAAAGATAACCATAGTGATATGGAAAATTTTTATACAAAATTAGAAGCTATTATAGGACAACTGGTTAGCAATGAGATAGATATTAAAGCTTCATCTTGGATTATACAAGGCATAGTTCTTAGGTGCCTTCCTTTGAGGGTTAAAGATATTTTAGTTCTAAAGACGGGAGAAAATTATCCTAATCTTGAAGATATCAGAAAACACTTTCCCAATATCCTAACTAATTACAAATTGAGAAATATTCCAACACAAATAAGACCCAGACTATGGATAAACCAAAGACTGTTCCCAGAGACCAACTAGCTACATCCAAACAGACAAAACTTGATACTGTAGAATCAAATGTGACCAACTGTAAAACACGAACACCTACATTACAGAACCTTAATGTAACTGCTGCCTCAACTTACACACACATTGCAAATTTTGTGCAAGTAATGAACACAGTAGTACTGGGTGTGACAAATATTCAGACTTTAACCAAAGAGCTAAAAGATGTGAACAGTTGAACCTATGTAAAAAGTGTACTGGCCAGGGACATTATAAGAAAGACTGTAAATCTAGGTTAAGATTCAAGTGTAAGTTTTGTAAAAGTTTACGACATGTCTCATCAATGTGTGATTCACCAAAGTGTCCAAACAATAGTACTCAAACTCAAAAGATACCTCCACCAAACAAAGGTAATCAAGAAAATGCCACTTTCATGGGACATTCTGTTTGTTCAAACAACGTAACAAAAACACTGAGATTCTTTTACCAACTATTACTTTGGACTTAGTAATAGTGAGGGTAGCACCATCCAGTGAGATGTCTTATAGACTGTTGTTCTCAACAAACATTTGTTTCGCAAAATGTAGTAAATAAATTGGGTTTGACACCAAACCCGAATGAACAAAACTCAATATTGCATCCTTTGTTAAGGATAACTCGGACAAAAATAGCTATAAGACAATTGACCTGGAACTACATTTAGAAAATAAATTAGAGAAAATTGAAGCAGTTATTATTTCTAAAGTAGGACAAAACAAACTGGTTATACCCAAACTAGAACAAACCATAAATCATTTGGGAAAACACTACAAAATAGCTGATAGACATATCACTAACAACACAGTAGCTAACATTGAAATGTTAATGGGGCAGATTATATTAATCTTATTCATAAGGGCATAGTGAAGATAGGTAATGGTATAGCTATTCAGACTCCATCAGGGATAGCCCCTTTGGGTGACCTATCCAAATACAACCTAGACCTAAACCAAAATAGTTCATGACTAACAAATACTATGTGCCTCAACTCAGTCCTACATAACACTTGTAAGAATAGCAACACTTTGAATAATATTATCTCAACTGAGAACATTAATTCATCATTATCAAATGAAACTTTGGATGAGGCAATTCAAACTTTATGGTTGCTAGAATCTGTGGGTATACATGACACAAATCAAACTTCAGAAGATCAGTTAATGGTAGAAAGATTTGAAGACACCATTCAGTGCAAAGACAATAGTTATTTTATTGAGTTACCTTGGAAAATAAATTGTCCAACTTTAAGAGACAATCTCAAAGTAGCTAAAGGACATTTATATAAAGTAATGAAAAAACTCAAACAAGATATTATGGAAAACTGATGAGTGGGTAGTTGGGAGGTAACGAAAATGGTTCACTGAGTAGGTAGGTAGTTAATCTAACAATTATTAAATTCCTTTTATGTCAATAACTGGGTGGAAGAAACCAATTGGTTGCTCACCAGAGTTATTCTCCACACTAGTATTTATATACTGTGTGGGAGGAGCGTGCTCGGTAATGGAGATACATTACCGCTCAACCAACCGGAATAAACCAAGACAACGCTGGTACAGAAAGCCCCGCGAAGAGGAGAACAAAGGGAGAACGAAAAGGAAGAACGGGGCGAGAGGACGTACCAGCAAAGTACGCTCTCGAAAACCAACCGGAGAAGGGAGAGACTGTAATAACTAAAAGTAAGTGACTAATTGAGTTTTTACACCAAACAGTTAATAACATTAAATTAAGCTGGGTCAAACAAGTTAGGCCTACATTGTGACCTAAGACCCAGCATCAACTCATAGCTTAACAAAGGTGAAGGTAGATTGCCCTAACCTAATCTTGTGAGGAATCCTACTGTGGACCTCAATTTATCTGCCCGCTCTGGACCATTTCCGGAATCTCTAGGCTGACCCCTCTAGGCTAGACTTGATCTACTCTATAGTTAGACTGGAGAATAAGGGGTGGGTTAATTGTGGACCAATTCATACAGAGCATTTTTCGCATTGGTGGTCCGTGTGTGGGGAATTTACAAACCTTAACCTTACTTAACAAAAATTGCAGAATTAGGCTAAATGGTCTAGCCTAAGCCTAACCTGAGCAAGCCTAATTAGGTCTACAACCTAGGGCCTAACTAGGAAACATTTACATTTAAGGAGTCTCATTCTCTTATAAGCTTAGACCTGAGTGACACATAAGTACTGGGGGGGATTAAACCAAATTTAAACTTGACTGTTTTGTCTGTTCTCTCTCTTCTCTGGTAATTTCTTCTTGTCTCTATTTCATTACGATCCCCAGTAAACAATTTTGACTTAGACATGGACAGTGAGGAATTGAAAAAGTTAAAAAAGAAAAGGGGGGCAAAGTTGGGAGCTGTTACAAAGGCTGTGAACACTTTTAACAATATTACACAACCAGGTAAGAAAAATATAGAGAGTGTAATTATTAAATTAGAAATTAAAAAGAAGGAAATAATAGCCATTAATGAGAGTATTTCAGAGTTAGTTGAATCCGAAATGGCTGAAGAACAATTGATAGACCTTTACGCTGATGATGATGATCAGGTAAGCTCAATTGAACAGCAAATAAGGGAACTACGGTCTCGGTTGACTGACTTAACACCAAAAAAACCTAATTCTGATTTTAATCAAAGTAGGGCTAACCTTCAACAAAATTTAAGTGGCATGCAAAATCCTGAGTCACAAGAATTGAGGGCTCAGTTACCCATTTTGCTAGTACCAACATTTGAAGGGGACACGGTACAATTCCCATCTTTCATTGACAAATTTGAGAATTTAATAGGTAATAAACTTATATTTCAACTGTTGAAAAGTTTAGTTACTTAACTAGTTCCCTTAAAGGCCCAGCCTATAACCTAATAGCCTATTTACCAGCCGTAGGGGATTCATATGAAGTAGCTATTGATCTTTTAAAACGTAATTACATTAATAAAGATATGATTGTATATGAATTATCTCAACAAATTTTTGAATTTGCACCCATAAAAGATAACCATAGTGATATGGAAAATTTTTATACAAAATTAGAAGCTATTATAGGACAACTGGTTAGCAATGAGATAGATATTAAAACTTCATCTTGGCTTATACAAAGCATAGTACTTAGGTGCCTTCCTTCGAGGGTTAAAGATAATTTAATTCTAAAGACGGGAGAAAATTATCCTAATTTAGAACAAATAAGAGAAAACTTCCCCAATATCCTAATTAATTACAACTTGAGAGATTTTCCAACACATAAGACCCAGACTATGGATAAACCAAAGACTGTTCCCAGAGACCAACTAGCTACAGCCAAACAGACAAAACTTGATACTGGAGAATCAAATGTGACCAACTATAATACACGAACACCTACATTACAGAACTTTAATGTAACTGCTGCCTCAACTTACACACCACATTGCAAATTTTGTGCAAGTAATGAACACAGTAGTACTGGGTGTGACAAATATTCAGACTTTAACCAAAGGGCTAAAAGATGTGAACAGTTGAACCTGTGTAAAAAGTGTACTGGCCAGGGACATTATAAGAAAGACTGTAAATCTAGGTTAAGATTCAAGTGTAAGTTTTGTAAAAGTTTACGACATGTCTCATCAATGTGTGATTCACCAAAGTGTCCAAACAATAATACTCAAACTCAAAAGATACCTCCCCCAAACAAAGGTAATCAAGAAAATGCCACTTTCATGGGACATTCTGCTTGTTCAAACAATGTAACAAGAAACACTGAGATTCTTTTACCAACTATTACTTTGGACTTAGTGAATAGTGAGGGTAGTACCACTCCAGTGAGATGTCTTATAGACTGTTGTTCTCAACAAACATTTGTTTCAAAAAATGTAGTTAATAAATTGGGTTTGACACCAAACCCGAATGAACAAAACCTCAATATTGCGTCCTTTGTTAAGGATAACTCGGACAAAAATAGCTATAAGACAATTGACCTGGAACTACATTTAGAAAGTAAATTCAAGAAAATTGAAGCAGTTATTATTTCTAAAGTAGGACAAAAAAACTGGTTATACCCAAACTAGACAAACCATAAATCATTTGAAAAAACACTACAAAATAGCTGATAGACATATCACTAACAACACAGTAGCTAACATAGAAATGCTAATAGGGGCAGATTATATTAATCTTATTCATAAGGGCATAGTAGAGATAGGTAATGGTATAGCTATTCAGACTCCATCAGGGATAGCCCCTTTGGGTGACCTATCAGAATACAACCTAGACCTAAACCAAAACAGTGCATGACCAACAATACTATGTGCCTCAACTCAGTCCTACATAACACCTGTAAGAATAGCAACACTTTGAATAATATTATCTCAACTGAGAACATTAATTCATCATTATCAAATGAAACTTTGGATGAGGCAATTCATACGTTATGGTTGCTAGAATCTGTGGGTATACATGACACAAATCAAACTTCAGAAGATCAGTTAATGGTAGAAAGATTTGAAGACACCATTCAGTGCAAAGACAATAGTTATTTTGTTGAGTTACCTTGGAAAATAAATTGTCCAACTTTAAGAGACAATCTCAAAGTAGCTAAAGGACATTTATATAAAGTAATGAAAAAACTCAAACAAGATAATAATATTCAAATATATAATGATGTCTTCAAAGAACAGCTACAGAAAGGCTTCATTGAAGAAGTAACAAATAACCCTTTTAAAAAAGATGGTTGTCATTATTTAACCCATAGGGGGGTTTATCGACAAGATGCCCAACAACAAAACTCAGAGTAGTATATAACTGTAGCCTCAAAGACAGTGATAAACACAGTTTGAATGATTGCTTGATTGAGGGTCCTAATCTCATTTCTGACCTTGTGAAGATCTTACTGAGGTTCAGGTTAGACAAATATGCTGTACAAAGTGACATTTCAAAGGCATTTTTGAGAATAAATCTTAAAAATGAATATGATAAGAACCAACTTAGGTTCTTATGGTTCAAGGATCCATTTGATTTGAATAAAGGGTTCATAACCTATAGATTTAATGTTGTGTTGTTGGAGCCAATTGCTCACCTAGCCTATTAGCATTGACAATTAGACATCATTTAAACCAGTTTAATAACTCTCTACACATTGAACTTCCTTAAGGAACATTTTTACGTAGACAATCTAATAGGCTCAACGACAACAAAATCTGAATTATCTGAAGTCTATGAACACTCTCAAAACATTATGCAACAAGGTAACTTTGAACTTAGAGAGTGGATTTCAAATAATGAGGATTTAAACAAAAAGATTTTAAAGGATAATAATGGTCTTACTGAGCCATCAGACAGAGTTAAACTTTAGGTATGAACTGGTATTTGGATGCAACTTCTAACAGTCATGATTCAATCTGTACTAAAGGTTTTAAACTTGATGAGGAAGCAAATACTAAAAGACAAATTTATCAGAGGCTTCCAAAATTTTTGATCCTATGGGTCTATTCCTGCCTTCAACAATAAATCAAAGATTCTCCTCCAAGAAATTTGGAGGACAAATGTTGGGTGGGATGATCCAATAACAAATGAAAATCAAAAATCTTGGAAGAAGTTAGCTACTGATTTAACAAAAGTGCAGAACATTAAAATTCAAAGGTGCTGTGGGTTTAGGGATAAGCCCCAGAGGCTTCATGTGTTTGCTGATGCAAGCACACAAGCTTATGGGTGCTGTGCGTATCTTGTAAGCCCTACAGAAAGTCATCTAATTTATGCAAAAGGGAAAGTTGCACCTCTCAAACCTACCCGAACCATACCTCAATTGGAACTATTGGCTGCTACATTAGCCATTAAAACCATTTCATTGCTTAAGGATGCTTACTATGATGTGTTCATAACTAATATCCACGTCTGGCTTGACAGTAAGATTTGTCTTGCCTGGATACGGAATGATAGCATTAATAGTAAGAATATCTTTGTAAGAAATAGGCTAAAAGAAATAGCTGACGCTAATGAAGCCTACAAGTAAACTTTCACTATGTTCCAACTAAACAGAATCCAGCAGACTTTCTGACCAGAGGTTTATCCTACAAGTTGTTGAAGTCAAACAAAACTTGGTTTATGGGACCTAAGTGGCTCTGTAATACAGACCAATGGCCTGTGGAACAGTTAACTTGACATTAAAATTTAATCTTTTCAAATGAAAAGGTTGAACCAATCACTAATTATGAAAAGTATTCTGATTTCAACAAACTTGTCAGGGTGACAGCCTACTGTTTGAGGTTTGCTCACAACTGTTTAGCTACAATTAACAAACAGCTAAATAAAAACAATCATAATTATACAGAAGTTGCAACCCAATACTGGATAGGCCAAGCCCAACAAAAAGAGTACAATAAAGAGTTAGAATTCTTAACTAATGGGAAACAAACAAAAGAATCTGTACCATCAGTAGTTGTGGATCTAAACTTGTTCAGAGATGAGGAAGGCCTTCTAAGGTGTAAAGGGAGATTAGACAAGTCAAAACTGTCATACAAAAGCAAAAATCCAATCCTTTTACCTAGATTTAGCTATTTGACAACATTAATAATCAGAAAAACACACAATGATGTATATCATATGGGGGTACCACAGACACTAACTACATTAAGAAAAACTTATGGATACCCAAGGGAAGGATCACTGTTAAAACAGTCCTGAGTGAGTGTGTCACATGTAGGCGTATTCATGCTAGGCCCTATAGGAAACCAAATCCTCCTGCTTTGCCAGAGGAGAGAGTTACTCTCAACAGACCCTTTGAGACTGTAGGCATTGACTATACAGGAGCATTGACTGTAGGGGTGGGTGACACTGAACAAAAAATGTACATTGTACTGTTTACATGTGCTGCCTCACGAGCTGTTTATTTGGATGTTGTGGAGGACCTTACAGCAGAATCTTTTGTTGCTGTCTTTAAGAGATTCTGTGCACGACATTCAGTACCAAAGACAGTTTGGACTGACAATGCTGTTATTTTATTTATTTGTCGGGTTCGAAATCCCAGCTGAGCCGTGAACGGCCAAATTCTAAAGGGCAAGTTCTACCTAAAGCCCAAGTTAAGCTAAATTAAACTTTACGGATTTGAGATCCTATTAGGTCCTACCTCAGGGTAACCTCAGGGTTGCTGACTCGATGCGGGCCTACCTTAGACCTTAAATTACATGAACTTAAAAGGTAAACAAAAGGGTACTATTTGTGGTCTTCTTTATGAACCTTGCAACAACAACGCAACCTGGACTATTGCACGATGCAACAATCATGTATCTAAACAACCAACTGAATTGCAAGAGAGCTCTCTATCAAACCACACCTTTACGTACGACCTTCCACAAACGAGTAGAAAGGACGCGCAGCATCCCAAAATGATGCCAACAATGTGACCAAACAACGATGCCACAAGAGCTAAAAAATGCTAGTTCTAATTAATTTAATTTTTCACTAACCTTACTTACAATTATGAGATGGATATATATACACCTTAACTTAATATATATACAAGCAATGCTGCATCAATCAGCTTAGTCATCGTATCGCCTTGGGACAACAATGGTTCTTCCTCTTCTAGATTTTCTAACACTCCCCACCGAAGAGGCATTGTTGTCATTACCTTCTGCAAGGTTAGCCAAGCCTTCTCATGAGGCTGTAACTCAAATGTTTCATCTTGACTATTTGTGTTTTTGCTGATTTCTAAAGCATAGAGTTTTTGTATAGGTCTCTTTAACTTTCCTCCTGAAGTCTTTACCAGTGCAGACCTAACTAATTGTCTTTGCCAACAAACAACTCTTCAATTATGCCAAGCTTCCAGCATTGCCTTGGTCTTTCATCCCCAATCATTACCACTTCTCCCACCTTGATACAATTTGCATTGGAGCCCTTTACCTTGCCTGATGGGTAATAATTGAGTTCTGGCAAGTATTCCATCTGCCACCTCTTCCATAACTGATCTTGTAGCTCTTCAAGGTACCTGAACCGTCTGGTTAACTCTCCTTGAGTGCTCTGGATGGGCTGCAAGTCTTCTGGCACACTGGGTTTGATGTTAATCGTTTACCACAAAGAAAATGATTTGGTGTCAATGGCTCTGCATCCTGCCTACTGTTGTAAACAAAAGTGATAGGCCTACTGTTCACCATTGCTTCTACTTCACATAAAACAGTAGAGAATTCTTCTTTGCTCAAATGAGCATTAGCTAAAAGTTTCTTTAATGGACACTTTACACTTCTCACTAGCCTTTCCCAAAATCCTCCCCACCATGGTGCTCTCTTCAACAATAAACTCCCACTGTACCCCTTGGTGTGAAAAGTAGGATTGGAATCCTTCCTCTTTTAGCAAGGACCAAATTTCTTGGAGTTCCTTTGCAGCCTTTTGAAGGTTTTTGCATTATCCGATATGATTTTATTTGGGAAACCCCTTCTGTTCACAAACCTTTTAAAGGCCAAAAGAAATACATCACTACTTAAGTTGCTTACCAACTCCAAATGGATTGCTCTGGTGGTAGCACAGGTGAAAAGACATATATAACCTTTGTTAGACTCCCCTCGCTCATACACATAGACTGGCCCTGCAAAGTCTACTCCCACTACATCAAATGGGGCAGTATAGACACACCGTTCTCTTGGAAGTGGAGCCACCTTTTCATAATAAGGCTTTGCACTCCAACGCTTGCAAACCACACATTTATGCAAGACCTTTTTCACTACTTGTCTAATTTTGAGAATCCAAAATTGTTGTCTAATCTCTATTATCACTTCTCTAACTCCAGCATGTAACAGCTTATGATGAGTATCCAGGATCAAAGGTCCACAAAGTGCCCCCCAGAAGGTAGCAAAATTGATGTCTTTTCTCCTCTGGAAGCCCAGAAAACTGTAGTCTACCTCCTACTCTCAATAAATCCTGATCCAAAAACACATCCAAACCCTTGAGCGCAGAATGTGTTGGTAGAACCTGTAATGGATGGCTGGTGAGCAATTCCCGCTCTTCACCAAATTTTTCCTTCTGCGCATATACCACCCAGTATTTCCTGGCTTGCCGAATCTCATTACTGTTCAGAATTCCTTCCCTTCTTGTTTCTCCCTTAATGTTGTTGGTAAATCTATATATCCATGCTGTCACTCTTAACAATCTTTTCAGACTGCTAATGTCCTCAAGCCTCAATATGGGGTCCTGCTGCATAACTTGACAACTGTTCACAGCGCATTTTCTCACCTCACTCACCCATGCTTCTTCAGCCTGGCATTCTCCTACAATAGGCTGATTAGAAGGCCAGTTTTCACTTCCAAGTTTTAGCCACTCTGGCCCATTCCACCACAAACTTGATTGTGAAAGATCTTTCACCGAAATTCCTCGTGTTGGTAAATCAGCGGGGTTTTGGATGCCTGGACAATGCTTCCATTGCTTGGGATCTGTGTGCGCTTGAATTTCCTCCACCCTATTGGCAACAAATGGTTTCCATTTCCTTGCCTGACTTCTTAACCAGTGCCAAACTATAGTGGAGTCTGTCCAATAATAGCTTGGAATTTCATAGAGGGCCAAAGACTTTCGCACTGTAATTGCAAGCCGACTAGCAATAACAGCACCCATCAATTCCAACCTTGGAACAGAAAGCCTTTTCAAAGGTGCTACTCTACTCTTTGCAGCAACCAACCTGCAACTTACTTCCTCTTGCAATGCGCCTCTTATATAAATACAAGTCGCATAGGCTTCCTCACTTGCATCACAAAAGATGTGCAGCTCCAAATTGTCTGGACTATTGTTCAACTCTCCAAAGTACCATCTTGGGATTTCAATGTCTCCAAGATGTGCCAATTCTTTGAACCAATATTTCCACCTTACCACCATATGATCAGGTAACTCTTGGTCCCAACCAAGTCCAATTTCCCAGAGGCTCTGAAACCAAATTTTTGACTTTATCACAAATGGAGCCAGGAATCCAAGAGGATCAAAGACCTTTGAAGCCAAACTAAGAGCTGTACGTTTTATCCACCTTGTCTCATTCTCAGCCAGCTCTACTAAAGATTTCCCATTGAAGGTAAACAAATCATCATCTTGCTGCCAAACGATGCCTAGCACCTTTGCGTCTATTGCCCACAACTCCTTAATACCAGAATCCTCAATACTTTCTGCTGCATCAGGTACTACAGAGGAATGACTCATAAACTCTTGTAATTGCGAATGATTGGTCTGCCATTTTCTGAGCTCCATGCCAGCCTCCCTCATTATAGCTCTAGCCTCCATGAATATCTGTTTAGCCATTTCTGTATTATCCACGGAACATAGCAAATCATCAACATAAAAATTTTTCCTTATGTGTTCAATAGTGTTAGGATAGACTTCAGAATATTTCTTAAAATGGTACTGCATAGTAGCTGCCAACAGAAATGGACTAGAGCTGAGGCCAAACAACACTGACTTCATTCTATATGCTTGAACCTTAGGTTCATTTTCCAACAAGTCTTTCGTATCCACCCACAGATACCTTACTGCATCTCTGTCCTCTGGTTTTAACTTTATCCGCAAAAAAGCTTGCTTCACATCTGCAGTCAATGCTACTCTACCAAACCTGAATCTCAGTAACAAGGAAAATAAATCTGCATTTAAATTTGGCCCAGCATCCAAACAGTCATTCAAGGACACACCACCTTTGTCCTTGGCTGAGCCATCAAAAACTACCCTCAGTTTGGTGGTAGTTTTGTCTCGCCGTACCACTGCATGGTGTGGCAGATAATGTGCCTCCTGGCTCACCAGCTCACCTTGCACCCTTTCAGCATAGCCCTCCCTTACATAACTTAGGATGGCCTCATCGTATTCAATTAACAACTCCTCATTTTTTCTTAGCCTGTACAATGAAGTCTCCAACCTCCGATTAGCTAGCTGAAGGTTTGAACCGGGTTTGCAAGAATCCTTCCATGGTAGGCCAACTTCATAGCAACCATCTCTAAACCCAATCCCTTTTTCAAAGTGCTCTAAAACATCATTGTTCACTGTACTTGCCTGGTAGTCCTTTATACCAATAGATTCAAGTTCCCAAAATGCTTTCAAATGCCTTTCCAGACCATGGCTGTTCTCCTCAATCTTAACAAAGAGAGCCTTAACTTCCATTTCATTGCAATAACTACCATGTAGCATCCAGCCTAGCTTACTTTCAATAGCTACTGGGCCTTGAGATGTACGGACAATATTACCAGTGATGAAGTCCCAATAATAGTCAGCTCCAATCAAAAGACTAATATCTTCTGTTCCCTCAAACTTATTATTGCCCAAATTAATTCCTTTAACTTGCAATTCTTGGACACATGCCATATCTAAACAAGTAGTGACTGGAGCACAAAGTTCCTCAATCTCTACAGCTTGGACCTTGATAGTGGGACTTTGCGGTAACAACCCTTTAACCAGAACTTCTACCTTCTTAAATCCGGTTCGAAGGACCATGTTATTTTATTTATTTGTCGGGTTCGAAATCCCAGCTGAGCCGTGAACGGCCAAATTCTAAAGGGCAAGTTCTACCTAAAGCCCAAGTTAAGCTAAATTAAACTTTACGGATTTGAGATCCTATTAGGTCCTACCTCAGGGTAACCTCAGGGTTGCTGACTCGATGCGGGCCTACCTTAGACCTTAAATTACATGAACTTAAAAGGTAAACAAAAGGGTACTATTTGTGGTCTTCTTTATGAACCTTGCAACAACAACGCAACCTGGACTATTGCACGATGCAACAATCATGTATCTAAACAACCAAACTGAATTGCAAGAGAGCTCTCTATCAAACCACACCTTTACGTACGACCTTCCACAAACGAGTAGAAAGGACGCGCAGCATCCCAAAATGATGCCAACAATGTGACCAAACAACGATGCCACAAGAGCTCAAAAATGCTAGTTCTAAATTAATTTAATTTTTCACTAACCTTACAATTATGAGATGGATATATATACACCTTAACTTAATATATATACAAGCAATGCTGCATCAATCAGCTTAGTCATCGTATCGCCTTGGGACAACAATGGTTCTTCCTCTTCTAGATTTTCTAACAAATGCTACATATTTCAAAGCTGGTGAACAAGTCATCCACGACTTGTTAAGCAATGAAATCACACAATTATAAATAAAAAATTCAAACATAAAGTGGAAGTATATTCCGGTTGCCTCTCCTTGGTATGGTTCTATCTGGGAGAGGAATATACAAACAGTAAAGAATTGCTTGAAGAAAGCAATTGGCAAAAAACAGATACACTTATTTGGGTTACTCACTCTCCTGGCTGAGATTGAGAACATCATTAACAATAGACCACTCACTTATGTGAGTGACAACATTAATGACCCAGAACCATTAACTCCAAATCATTTGATTCGGGGAGAACAAGTTAGTCTCCTGCCGGACTACAATATAGACTCTTCAGAAGACACAAACTGGACTCAACGACATGATGAGCTCCAGACTAAGTTACAACATTTAACTAGAGTTAAAGCTCATTTCATTAAACAGTGGAAAACTGAGTACTTGATGGGTCTAAGGGAGAGACATAAACAAATGACTAAGAAGGATTGGTCTGACACAATTAAGGTAGGGGACCTTGTTCTCATACATGACAGTACTCCAAGACAATACTGGCCTCTGGCTAGAGTTTCAGAACTCAGACCAGGGGCAGACGGGGTAACAAGAGTGGTCAAATTAAGGACTTCAACGGGTGACACAACAAGAGATATTTCTCTTTTGTACCCTTTAGAGTCTGGACCCAAAACAATGGACTTTGGAGAACCTTCTCCACTGACAGTAACAACTGGAGACACTGAACTTCCAGTAACTATTCCTTTGACAGTAGGAGTGGTAACGCATCCTACTACAACATTGACAGACACAAGACCTCAGCGACAAACAGCATTAAAGGCGCGACTATTTTTACAACAAAAAATAGATGCTGGGGAATTGTAATTTTATCTTCTTTCATTTTTTCTTTTCTTATGGTAAAGACCATAGACAGTTTCATCCTATGGATGTATATTTTCTCTTCTAATTAAATGCTACACCTTCTCTATGAGAAGGTGAGGATAGGCACTGTTAATCAGATTAACAGGCATTTACAGTTAAATAGTTAGCTAGTCTACACTCAGACAAAAATTGGTGACAATGACACCAAAATTTTTATCTCCCGGGGCCCCCAGTATATGGAAAACTGATGAGTGGGTAGTTGGGAGGTAACGAAAATGGTTCACTGAGTAGGTAGGTAGTTAATCTAACAATTATTAAATTCCTTTTATGTCAATAACTGGGTGGATGAAACCAATTGGTTGCTCACCAGAGTTATTCTCCACACTAGTATTTATATACTGTGTGGGAGGAGCGTGCTCGGTAATGGAGATACATTACCGCTCAACCAACCGGGAATAAACCAAGACAACGCTGGTACAGAAAGCCCGCGAAGAGGAGAACAAAGGGAGAACGAAAAGGAAGAACGGGGCGAGAGGACGTACCAGCAAAGTACGCTCTCGACAAAAATCCAACCGGAGAAGGGAGAGACTCCAATAACTAAAAGTAAGTGACTAATTGAGTTTTTACACCAAACAGTTAATAACATTAAATTAAGCTGGGTCAAACAAGTTAGGCCTACATTGTGACCTAAGACCCAGCATCAACTCATAGCTTAACAAAGGTGAAGGTAGATTGCCCTAACCTAATCTTGTGAGGAATCCTACTGTGGACCTCAATTTATCTGCCCGCTCTGGACCATTTCCGGAATCTCTAGGCTGACCCCTCTAGGCTAGACTTGATCTACTCTATAGTTAGACTGGAGAAATAAGGGGTGGGTTAATTGTGGACCAATTCATACAGAGCATTTTTCGCAATAATAATATTCAAATGTATAATGATGTCTTCAAAGAACAGCTACAGAAAGGCTTCATTGAAGAAGTAACAAATAACCCTTTTAAAAAAGATGGTTGTCATTATTTAACCCATAGGGGGGTTTATCGACAAGATGCCCCAACAACAAAACTCAGAGTAGTATATAACTGTAGCCTCAAAGACAGTGATAAACACAGTTTGAATGATTGCCTGATTGAGGGTCCTAATCTCATTTCTGACCTTGTGAAGATCTTACTGAGGTTCAGGTTAGATAAATATGCCGTACAAAGTGACATTTCAAAGGCATTTTTGAGAATAAATCTTAAAAATGAATATGATAAGAACCAACTTAGGTTCTTATGGTTCAAGGATCCATTTGATTTGAATAAAGGGTTCATAACCTATAGATTTAATGTTGTGTTGTTTGGAGCAAATTGCTCACCTAGCCTATTAGCATTGACAATTGGACATCATTTGAACCAGTTTAATAACTCTTTAACATTGAACTTCCTTAAGGAACATTTTTACGTAGACAATCTAATAGGCTCAACAACAACAAAATCTGAATTATCTGAAGTCTATGAACACTCTCAAAACATTATGCAACAAGGTAACTTTGAACTTAGAGCGTGGATTTCAAATGATGAGGATTTAAACAAAAAGATTTTAAAGGATAATAATGGTCTTACTGAGCCATCAGACAGAGTTAAAACTTTAGGTATGAACTGGTATTTGGATGCAACTTCTAACAGTCATGATTCAATCTGTACTAAAGGTTTTAAACTTGATGAGGAAGCAAATACTAAAAGACAAATATTATCAGAGGCTTCCAAAATTTTTGATCCTATGGGTCTATTCCTGCCTTCAACAATAAAATCAAAGATTCTCCTCCAAGAAATTTGGAGGACAAATGTTGGGTGGGATGATCCAATAACAAATGAAAATAAAAAATCTTGGAAGAAGTTAGCTGCTGATTTAACAAAAGTGCAGAACATTAAAATTCAAAGATGCTGTGGGTTTAGGGATAAGCCCCAGAGACTTCATGTGTTTGCTGATGCAAGCACACAAGCTTATGGGTGCTGTGCGTATCTTGTAAGCCCTACAGAAAGTCATCTAATTTATGCAAAAGGGAAAGTTGCACCTCTCAAACCTACCCGAACCATACCTCAATTGGAACTATTGGCTGCTACATTAGCCATTAAAACCATTTCATTGCTTAAGGATGCTTACTATGATGTGTTCATAACTAATATCCACGTCTGGCTTGACAGTCAGATTTGTCTTGCCTGGATACGGAATGATAGCATTAATAGTAAGAATATCTTTGTAAGAAATAGGCTAAAAGAAATAGCTGACGCTAATGAAAGCCTACAAGTAAACTTTCACTATGTTCCAACTAAACAAATCCAGCAGACTTTCTGACCAGAGGTTTATCCTACAAGTTGTTGAAGTCAAACAAAACTTGGTTTATGGGACCTAAGTGGCTCTGTAATACAGACCAATGGCCTGTGGAACAAGTTAACTTGACATTAAATTTAATCTTTTCAAATGAAAAGGTTGAACCAATCACTAATTATGAAAGTATTCTGATTTCAACAACTTGTCAGGGTGACAGCCTACTGTTTGAGGTTTGCTCACAACTGTTTAGCTACAATTAACAAACAGCTAAATAAAAACAATCATAATTATACAGAAGTTGCAACCCAATACTGGATAGGCCAAGCCAACAAAAAGAGTACAATAAAGAGTTAGAATTCTTAACTAATGGGAAACAAACAAAAGAATCTGTACCATCAGTAGTTGTGGATCTAAACTTGTTCAGAGATGAGGAAGGCCTTCTAAGGTGTAAAGGGAGATTAGACAAATCAAAACTGTCATACAAAAGCAAAAATCCAATCCTTTTACCTAGATTTAGCTATTTGACAACATTAATAATCAGAAAAACACACAATGATGTATATCATATGGGGGTACCACAGACACTAACTACATTAAGAAAAACTTATTGGATACCCAAGGGAAGGATCACTGTTAAAACAGTCCTGAGTGAGTGTGTCACATGTAGGCGTATTCATGCTAGGCCCTATAGGAAACCAAATCCTCCTGCTTTGCCAGAGGAGAGAGTTACTCTCAACAGACCCTTTGAGACTGTAGGCATTGACTATACAGGAGCATTGACTGTAGGGGTGGGTGACACTGAACAAAAAATGTACATTGTACTGTTTACATGTGCTGCCTCACGAGCTGTTTATTTGGATGTTGTGGAGGACCTTACAGCAGAATCTTTTGCTGTCTTTAAGAGATTCTGTGCACGACATTCAGTACCAAAGACAGTTTGGACTGACAATGCTGTTATTTTATTTATTTGTCGGGTTCGAAATCCCAGCTGAGCCGTGAACGGCCAAATTCTAAAGGGCAAGTTCTACCTAAAGCCCAAGTTAAGCTAAATTAAACTTTACGGATTTGAGATCCTATTAGGTCCTACCTCAGGGTAACCTCAGGGTTGCTGACTCGATGCGGGCCTACCTTAGACCTTAAATTACATGAACTTAAAAGGTAAACAAAAGGGTACTATTTGTGGTCTTCTTTATGAACCTTGCAACAACAACGCAACCTGGACTATTGCACGATGCAACAATCATGTATCTAAACAACCAAACTGAATTGCAAGAGAGCTCTCTATCAACCACACCTTACGTACGACCTTCCACAAACGAGTAGAAAGGACGCGCAGCATCCCAAAATGATGCCAACAATGTGACCAAACAACGATGCCACAAGAGCTAAAAATGCTAGTTCTAAATTAATTTAATTTTTCACTAACCTTACAATTATGAGATGGATATTATACACCTTAACTTAATATATACAAGCAATGCTGCATCAATCAGCTTAGTCATCGTATCGCCTTGGGACAACAATGGTTCTTCCTCTTCTAGATTTTCTAACACTCCCCACCGAAGAGGCATTGTTGTCATTACCTTCTGCAAGGTTAGCCAAGCCTTCTTCATGAGGCTGTAACTCAAATGTTTCATCTTGACTATTTGTGTTTTTGCTGATTTCTAAAGCATAGAGTTTTTGTATAGGTCTCTTTAACTTTCCTCCTGAAGTCTTTACCAGTGCAGACCTAACTAAATTGTCTTTGCCAACAAACAACTCTTCAATTATGCCAAGCTTCCAGCATTGCCTTGGTCTTTCATCCCCAATCATTACCACTTCTCCCACCTTGATACAATTTGCATTGGAGCCCTTTACCTTGCCTGATGGGTAATAATTGAGTTCTGGCAAGTATTCCATCTGCCACCTCTTCCATAACTGATCTTGTAGCTCTTCAAGGTACCTGAACCGTCTGGTTAACTCTCCTTGAGTGCTCTGGATGGGCTGCAAGTCTTCTGGCACACTGGGGTTTGATGTTAATCGTTTACCACAAAGAAAATGATTTGGTGTCAATGGCTCTGCATCCTGCCTACTGTTGTAAACAAAAGTGATAGGCCTACTGTTCACCATTGCTTCTACTTCACATAAAACAGTAGAGAATTCTTCTTTGCTCAAATGAGCATTAGCTAAAAGTTTCTTTAATGGACACTTTACACTTCTCACTAGCCTTTCCCAAAATCCTCCCCACCATGGTGCTCTCTCAACAATAAACTCCCACTGTACCCCTTGGTGTGAAAAGTAGGATTGGAATCCTTCCTCTTTTAGCAAGGACCAAATTTCTTGGAGTTCCTTTGCAGCCTTTTTGAAGGTTTTTGCATTATCCGATATGATTTTATTTGGGAAACCCCTTCTGTTCACAAACCTTTTAAAGGCCAAAAGAAATACATCACTACTTAAGTTGCTTACCAACTCCAAATGGATTGCTCTGGTGGTAGCACAGGTGAAAAGACATATATAACCTTTGTTAGACTCCCCTCGCTCATACACATAGACTGGCCCTGCAAAGTCTACTCCCACTACATCAAATGGGGCAGTATAGACACACCGTTCTCTTGGAAGTGGAGCCACCTTTTCATAATAAGGCTTTGCACTCCAACGCTTGCAAACCACACATTTATGCAAGACCTTTTTCACTACTTGTCTAATTTTGAGAATCCAAAATTGTTGTCTAATCTCTATTATCACTTCTCTAACTCCAGCATGTAACAGCTTATGATGAGTATCCAGGATCAAAAGGTCCACAAAGTGCCCCCCAGAAGGTAGCAAAATTGGATGTCTTTTCTCCTCTGGAAGCCCAGAAAACTGTAGTCTACCTCCTACTCTCAATAAATCCTGATCCAAAAACACATCCAAACCCTTGAGCGCAGAATGTGTTGGTAGAACCTGTAATGGATGGCTGGTGAGCAATTCCCGCTCTTCACCAAATTTTTCCTTCTGCGCATATACCACCCAGTATTTCCTGGCTTGCCGAATCTCATTACTGTTCAGAATTCCTTCCCTTCTTGTTTCTCCCTTAATGTTGTTGGTAAATCTATATATCCATGCTGTCACTCTTAACAATCTTTTCAGACTGCTAATGTCCTCAAGCCTCAATATGGGGTCCTGCTGCATAACTTGACAACTGTTCACAGCGCATTTTCTCACCTCACTCACCCATGCTTCTTCAGCCTGGCATTCTCCTACAATAGGCTGATTAGAAGGCCAGTTTTCACTTCCAAGTTTTAGCCACTCTGGCCCATTCCACCACAAACTTGATGTGAAAGATCTTTCACCGAAATTCCTCGTGTTGGTAAATCAGCGGGGTTTTGGATGCCTGGACAATGCTTCCATTGCTTGGGATCTGTGTGCGCTTGAATTTCCTCCACCCTATTGGCAACAAATGGTTTCCATTTCCTTGCCTGACTTCTTAACCAGTGCCAAACTATAGTGGAGTCTGTCCAATAATAGCTTGGAATTTCATAGAGGGCCAAAGACTTTCGCACTGTAATTGCAAGCCGACTAGCAATAACAGCACCCATCAATTCCAACCTTGGAACAGAAAGCCTTTTCAAAGGTGCTACTCTACTCTTTGCAGCAACCAACCTGCAACTTACTTCCTCTTGCAATGCGCCTCTTATATAAATACAAGTCGCATAGGCTTCCTCACTTGCATCACAAAAGATGTGCAGCTCCAAATTGTCTGGACTATTGTTCAACTCTCCAAAGTACCATCTTGGGATTTCAATGTCTCCAAGATGTGCCAATTCTTTGAACCAATATTTCCACCTTACCACCATATGATCAGGTAACTCTTGGTCCCAACCAAGTCCAATTTCCCAGAGGCTCTGAAACCAAATTTTTGACTTTATCACAAATGGAGCCAGGAATCCAAGAGGATCAAAGACCTTTGAAGCCAAACTAAGAGCTGTACGTTTTATCCACCTTGTCTCATTCTCAGCCAGCTCTACTAAAGATTTCCCATTGAAGGTAAACAAATCATCATCTTGCTGCCAAACGATGCCTAGCACCTTTGCGTCTATTGCCCACAACTCCTTAATACCAGAATCCTCAATACTTTCTGCTGCATCAGGTACTACAGAGGAATGACTCATAAACTCTTGTAATTGCGAATGATTGGTCTGCCATTTTCTGAGCTCCATGCCAGCCTCCCTCATTATAGCTCTAGCCTCCATGAATATCTGTTTAGCCATTTCTGTATTATCCACGGAACATAGCAAATCATCAACATAAAAATTTTTCCTTATGTGTTCAATAGTGTTAGGATAGACTTCAGAATATTTCTTAAAATGGTACTGCATAGTAGCTGCCAACAGAAATGGACTAGAGCTGAGGCCAAACAACACTGACTTCATTCTATATGCTTGAACCTTAGGTTCATTTTCCAACAAGTCTTTCGTATCCACCCACAGATACCTTACTGCATCTCTGTCCTCTGGTTTTAACTTTATCCGCAAAAAAGCTTGCTTCACATCTGCAGTCAATGCTACTCTACCAAACCTGAATCTCAGTAACAAGGAAAATAAATCTGCATTTAAATTTGGCCCAGCATCCAAACAGTCATTCAAGGACACACCACCTTTGTCCTTGGCTGAGCCATCAAAAACTACCCTCAGTTTGGTGGTAGTTTTGTCTCGCCGTACCACTGCATGGTGTGGCAGATAATGTGCCTCCTGGCTCACCAGCTCACCTTGCACCCTTTCAGCATAGCCCTCCCTTACATAACTTAGGATGGCCTCATCGTATTCAATTAACAACTCCTCATTTTTTCTTAGCCTGTACAATGAAGTCTCCAACCTCCGATTAGCTAGCTGAAGGTTTGAACCGGGTTTGCAAGAATCCTTCCATGGTAGGCCAACTTCATAGCAACCATCTCTAAACCCAATCCCTTTTTCAAAGTGCTCTAAAACATCATTGTTCACTGTACTTGCCTGGTAGTCCTTTATACCAATAGATTCAAGTTCCCAAAATGCTTTCAAATGCCTTTCCAGACCATGGCTGTTCTCCTCAATCTTAACAAAGAGAGCCTTAACTTCCATTTCATTGCAATAACTACCATGTAGCATCCAGCCTAGCTTACTTTCAATAGCTACTGGGCCTTGAGATGTACGGACAATATTACCAGTGATGAAGTCCCAATAATAGTCAGCTCCAATCAAAAGACTAATATCTTCTGTTCCCTCAAACTTATTATTGCCCAAATTAATTCCTTTAACTTGCAATTCTTGGACACATGCCATATCTAAACAAGTAGTGACTGGAGCACAAAGTTCCTCAATCTCTACAGCTTGGACCTTGATAGTGGGACTTTGCGGTAACAACCCTTTAACCAGAACTTCTACCTTCTTAAATCCGGTTCGAAGGACCATGTTATTTTATTTATTTGTCGGGTTCGAAATCCCAGCTGAGCCGTGAACGGCCAAATTCTAAAGGGCAAGTTCTACCTAAAGCCCAAGTTAAGCTAAATTAAACTTTACGGATTTGAGATCCTATTAGGTCCTACCTCAGGGTAACCTCAGGGTTGCTGACTCGATGCGGGCCTACCTTAGACCTTAAATTACATGAACTTAAAAGGTAAACAAAAGGGTACTATTTGTGGTCTTCTTTATGAACCTTGCAACAACAACGCAACCTGGACTATTGCACGATGCAACAATCATGTATCTAAACAACCAAACTGAATTGCAAGAGAGCTCTCTATCAAACCACACCTTTACGTACGACCTTCCACAAACGAGTAGAAAGGACGCGCAGCATCCCAAAATGATGCCAACAATGTGACCAAACAACGATGCCACAAGAGCTCAAAAATGCTAGTTCTAAATTAATTTAATTTTTCACTAACCTTACAATTATGAGATGGATATATACACCTTAACTTAATATATATACAAGCAATGCTGCATCAATCAGCTTAGTCATCGTATCGCCTTGGGACAACAATGGTTCTTCCTCTTCTAGATTTTCTAACAAATGCTACATATTTCAAAGCTGGTGAACAAGTCATCCACGACTTGTTAAGCAATGAAATCACACAATTATAAATAAAAAATTCAAACATAAAGTGGAAGTATATTCCGGTTGCCTCTCCTTGGTATGGTTCTATCTGGGAGAGGAATATACAAACAGTAAAGAATTGCTTGAAGAAAGCAATTGGCAAAAAACAGATACACTTATTTGGGTTACTCACTCTCCTGGCTGAGATTGAGAACATCATTAACAATAGACCACTCACTTATGTGAGTGACAACATTAATGACCCAGAACCATTAACTCCAAATCATTTGATTCGGGGAGAACAAGTTAGTCTCCTGCCGGACTACAATATAGACTCTTCAGAAGACACAAACTGGACTCAACGACATGATGAGCTCCAGACTAAGTTACAACATTTAACTAGAGTTAAAGCTCATTTCATTAAACAGTGGAAAACTGAGTACTTGATGGGTCTAAGGGAGAGACATAAACAAATGACTAAGAAGGATTGGTCTGACACAATTAAGGTAGGGGACCTTGTTCTCATACATGACAGTACTCCAAGACAATACTGGCCTCTGGCTAGAGTTTCAGAACTCAGACCAGGGGCAGACGGGGTAACAAGAGTGGTCAAATTAAGGACTTCAACGGGTGACACAACAAGAGATATTTCTCTTTTGTACCCTTTAGAGTCTGGACCCAAAACAATGGACTTTGGAGAACCTTCTCCACTGACAGTAACAACTGGAGACACTGAACTTCCAGTAACTATTCCTTTGACAGTAGGAGTGGTAACGCATCCTACTACAACATTGACAGACACAAGACCTCAGCGACAAACAGCATTAAAGGCGCGACTATTTTTACAACAAAAAATAGATGCTGGGGAATTGTAATTTTATCTTCTTTCATTTTTTCTTTTCTTATGGTAAAGACCATAGACAGTTTCATCCTATGGATGTATATTTTCTCTTCTAATTAAATGCTACACCTTCTCTATGAGAAGGTGAGGATAGGCACTGTTAATCAGATTAACAGGCATTTACAGTTAAATAGTTAGCTAGTCTACACTCAGACAAAAATTGGTGACAATGACACCAAAATTTTTATCTCCCGGGGCCCCCAGTATATGGAAAACTGATGAGTGGGTAGTTGGGAGGTAACGAAAATGGTTCACTGAGTAGGTAGGTAGTTAATCTAACAATTATTAAATTCCTTTTATGTCAATAACTGGGTGGATGAAACCAATTGGTTGCTCACCAGAGTTATTCTCCACACTAGTATTTATATACTGTGTGGGAGGAGCGTGCTCGGTAATGGAGATACATTACCGCTCAACCAACCGGGAATAAACCAAGACAACGCTGGTACAGAAAGCCCCGCGAAGAGGAGAACAAAGGGAGAACGAAAAGGAAGAACGGGGCGAGAGGACGTACCAGCAAAGTACGCTCTCGACAAAAATCCAACCGGAGAAGGGAGAGACTCCAATAACTAAAAGTAAGTGACTAATTGAGTTTTTACACCAAACAGTTAATAACATTAAATTAAGCTGGGTCAAACAAGTTAGGCCTACATTGTGACCTAAGACCCAGCATCAACTCATAGCTTAACAAAGGTGAAGGTAGATTGCCCTAACCTAATCTTGTGAGGAATCCTACTGTGGACCTCAATTTATCTGCCCGCTCTGGACCATTTCCGGAATCTCTAGGCTGACCCCTCTAGGCTAGACTTGATCTACTCTATAGTTAGACTGGAGAAATAAGGGGTGGGTTAATTGTGGACCAATTCATACAGAGCATTTTTCGCAATAATAATATTCAAATGTATAATGATGTCTTCAAAGAACAGCTACAGAAAGGCTTCATTGAAGAAGTAACAAATAACCCTTTTAAAAAAGATGGTTGTCATTATTTAACCCATAGGGGGTTTATCGACAAGATGCCCCAACAACAAAACTCAGAGTAGTATATAACTGTAGCCTCAAAGACAGTGATAAACACAGTTTGAATGATTGCCTGATTGAGGGTCCTAATCTCATTTCTG
This sequence comes from Bathynomus jamesi, assembly GCA_023014485.1. Taxonomy (NCBI): domain Eukaryota; kingdom Metazoa; phylum Arthropoda; class Malacostraca; order Isopoda; family Cirolanidae; genus Bathynomus; species Bathynomus jamesi. The sequence goes on along the minus strand of JAJOZX010001534.1, from coordinate 666,612 downwards.
ACCTTGTGAAGATCTTACTGAGGTTCAGGTTAGATAAATATGCCGTACAAAGTGACATTTCAAAGGCATTTTTGAGAATAAATCTTAAAAATGAATATGATAAGAACCAACTTAGGTTCTTATGGTTCAAGGATCCATTTGATTTGAATAAAGGGTTCATAACCTATAGATTTAATGTTGTGTTGTTTGGAGCAAATTGCTCACCTAGCCTATTAGCATTGACAATTGGACATCATTTGAACCAGTTTAATAACTCTTTAACATTGAACTTCCTTAAGGAACATTTTTACGTAGACAATCTAATAGGCTCAACAACAACAAAATCTGAATTATCTGAAGTCTATGAACACTCTCAAAACATTATGCAACAAGGTAACTTTGAACTTAGAGCGTGGATTTCAAATGATGAGGATTTAAACAAAAAGATTTTAAAGGATAATAATGGTCTTACTGAGCCATCAGACAGAGTTAAAACTTTAGGTATGAACTGGTATTTGGATGCAACTTCTAACAGTCATGATTCAATCTGTACTAAAGGTTTTAAACTTGATGAGGAAGCAAATACTAAAAGACAAATATTATCAGAGGCTTCCAAAATTTTTGATCCTATGGGTCTATTCCTGCCTTCAACAATAAAATCAAAGATTCTCCTCCAAGAAATTTGGAGGACAAATGTTGGGTGGGATGATCCAATAACAAATGAAAATAAAAAATCTTGGAAGAAGTTAGCTGCTGATTTAACAAAAGTGCAGAACATTAAAATTCAAAGATGCTGTGGGTTTAGGGATAAGCCCCAGAGACTTCATGTGTTTGCTGATGCAAGCACACAAGCTTATGGGTGCTGTGCGTATCTTGTAAGTCCTACAGAAAGTCATCTAATTTATGCAAAAGGGAAAGTTGCACCTCTCAAACCTACCCGAACCATACCTCAATTGGAACTATTGGCTGCTGCATTAGCCATTAAAACCATTTCATTGCTTAAGAATGCTTACCATGATGTGAACATAACTGATATCCACATCTGGCTTGACAGTCAGATTTGTCTTGCCTGGATACGGAATGATAGCATTAATAGTAAGAATATCTTTGTAAGAAATAGGCTAAAAGAAATAGCTGAAACTAATGAAAGCCTACAAGTAAACTTTCACTATGTTCCAACTAAACAAAATCCAGCAGACTTTCTGACCAGAGGTTTATCCTACAAGTTGTTGAAGTCAAACAAAACTTGGTTTATGGGACCTAAGTGGCTCTGTAATACAGACCAATGGCCTGTGGAACAAGTTAACTTGACATTAAATTTAATCTTTTCAAATGAAAAGGTTGAACCAATCACTAATTATGAACGTTATTCTGATTTCAGTAAACTTGTCAGGGTCACAGCCTACTGTTTGAGGTTTGCTCACAACTGTTTAACTACAATTAACAAACAGCTAAATAAAAACAATCATAATTATACAGAAGTTGCAACCAAATACTGGATAGGCCATGCACAACAAAAAGAGTACAATAAAGAGTTAGAATTCTTGACTAATGGGAAACAAACAAAAGAACCTGTACCATCAGTAGTTGTGGATCTAAACTTGTTCAGAGATGAGGAAGGCCTTCTAAGGTGTAAAGGGAGATTAGACAAATCAAAACTGTCATACAAAAGCAAACATCCAATCCTTTTACCTAGATTTAGCTATTTGACAACATTAATCATCAGAAAAACACACAATGATGTATATCATATGGGGGTACCACAGACACTAACTACATTAAGAAAAACTTATTGGATACCCAAGGGAAGGATCACTGTTAAAACAGTCCTGAGTGAGTGTGTCACATGTAGGCGTATTCATGCTAGGCCCTATAGGAAACCAAATCCTCCTGCTTTGCCAGAGGAGAGAGTTACTCTCAACAGACCCTTTGAGACTGTAGGCATTGACTATACAGGAGCATTGACTGTAGGGGTGGTTGACACTGAACAAAAAATGTACATTGTACTGTTTACATGTGCTGCCTCACGAACTGTTTATCTGGATGTTGTGGAGGACCTTACAGCAGAATCCTTTGTTGCTGTCTTTAAGAGATTCTGTGCACGACATTCAGTACCAAAGACAGTTTGGACTGACAATGCTACATATTTCAAGGCTGGTGAACAAGTCATCCACGACTTGTTAAGCGATGAACTCACACAATTATATATACAAAATTCAAACATAAAGTGGAAGTATATTCCGGTTGCCTCTCCTTGGTATGGTTCTATCTGGGAGAGGAATATACAAACAGTAAAGAATTGCTTGAAGAAAGCAATTGGCAAAAAACAGATACACTTATTTGAGTTGCTCACTCTCCTGGCTGAGATTGAGAACATCATCAACAATAGACCACTCACTTATGTGAGTGACAACATTAATGACCCGAACCATTAACTCCAAATCATTTGATTCGGGGAGAACAAGTTAGTGTCCTGCCGGACTACAATATAGACTCTTCAGAAGATCCAAACTGGACTCAACGACACGATGAACTCCAGACTAAGTTACAACACTTAACTAGAGTTAAAGCTCATTTTATTAAACAGTGGAAAACTGAGTACTTGATGGGTCTAAGGGAGAGACATAAACAAATGACTAAGAAGGATTGGTCTGACACAATTAAGGTAGGGGACCTTGTTCTCATACATGACAGTACTCCAAGACAATACTGGCCTCTGGCTAGAGTTTCAGAACTCAGACCAGGGGCAGACGGGGTAACAAGAGTGGTCAAATTAAGGACTTCAACGGGTGACACAACAAGAGACATTTCTCTTTTGTACCCTTTAGAGTCTGGACCCAAAACAATGGACTTTGGAGAACCTTCTCCACTGACAGTAACAACTGGAGACACTGAACTTCCAGTAACTATTCCTTTGACAGTAGGAGTGGTAACGCATCCTACTACAACATTGACAGACACAAGACCTCAGCGACAAACAGCATTAAAGGCGCGACTATTTTTACAACAAAAAATAGATGCTGGGGAATTGTAATTTTATCTTCTAAGTTTCACTTTTTCTTTTCTTATGGTAAAGACCATAGACAGTTTCATCCTATGGATGTATATTTTCTCTTCTAATTAAATGCTACACCTTCTCCATGAGAAGGTGAGGATAGGCACTGTTAATCAGATTAACAGGCATTTACAGTCAAATAGTTAGCTAGTCTACACTCAGACATAAAAATTGGTGACAATGACACCAAAATTTTTATCTCCCGGGGCCCCCAGTATATGGAAAACTGATGAGTGGGTAGTTGGGAGGTAACGAAAATGGTTCACTGAGTAGGTAGGTAGTTAATCTAACAATTATTAAATTCCTTTTATGTCAATAACTGGGTGGATGAAACCAATTGGTTGCTCACCAGAGTTATTCTCCACACTAGTATTTATATACTGTGTGACAAGAGCGTGCTCGGTAATAGATATACATTACCGATCAACCAACCGAAGAAAAAACCAAGACCACGCTGGTGGAAAAAGCCCCGAACAAAGGAGAACGAAAACGAGGAACGGGGCGATAAGACGGAACGAGGGAAGGGAGAAGAACAGACAAGAAAATAAGATCCCCACCAGCAAGTACGCTCTCAACAAAAACAGAAGGGGAAAAGAGACTCTCTAATAACTAGCAGTAAGTGACTAATTGTGTTTTTAACCCAGTTTAGGTAGATTCATTAAATTAAGCTGGGTCAGACAACTTAGGCCTACATTGTGGCCTAAGACCCAGCATCAACTCATAGCTTAACAAAGGTGAAGGTAGATTGCCCTAACCTAGTTTGGTGAGGAATCCTACTGTGGACCTCAATTTATCTGCCCGCTCTGGACCATTTCCGGAATCTCTAGGCTGACCCCTACAGGGCTAGACTTAATCTACTCTATAGTTAAACTGGAGATGTAAGGGGTGGGTTAATTGTGGACCAATTCATACAGAGCATTTTTCACAACGTCATACAGAAATGCAACATTTCTGCAGAAATACTTTTTTGACAATTCACATGGTTCATTGAGTTCCTCAAAAAATCTTGTGATTTGTTTTCGCAAAGACAAAAGTTTTTCAAAGACTTGCCCTTGTGACAACCAGCGCACTTTAGAATGATACGGAAGATCCACAGTGAATGTTTCATCATCAAGCATAAGCATATTGCGAAACTGGCGATGTCGTGATGCATTTGCTCTCATGTAGTTCACAATACGTACAACTTTACTTAATGTGTCACTTAAAACAGTAGATTTGGCACAGAGATTCTGTTGATGCAAAATACAGTGGAAGGAAATCAAGCTATCTGGATTTGGCAGTACTTTTTGTAGTAGCACAACAAATCCTGCACATTTTCCTCTCATGGAAGTTGCACCATCTGTGCATACACTTACTAAATTACACAAATTCAGTTTCGCTTCACGGCATTTTTATTTGAAGAGAGACAAGACGTCAATTCCACGTGTCTTCCCCGTAAGGGTACCCAAAGCCAGTAACTCCTCGTAGCATTGAAAATCTGCAGTTATAACACGAATAATAAATGACACTTGCGCTGAGTCAGTAATATCAGTGGACTCATCCAAGGCAATCGAATAATAAGTATTTTCGCTTTGGCATATTGTATAAAGTTGTTCAGTTACATTGAGGGCTAATTCATGTTGCCGATCAGTTATGGTCCTTCTTGAAAGAGGTAGTTGTTTGTATTTGTTAACTTTGTCTGAATCTAAAGAGGCTACAACTTCAACAATGCTTTCTTTTATGATTTCCACATCACTATATGGCTTACCTCTTTTTCCAAGTATATATGCTACTTTATAAGTTGCTTCAGTGATTTCAGTCCCTAGGCCTGACATCGTTTTAAATACTTGCTGTTGTTGCTGCTTTTGAAGTTTCATCTTCGTTAGTGCAGACTTTCGGGGTTCTCCTTCCAATATAGCATACTTGTGGTTCTTATGAGTTGCATAATGCTGATATGCATTGTGTTTCTTCACTGTTGCAATTATGGCGTTGCAGAGCAAACACATCATTTTATCTTTTTCAGCAACTATGAAATACTGCAATTCCAATTCTTCATGGAATACTCTGTTCTCTTCCTTTAATTTTCTTTTCACAGTTTTTGACATGATTGGGGTACCAGAAGATTTATAAATAAAAATGGTACACGAATTGATCAAAGATTTACAGTTTTAAAGGAAACAAGCGTGCGTGTCACTATCGGAGAATCGTCAGTAACTGTCATCCAGTCAGCCAGTCGAGTTGATCGTTGATAGGTAAGGGCGTAAGCCGTAAGGCAACGCTGCCAGTTTCAACTGGTAGCGTTGCCATATTTCCTATTGTTCAAGCCATAAAGAAGGCTTGTATGTGTAAGAAGCAGTGAAGCTGAAACCATGATCTAATGAAATAGCCTAAAGCCCTAAAGGGGTATCAGTTGCTGTCCATTATCGTACGGTATGAATTCTGAATGTCAAACAGGCAGAAGGCCGCAGCTAGTACCCCAAAAGGCCGCAGGTTCCCCACCCCTGGATTAGAGTTAGAGCTGAGTAGGAATTAGTTTTAGAGTTAGGGCTGAGTAGGAATTAGTTTTAGAGTTAGGGCTGAGTAGGAATTAGTTTTAGAGTTAGGGCTGAGTAGGAATTAGTTTTAGAGTTAGGGCTGAGTAGGAATTAGTTTTAGAGTTAGGCCGGCGGGACCTACGCTATAGTACGGTAGCTTACCCACACAAACAAACCAAATCGGACGACCCACTAGGCTACATCCAATTTTCCAAACAACCACTTGAACCCAATAAGCCAAATTAAACCAATGAGCCAAATTTAACCCAATGAACAAAATTTAATCAAATGAGCCAAATTCAATCCAATGAGCTAAATTAAATCCAATGAGCTTAATCGAATCCCATGAGCTTAATTTAATCCCATGAGCTTAATTGAATCCCATCCTCGTCGCCAAATGTGATAGCGTGGGGTAGACACCCCAGTTAGGTTACTTAGGTTCTAGCAAACAATCAAAAGCACTTACCTTTGCGTTGAATTAGATATTCCTTTGGAAGCCTAACATTAGATTTCTGTGTCCCACAAACGGCCTACCTAACTCTCTCTTACATTACCAACTTAGAAGCTGTAGACATTACCCCTAACTATACTTAAGTACGGACAACTTTCTACCCCATTTGTCACCTTAGAAACACCACCTAATTACACTCAGCACCAATGATTAGGTCAGATCGGAAAAAACATCTCTAGGCTAGCCCAAAACAATACGAACAGCCGCGTTGGTTCGTTTATGACTTGCTCTTGCCATTCAGCTTAGATTTAGTGATATTTCCCCTTTAGTGACTTTTAGACTATATACATATATATATACACACACGTCACCTCACTTTCTTTTCAGATATTCCTAAGATGCCAAAATTGAAGACAGGAAGTCAGTCGTCATGCCACTTGAGCCTGTTAGTCGGTACAGGCAAGGAGCTTCCCGTATCAGAACTACCAACAGTGCGAGACATGCTGAGACTAGGGTTACTCCTTCGTGAACAAAATACAAAGGATAGGAGGAACTACACAGAGAAAGAGCTCATAAGGGACATGATTCCCCCTCTTCTGCATCAGTGGAAAAAAGCTAATGTGTTATTCAAACCACCTGTACTCAATCAGTATAGAACTATTGAGCTAAAATTAACAAAGCTGTGGCACAAAGCAGTTGAGACATCACTTGGTAAAGGAAAACTAGCAAAGAAAAATAAATTTCTGCACACACTTGATACTCTTCTTGATATTTTTAACTGCCAGTGTCCCATAGAGTTGTGTTCTGAAGCCAATTGTTCTCCTTCATGCAAAAGAGAACCTCACCCTCACATTGATTGTCGCTCTCCTCGTGAGAAAAAGAGCCCTGTTTTGGAGCTGGCTTTCATAAAGGCGCAGAGAACAAAGGCAGGAGGCCAAGGAAGTATGCAGATTTGTTCGGCAGATTATTCAGAAACCAAAAAACAGATTGTTATTCCTAAGAAAAAAGAGAAAATCCGAGAGAGGGAAGAAAGGAATAAAAAGAAGAGTGAAGAAGCCACCCAAACAGATGAACAGCTCTATCAAGAGGTTTCTCACTTCTTTGAAAGCTCTTCAGATGAACAGAAAGAAGTAACATCAGATGATAGCTCCAAAATGCCATCTGAACCTTCGCCGAAGAGAATGAAATACAACACTAAAGACATCTCAAACATTGCCCTTGCCAGTATTCGCCACCATACGGGGCTACGAGAGACTGCAGAGATTGCCACTGCTGCTTGGATAGATGCAGGCCTCATCAGCTGAGAGGATACATCCTTAGTGATAGATCATAATAAGATAAGAAGAGCACACGAAAAAATAATGAAGGAAATATCTGATCAGCATGAAAAAGATTTGAAGGAGGAAGGTCTCTCTTGCCTTTTGTTTGATGGAAGAAGAGATGACACAAAAGTTCTCCTAGGGGTAGAGGGAATGGACAGAAAGTTTCCCGGTCTCATCAAAGAAGAACACTACTCTGTGTGTTCCGAACCTGGTGGCCGCTATTTGTTTCACTTTGTTCCTGAAGTAGAAGTAGAAAGCAAGAAACATGCAGAGGCAATTGCTGATCAAATAATATGTTGGCTTCAAGAAAGAAGACTTGACAGTTCACTGCAGGCCGTTGGTGGATACTCAACTGCGGTGAACACTGGATGGCAGGGCGGTGTTATGACGCATTTAGAGAAAAAACTTGGAAGGCTGGTTTGGATTGTATGTGATTTGCACACAGAGGAACTACCTCTTCGTCGTCTCATCCAGGAACTTGATGGTCCTACAAAGAGCAACAACAAGTGGTCAGGCCCCCTTGGCAACATGCTAGATGAAGCAACGGAATTAGAAATAAATACAAAATTTCCAAAGGTCGAAGTAGGCCCTCCCCTTCCAGTGTTGTCTGAAGAAGTTATCAAAGACCTCAGCACGGATCAATCTTACGCTTATCGTATTGTTCAAGCAATCAGATCAGGAGAGTTGCCTCAAAATCTGGCTCTCTTGGAGATTGGACCCGTAAGTCAGAGTCGTTGGTTAACTACAGCGATTCGTTTCTGCAGGATTTGGGTTTCCAAACATGCACTGAAGGGCAAAATGCTACAGAATTTGATGTTGATTGTTGAATTTATTATTGGGTTTTATCTTCCTCACTGGTTCAGTGTAAAACTTAATCCAATGTGGATGGAGGGGCCCAACCACATCTTGTTTCAATTACAGCTACTGAGAACCCAAAGGAAAGTAGTGGTGGACATCGTGTTACCTGTGGTGAGAAGGTCCGCTGGGTATGCTAGGCCAGAGGCAGTTTTGCAAGCAATACTCTGCAGCCAATGTACCAAAGAGCGAACTCATGCTGTGGAAATCATTCTAAAGCTTAGAGGAACATCACTAGATGATGACTAGCTGGGAGACTGCTCTGTTCAGACAAGGAAGGTACCTCCGATAAACGTCAATGCCACGAAATTGTCAGAATTAGTTAACTTGAGTTCGGGAGTTTTGGAGCCACCACTGACAACATGTATAACAAATAAAGATTTAACACAACTTAAAGAGGCCCCAATGCAAGTGCCAAAGTGGCCTTCTCACACTCAGTGTGTGGAGAGATTTGTGAAAATGGTCATAGAAGCAGCTAGTCAAGTTTACAGTCACGAGAGGCGAGAAGGCTACATCAAAGCGCAAGTAGCAAGCCGAATGCTGATGTCAAGGAACCGCAGCAAAAAGGACATGACTGCATTGGTTACTTTCAAATAAAGACTCTGAATGATATCTTATTGCCACTTTAAATGTTGATAGGACGTTTGCGCACATTTGTTATTTTGTTACGAATTTATGGAAAAATTGAATTTTTTAATTAAAATTGATGTAGGTAGGAGTTATTTTTTATTGTTTTTGAAGCAAGGATATTATTTTGTATGCCAAATGATTACATTAAATTGCTACCAAATCACATGATTTTCAATTTAGTCATTTCACTTCACCCCCAAAATTGACACACCCTAGTACTACACTCGCCAATTGAAACGGCTTGATAAATATCAAACAAGTATTTTTTATCCGTGCTCAAGTCGTCTTTGTCAATAGATGGAATTTCAACTTCAATTTTTTCGAAATGAACAACCGGAAGTGTTTCACATTTCTGCAATTGCTGGCCAATGATGCCAACAAATTCACGAGGTCCAGTGGTTTTTCCATCCAATTTCTCCATGAGGTGGCGTAAAGGAAGCTCATTTGCATGTAACTGACACACAATCCATTGCAAAGGTCTATTGAGATGCATTTCCACAAGCCGAATGACCACCTTTCGCTCCTGTGTTCACAGCAGTTCCATCACATCCCATAACAACTAAATTTGAAGAAGCAACGTTATGTGTATTCAAAAAATGGCATATTCCTTTACATATACTTTTAGATGTCCCAGATTCAGAAGTAAAGTGCCCTAGATACACTTGGTCTGGTTCTGCTACCAAGGTTACATGCTCTTCCACAACAACTTTACGATAAAATTTAGAACCTTTCTGTTCTTGGACTATAGTTTTATCCTTGCGACCGTCAAACTAAATACTCATAATTGTTTTTCCTACGCTAGCATCCTGTTGAAGCTCATCACGTTGATGCTTCCTAGCTCTGCGCACTTTACTGCGATCTATTACCAGGGATGGATCAGGCTCAGATGTTTGTTTTGTAAGGGTCTTATTTTATTATTATTGACCTTTACATAAATAATTAATTAAATGCCAGGGTCACCAGCGCCCAAATACTAGATTGGCATCCAGCACTGCGGCGCAAAAATAATTTTAATAAAAAGGGAAGGATTGATTATAAAATCGTCAACATGAATTTTGTATTTTATTGACAACAATTAATAAACTATGTGCAACAGTTATTTGTAAATGTAAAGAGGATTTTTACCCGTAACAACTTTGATTGATATATAATTGCGAAATTAAATAATGGCACCGTTTAGCTAATATATAACAGTCTGCAACTAATACTGATACTAATAATAATAAATATGTAACATACCAACATACAACTAATATTAATAGGTAACTAATACTAATAGTATGTAACTAATACAAATATGCAACAGGTTCCAAACTAATATGCAACAAATACTAATAAGTAACTAATACAACTAATATTAATATGTAACTAACAATAATAATAATAATAATATGTAAATAATAAAACTAATATTAATATGTAACTAATAATAATAATAATAATAATATGTAAATAATAATATGTAAATAATATCAACATACAACTAATAATAATATGTAAATAATAATAATAATATGCAAATAATATGAATAGCCACAATGACAACCTTGTCACGAAGAAACTTTGCTTGCTGGCATCGTGCTTTGATTTTATATAAAAATGTGGAAACGGCGTCCCTTGTGTTGTCGTTGCAAATAAGTTTGTTTCTACTTCACAATTTTACCAACAAGCCAAAATAACCCTTAAAAGCAAACTCACGTCTAGTCACACCATGCCCCCCAAAATTTACATTGTTTAAAAGGCACAAAGTATATTTTTATATTTGCTTTAAACTTCTTTAATGATTGCACTTTAATTTTTAACTAAATTACTATACACTGAATGCTTAAGAATTAAAATTAATCACTGGACACGTTTAACTTGTATTTATTTATTTAGACTTAAAATATTTCACTTGTGCCAACTTGTGGCAATTTTCACTAATAAAAGATAATCCTGTGGTGCAAGGCACTACAGGTACTGCCCCCCAAAAACATGGTTGTCAGGGGTAAAATAAAAAAAAAAACTTAAATGTCAAAGCGCACCGGCTTACGAATGACTCTTCCAGAACGAGTCATTGTTTGTTGGATTGGTTGATTTTGGACGGCAATATCCTGCAGCACTGGTTCTGAAGGTATGGATGGTGCTATAGGCGCAGTAGGGACATTGGGGGAAGGGGATTCTTGGTGCCTGTGCAATGGGGCCACTGGCTGGTCCAAAGACAGTTGGTTGCGATAATGAAGGAGAATTGGAAGAGGGATGATAGATTGTTGTACCCTTGGATCAGGTGGCGGTACATAGGATTTAGAAAGGGTAGATTGCTGTACCTGTATATGAGATGAAGGTACAGAAGATTGAGGAGGGATAGGTTGCTGTACCTGTATTTGAGATGGAGGTACAGAAGATTGAGGAGGGATAGGTTGCTGTACCTGTATTTGAGGTGGAGGTACAGAAGATTGAGGAGGGATAGGATCTTTTGTTGGAGAAAAATCAAGGTATGCTGGTTTCAAGCGGTCCACAGGAACGGTTTCACGCTTGCCTGCCTTGTCGATGATGAAAGTTTTGGGTTTACGGTCTAGCACAAGGAAGGGACCATCATAGGGACAGTGAAGAGGGTAGCGGCAGGCACGTGCACAGGGGGGGGGCTTGGGGTGCTTGAGCCCCTGCCCTTTTTCTTCTTCATATCAAAAGTGCCCTTTTAGTCAAAATTCATAAATATATTGATTACATAAATTTGAATTAATTAGTTATATTTTTATTTAGTTACTGCTACTTCAACAGATTTTCAAAACTGGAATTACTTTGATATATGATTTTTTTATTAGAATAATAAACTTAACATACCGTTACTATTATTTTGTCAATCAGGGAGGGCGTCCCTAGTGGTAACACTGACTGCAGCTGTTCACTGTTGATTGCGTCTCTCGGGTATGTGGGTGTTATGAAAAACTGATGAGTGGGTAGTTGGGAGGTAACGAAAATGGTTCACTGAGTAGGTAGGTAGTTAATCTAACAATTATTAAATTCCTTTTATGTCAATAACTGGGTGGATGAAACCAATTGGTTGCTCACCAGAGTTATTCTCCACACTAGTATTTATATACTGTGTGACAAGAGCGTGCTCGGTAATAGATATACATTACCGATCAACCAACCGAGGAAAAAACCAAGACGACGCTGGTGGAAAAAGCCCCGCGAAAAGGAGAACAAAGGAGAACGAAAACGAGGAACGGGGCGAGAAGACGGAACGAGAGAAGGGACAAGAACAGACAACGAAAAAGATCCCCACCAGCAAGTACGCTCTTAACAATTAAACAAGACGGAAAAAGGGACTCTCTAATAACTAGCAGTAAGTGACTAATTGTGTTTTTAACCCAGTTTTACGTAGACTCATTAAATTAAGCTGGGTCAGACAACTTAGGCCTACATTGTGGCCTAAGACCCAGCATCAACTCATAGCTTAACAAAGGTAAAGGTAGATTGCCCTAACCTAGTTTGGTGAGGAATCCTACTGTGGACCTCAATTTATCTGCCCGCTCTGGACCATTTCCGGAATCTCTAGGCTGACCCCTCTAGGCTAGACTTGATCTACTCTATAGTTAGACTGGAGATATAAGGGGTGGGTTAATTGTGGACCAATTCATACAGAGCATTTTTCACATTGGTGGTCCGTGTGTGGGGAATTTACAAACCTTAACCTTACTTAACAAAAAAAAAAAAATTGCAGAATTAGGCTAAATGGTCTAGCCTAAGCCTAACCTAATCAAGCCTAATTAGGTCTACAACCTAGGGCCTAACTAGGAAACATTTACATTTAAGGAGTCTCATTCTCTTATAAGCTTAGACCTGAGTGACACATAAGTACTTGGGGGGGATTAAACCAAATTTAAAACTTGACTGTTTTGTCTGTGATCTCTCTTCTCTGGTAATTTCTTCTTGTCCTCTATTTCATTACGATCCCCAGTTAAACAATTTTGACTTAAACATGGACAGTGAGAAATTAAAAAAGTTAAAAAAGAAAAGGGGGGGAAAGTTGGGGGCTGTTACAAAGGCCGTGAACACTTTTAACAATATTACACAACCAGGTAAGGAAGATTTAGAGTGTGTAATTCTTAAATTGGAAACTAAAAAGAAGGAAATAATAGCCATTGATGAGAGTATTTCAGAGTTAGTTGAATCCGAAATGGCTGAAGAACAATTGATAGACCTTTACGCTGATAATGATGTTCAGGTAATCTCAATTGAACAGCAAATAAGGAGACTACGGTCTCGTTTGACTGACTTAACACCAAATAAACCTAATTCTGATTTTAATCAAAGTAGAGCTAACCTTCAACAAAATTTAAGTGGCATGCTAAATCCTGAGTCACAAGAATTGAGGGCTCAGTTACCCATTTTGCTAGTACCAACATTTGAAGGGGACACGGTACAATTCCCATCTTTCATTAACAAATTTGAGAGTTTAATAGGTAATAAACCTTATATTTCAACTGTTCATAAGTTCAACTACTTAACTAGTTTCCTTAAAGGCCCAGCCTATAACCTGATAACCTATTTACCAGCTGTAGGGGAATTCATATGAAGTAGCTATTGATCTCTTAAAACGTAATTACATTAGTAAAGATGAGATTGTATATGAATTATCTCAACAAATTTTTGATTTTGCACCCACAAAAGATAACCATAGTGATATGGAAAATTTTTATACAAAATTAGAAGCTATTATAGGACAACTGGTTAGCAATGAGATAGATATTAAAGCTTCATCTTGGATTATACAAGGCATAGTTCTTAGGTGCCTTCCTTTGAGGGTTAAAGATATTTTAGTTCTAAAGACGGGAGAAAATTATCCTAATCTTGAAAATATCAGAAAACACTTTCCAAATATCCTAACTAATTACAAATTGAGAGATATTCCATCACAAAATAAGACCCAGACTATGGATAAACCAAAGACTGTTCCCAGAGAACAACTAGCTACAGCCAAACAGACAAAACTTGATACTGTAGAATCAAATGTGACCAACTGTAATCAGACCCGGATCTAGGGGGGGGGGCTATGTGGGCTGCAGCCACGGGCCCCGCATTTGAGGGGGGCCCCAAATTTTCTACATTATTTATTTTAATTTTAGGTTTTTACATTTATTATTACATTTACTAATTTCCTTTATTATTATTTCAGATTTTTATTGTGAGGTGAAATGTCTAAGCGATCTTACGAAAGTGGAAGTAGCAATCAGCAGCAGCATCAGCTTGGAGAAGTTTTCCCCAATGTCTTAAATGCATACAGAATGTACTTGTCATTGATGGTGACCAATTGTACCGGCGAACAGAGTTTTTCTAAGTTAAAGCGACTGAAATGTTGCACACGTTCAACAATGAAGCAAAAGCGATTACAGTCACTGGCAATTCTCTATGTTAAACATGCTCTGGCCAAAGAAGTCGATTTTCGAAATATTATTAATGAATTTGCCCAAAAAAGGCTCGTCGGTTCAATCGGTTGCCAGCTCATAATCAGTAGGTAGGTGTGTATAAAATTATTAATTCAGGAAAATATAATATGTAAAATAAAGTAAAATATTTGTAAAGTAATATGTTTGTTCTGAAAACGAAATAAATAAAGTAAAGTAATATGTTTGTTCTGAGGGGCCCCAAAAAAAATAATTAGCCACGGGCCCCCATTCTTCTAGATCCGGGCCTGACTGTAATACACGAACACCTACATTACAGAACTTTAATGTAACTGCTGCCTCAACTTACACACTACATTGCAAATTTTGTGCAAGTAATGAACACAGTAGTACTGGGTGTGACAAATATTCAGACTTTAACCAAAGAGCTAAAAGATGTGAACAGTTGAACCTATGTAAAAAGTGTACTGGCCAGGGACATTATAAGAAAGACTGTAAATCTAGGTTAAGATTCAAGTGTAAGTTTTGTAAAAGTTTACGACATGTCTCATCAATGTGTGATTCACCAAAGTGTCCAAACAATAGTACTCAAACTCAAAAGATACCTCCACCAAACAAAGGTAATCAAGAAAATGCCACTTTCATGGGACATTCTGTTTGTTCAAACAACGTAACAAGAAACACTGAGATTCTTTTACCAACTATTACTTTGGACTTAGTGAATAGTGAGGGTAGCACCACTCCAGTGAGATGTCTTATAGACTGTTGTTCTCAACAAACATTTGTTTCACAAAATGTAATTAATAAATTGGGTTTGCACCAAACCCGAATGAACAAAAACTCAATATTGCATCCTTTGTTAAGGATAACTCGGACAAAAATAGCTATAAGACAATTGACCTGGAACTACATTTAGAAAATAAATTAGAGAAAATTGAAGCAGTTATTATTTCTAAAGTAGGACAAAACAAACTGGTTATACCCAAACTAGAACAAACCATAAATCATTTGGGAAAACACTACAAAATAGCTGATAGACATATCACAAACAACACAGTAGCTAACATTGAAATGTTAGTAGGGGCAGATTATATTAATCTTATTCATAAGGGCATAGTAGAGATAGGTGATGGTATAGCTTATCAGACTCCATAAGGGATAGCCCCTTTGGGTGACCTATCCAAATACAACCTATACCTAAACCAAAATAGTTCATGACCAACAAATACTATGTGCCTCAACTCAGTCCTACATAACACCTGTAAGAATAGCAACACTTTGAATAATATTATATCAACTGAGAACATTAATTCATCACTATCAAATGAAACTCTGGATGAGGCAATTCAAACTTTATGGTTGCTAGAATCTGTGGGTATACATGACACAAATCAAACTTCAGAAGATCAGTTAATGGTAGAAAGATTTGAAGACACCATTCAGTGCAAAGACAATAGTTATTTTATTGAGTTACCTTGGAAAATAAATTGTCCAACTTTAAGAGACAATCTCAAAGTAGCTAAAGGACATTTATATAAAGTAATGAAAAAACTCAAACAAGATAATAATTCAAATATATAATGATGTCTTCAAAGAACAGCTACAGAAAGGCTTCATTGAAGAAGTAACAAATAACCCTTTTAAAAAAGATGGTTGTCATTATTTAACCCATAGGGGGGTTTATCGACAAGATGCCCCAACAACAAAACTCAGAGTAGTATATAACTGTAGCCTCAAAGACAGTGATAAACACAGTTTGAATGATTGCCTGATTGAGGGTCCTAATCTCATTTCTGACCTTGTGAAGATCTTACTGAGGTTCAGGTTAGATAAATATGCCGTACAAAGTGACATTTCAAAGGCATTTTTGAGAATAAATCTTAAAAATGAATATGATAAGAACCAACTTAGGTTCTTATGGTTCAAGGATCCATTTGATTTGAATAAAGGGTTCATAACCTATAGATTTAATGTTGTGTTGTTTGGAGCCAATTGCTCACCTAGCCTATTAGCATTGACAATTGGACATCATTTGAACCAGTTTAATAACTCTTTAACATTGAACTTCCTTAAGGAACATTTTTACGTAGACAATCTAATAGGCTCAACAACAACAAAATCTGAATTATCTGAAGTCTATGAACGCTCTCAAAACATTATGCAACAAGGTAACTTTGAACTTAGAGAGTGGATTTCAAATGATGAGGATTTAAACAAAAAGATTTTAAAGGATAATAATGGTCTTACTGAGCCATCAGACAGAGTTAAAACTTTAGGTATGAACTGGTTTTGGATGCAACTTCTAACAGTCATGATTCAATCTGTACTAAAGGTTTTAAACTTGATGAGGAAGCAAATACTAAAAGACAAATATTATCAGAGGCTTCCAAAATTTTTGATCCATGGGTCTATTCCTGCCTTCAACAATAAAATCAAAGATTCTCCTCCAAGAAATTTGGAGGACAAATGTTGGGTGGGATGATCCAATAACAAATGAAGATAAAAAATCTTGGAAGAAGTTAGCTGCTGATTTAACAAAAGTGCAGAACATTAAAATTCAAAGGTGCTGTGGGTTTAGGGATAAGCCCCAGAGACTTCATGTGTTTGCTGATGCAAGCACACAAGCTTATGGGTGCTGTGCGTATCTTGTAAGTCCTACAGAAAGTCATCTAATTTATGCAAAAGGGAAAGTTGCACCTCTCAAACCTACCCGAACCATACCTCAATTGGAACTATTGGCTGCTGCATTAGCCATTAAAACCATTTCATTGCTTAAGGATGCTTACCATGATGTGAACATAACTGATATCCACATCTGGCTTGACAGTAAGATTTGTCTTGCCTGGATACGGAATGATAGCATTAATAGTAAGAATATCTTTGTAAGAAATAGGCTAAAAGAAATAGCTGAAGCTAATGAAAGCCTACAAGTAAACTTTCACTATGTTCCAACTAAACAAAATCCAGCAGACTTTCTGACCAGAGGTTTATCCTACAAGTTGTTGAAGTCAAACAAAACTTGGTTTATGGGACCTAAGTGGCTCTGTAATACAGACCAATGGCCTGTGGAACAAGTTAACTTGACATTAAATTTAATCTTTTCAAATGAAAAGGTTGAACCAATCACTAATTATGAACGTTATTCTGATTTCAGTAAACTTGTCAGGGTCACAGCCTACTGTTTGAGGTTTGCTCACAACTGTTTAACTACAATTAACAAACAGCTAAATAAAAACAATCATAATTATACAGAAGTTGCAACCAAGTACTGGATAGGCCATGCACAACAAAAAGAGTACAATAAAGAGTTAGAATTCTTGACTAATGGGAAACAAACAAAAGAACCTGTACCATCAGTAGTTGTGGATCTAAACTTGTTCAGAGATGAGGAAGGCCTTCTAAGGTGTAAAGGGAGATTAGACAAATCAAAACTGTCATACAAAAGCAAACATCCAATCCTTTTACCTAGATTTAGCTATTTGACAACATTAATCATCAGAAAAACACACAATGATGTATATCATATGGGTTACCACAGACACTAACTACATTAAGAAAAACTTATTGGATACCCAAGGGAAGGATCACTGTTAAAACAGTCCTGAGTGAGTGTGTCACATGTAGGCGTATTCATGCTAGGCCCTATAGGAAACCAAATCCTCCTGCTTTGCCAGAGGAGAGAGTTACTCTCAACAGACCCTTTGAGACTGTAGGCATTGACTATACAGGAGCATTGACTGTAGGGGTGGTTGACACTGAACAAAAAATGTACATTGTACTGTTTACATGTGCTGCCTCACGAGCTGTTTATCTGGATGTTGTGGAGGACCTTACAGCAGAATCTTTTGTTGCTGTCTTTAAGCGATTCTGTGCACGACATTCAGTACCAAAGACAGTTTGGACTGACAATGCTACATATTTCAAGGCTGGTGAACAAGTCATCCACGACTTGTTAAGTGATGAACTCACACAATTATATATACAAAATTCAAACATAAAGTGGAAGTATATTCCGGTTGCCTCTCCTTGGTATGGTTCTATCTGGAGAGGAATATACAAACAGTAAAGAATTGCTTGAAGAAAGCAATTGGTAAAAAACAGATACACTTATTTGAGTTGCTCACTCTCCTGGCTGAGATTGAGAACATCATAAACAATAGACCACTCACTTATGTGAGTGACAACATTAATGACCCAGAACCATTAACTCCAAATCATTTGATTAGGGGAGAACAAGTTAGTCTCCTGCCGGACTACAATATAGACTCTTCAGAAGACCCAAACTGGACTCAACGACATGATGAGCTCCAGACTAAGTTACAACATTTAGCTAGAGTTAAAGCTCATTTCATTAAACAGTGGAAAACTGAGTACTTGATGGGTCTAAGGGAGAGACATAAACAAATGACTAAGAAGGATTGGTCTGACACAATTAAGGTAGGGGACCTTGTTCTCATACATGACAGTACTCCAAGACAATACTGGCCTCTGGCTAGAGTTTTAGAACTCAGACCAGGGCAGACGGGGTAACAAGAGTGGTCAAATTAAGGACTTCAACGGGTGACACAACAAGAGACATTTCTCTTTTGTACCCTTTAGAGTCTGGACCCAAAACAATGGACTTTGGAGAACCTTCTCCACTGACAGTAACAACTGGAGACACTGAACTTCCAGTAACTATTCCTTTGACAGTAGGAGTGGTAACGCATCCTACTACAACATTGACAGACACAAGACCTCAGCGACAAACAGCATTAAAGGCGCGACTATTTTTACAAAAAAAATAGATGCTGGGGAATTGTAATTTTATCTTCTAACTTTCACTTTTTCTTTTCTTATGGTAAAGACCATAGACAGTTTCATCCTATGGATGTATATTTTCTCTTCTAATTAAATGCTACACCTTCTCCATGAGAAGGTGAGGATAGTCACTGTTAATCAGATTAACAGGCATTTACAGTCAAATAGTTAGCTAGTCTACACTCAGACATAAAAATTGGTGACAATGACACCAAAATTTTTATCTCCCGGGGCCCCCAGTATATGAAAAAACTGATGAGTGGGTAGTTGGGAGGTAACGAAAATGGTTCACTGAGTAGGTAGGTAGTTAATCTAACAATTATTAAATTCCTTTTATGTCAATAACTGGGTGGATGAAACCAATTGGTTGCTCACCAGAGTTATTCTCCACACTAGTATTTATATACTGTGTGACAAGAGCGTGCTCGGTAATAGATATACATTACCGATCAACCAACCGAGGAAAAAACCAAGACGACGCTGGTGGAAAAAGCCCCGCGAAAAGGAGAACAAAGGAGAACGAAAACGAGGAACGGGGCGAGAAGACGGAACGAGAGAAGGGACAAGAACAGACAACGAAAAAGATCCCCACCAGCAAGTACGCTCTTAACAATTAAACAAGACGGAAAAAGGGACTCTCTAATAACTAGCAGTAAGTGACTAATTGTGTTTTTAACCCAGTTTTACGTAGACTCATTAAATTAAGCTGGGTCAGACAACTTAGGCCTACATTGTGGCCTAAGACCCAGCATCAACTCATAGCTTAACAAAGGTAAAGGTAGATTGCCCTAACCTAGTTTGGTGAGGAATCCTACTGTGGACCTCAATTTATCTGCCCGCTCTGGACCATTTCCGGAATCTCTAGGCTGACCCCTCTAGGCTAGACTTGATCTACTCTATAGTTAGACTGGAGATATAAGGGGTGGGTTAATTGTGGACCAATTCATACAGAGCATTTTTCACATTGGTGGTCCGTGTGTGGGGAATTTACAAACCTTAACCTTACTTAACAAAAAAAAAAAAATTGCAGAATTAGGCTAAATGGTCTAGCCTAAGCCTAACCTAATCAAGCCTAATTAGGTCTACAACCTAGGGCCTAACTAGGAAACATTTACATTTAAGGAGTCTCATTCTCTTATAAGCTTAGACCTGAGTGACACATAAGTACTTGGGGGGGATTAAACCAAATTTAAAACTTGACTGTTTTGTCTGTGATCTCTCTTCTCTGGTAATTTCTTCTTGTCCTCTATTTCATTACGATCCCCAGTTAAACAATTTTGACTTAAACATGGACAGTGAGGAATTAAAAAAGTTAAAAAAGAAAAGGGGGGGAAAGTTGGGGGCTGTTACAAAGGCCGTGAACACTTTTAACAATATTACACAACCAGGTAAGGAAGATTTAGAGTGTGTAATTCTTAAATTGGAAACTAAAAAGAAGGAAATAATAGCCATTGATGAGAGTATTTCAGAGTTAGTTGAATCCGAAATGGCTGAAGAACAATTGATAGACCTTTACGCTGATAATGATGTTCAGGTAATCTCAATTGAACAGCAAATAAGGAGACTACGGTCTCGTTTGACTGACTTAACACCAAATAAACCTAATTCTGATTTTAATCAAAGTAGAGCTAACCTTCAACAAAATTTAAGTGGCATGCTAAATCCTGAGTCACAAGAATTGAGGGCTCAGTTACCCATTTTGCTAGTACCAACATTTGAAGGGGACACGGTACAATTCCCATCTTTCATTGACAAATTTGAGAGTTTAATAGGTAATAAACCTTATATTTCAACTGTTCATAAGTTTAGCTACTTAACTAGTTTCCTTAAAGGCCCAGCCTATAACCTGATAACCTATTTACCAGCTGTAGGGGAATTCATATGAAGTAGCTATTGATCTCTTAAAACGTAATTACATTAGTAAAGATGAGATTGTATATGAATTATCTCAACAAATTTTTGATTTTGCACCCACAAAAGATAACCATAGTGATATGGAAAATTTTTATACAAAATTAGAAGCTATTATAGGACAACTGGTTAGCAATGAGATAGATATTAAAGCTTCATCTTGGATTATACAAGGCATAGTTCTTAGGTGCCTTCCTTTGAGGGTTAAAGATATTTAGTTCTAAAGACGGGAGAAAATTATCCTAATCTTGAAAATATCAGAAAACACTTTCCAAATATCCTAACTAATTACAAATTGAGAGATATTCCATCACAAAATAAGACCCAGACTATGGATAAACCAAAGACTGTTCCCAGAGAACAACTAGCTACAGCCAAACAGACAAAACTTGATACTGTAGAATCAAATGTGACCAACTGTAATCAGACCCGGATCTAGGGGGGGGGGCTATGTGGGCTGCAGCCACGGGCCCCGCATTTGAGGGGGGCCCCAAATTTTCTACATTATTTATTTTAATTTTAGGTTTTTACATTTATTATTACATTTACTAATTTCCTTTATTATTATTTCAGATTTTTTATTGTGAGGTGAAATGTCTAAGCGATCTTACGAAAGTGGAAGTAGCAATCAGCAGCAGCATCAGCTTGGAGAAGTTTTCCCCAATGTCTTAAATGCATACAGAATGTACTTGTCATTGATGGTGACCAATTGTACCGGCGAACAGAGTTTTTCTAAGTTAAAGCGACTGAAATGTTGCACACGTTCAACAATGAAGCAAAAGCGATTACAGTCACTGGCAATTCTCTATGTTAAACATGCTCTGGCCAAAGAAGTCGATTTTCGAAATATTATTAATGAATTTGCCCAAAAAAAGGCTCGTCGGTTCAATCGGTTGCCAGCTCATAATCAGTAGGTAGGTGTGTATAAAATTATTAATTCAGGAAAATATAATATGTAAAATAAAGTAAAATATTTGTAAAGTAATATGTTTGTTCTGAAAACTAAATAAATAAAGTAAAGTAATATGTTTGTTCTGAGGGGCCCCCAAAAAAATAATTAGCCACGGGCCCCCATTCTTCTAGATCCGGGCCTGACTGTAATACACGAACACCTACATTACAGAACTTTAATGTAACTGCTGCCTCAACTTACACACTACATTGCAAATTTTGTGCAAGTAATGAACACAGTAGTACTGGGTGTGACAAATATTCAGACTTTAACCAAAGAGCTAAAAGATGTGAACAGTTGAACCTATGTAAAAAGTGTACTGGCCAGGGACATTATAAGAAAGACTGTAAATCTAGGTTAAGATTCAAGTGTAAGTTTTGTAAAAGTTTACGACATGTCTCATCAATGTGTGATTCACCAAAGTGTCCAAACAATAGTACTCAAACTCAAAAGATACCTCCACCAAACAAAGGTAATCAAGAAAATGCCACTTTCATGGGACATTCTGTTTGTTCAAACAACGTAACAAGAAACACTGAGATTCTTTTACCAACTATTACTTTGGACTTAGTGAATAGTGAGGGTAGCACCACTCCAGTGAGATGTCTTATAGACTGTTGTTCTCAACAAACATTTGTTTCACAAAATGTAATTAATAAATTGGGTTTGCACCAAACCCGAATGAACAAAAACTCAATATTGCATCCTTTGTTAAGGATAACTCGGACAAAAATAGCTATAAGACAATTGACCTGGAACTACATTTAGAAAATAAATTAGAGAAAATTGAAGCAGTTATTATTTCTAAAGTAGGACAAAACAAACTGGTTATACCCAAACTAGAACAAACCATAAATCATTTGGGAAAACACTACAAAATAGCTGATAGACATATCACAAACAACACAGTAGCTAACATTGAAATGTTAGTAGGGGCAGATTATATTAATCTTATTCATAAGGGCATAGTAGAGATAGGTGATGGTATAGCTTATCAGACTCCATCAGGGATAGCCCCTTTGGGTGACCTATCCAAATACAACCTAGACCTAAACCAAAATAGTTCATGACCAACAAATACTATGTGCCTCAACTCAGTCCTACATAACACCTGTAAGAATAGCAACACTTTGAATAATATTATATCAACTGAGAACATTAATTCATCACTATCAAATGAAACTCTGGATGAGGCAATTCAAACTTTATGGTTGCTAGAATCTGTGGGTATACATGACACAAATCAAACTTCAGAAGATCAGTTAATGGTAGAAAGATTTGAAGACACCATTCAGTGCAAAGACAATAGTTATTTTATTGAGTTACCTTGGAAAATAAATTGTCCAACTTTAAGAGACAATCTCAAAGTAGCTAAAGGACATTTATATAAAGTAATGAAAAAACTCAAACAAGATAATAATATTCAAATATATAATGATGTCTTCAAAGAACAGCTACAGAAAGGCTTCATTGAAGAAGTAACAAATAACCCTTTTAAAAAAGATGGTTGTCATTATTTAACCCATAGGGGGGTTTATCGACAAGATGCCCCAACAACAAAACTCAGAGTAGTATATAACTGTAGCCTCAAAGACAGTGATAAACACAGTTTGAATGATTGCCTGATTGAGGGTCCTAATCTCATTTCTGACCTTGTGAAGATCTTACTGAGGTTCAGGTTAGATAAATATGCCGTACAAAGTGACATTTCAAAGGCATTTTTGAGAATAAATCTTAAAAATGAATATGATAAGAACCAACTTAGGTTCTTATGGTTCAAGGATCCATTTGATTTGAATAAAGGGTTCATAACCTATAGATTTAATGTTGTGTTGTTTGGAGCCAATTGCTCACCTAGCCTATTAGCATTGACAATTGGACATCATTTGAACCAGTTTAATAACTCTTTAACATTGAACTTCCTTAAGGAACATTTTTACGTAGACAATCTAATAGGCTCAACAACAACAAAATCTGAATTATCTGAAGTCTATGAACGCTCTCAAAACATTATGCAACAAGGTAACTTTGAACTTAGAGAGTGGATTTCAAATGATGAGGATTTAAACAAAAAGATTTTAAAGGATAATAATGGTCTTACTGAGCCATCAGACAGAGTTAAAACTTTAGGTATGAACTGGTATTTGGATGCAACTTCTAACAGTCATGATTCAATCTGTACTAAAGGTTTTAAACTTGATGAGGAAGCAAATACTAAAAGACAAATATTATCAGAGGCTTCCAAAATTTTTGATCCCATGGGTCTATTCCTGCCTTCAACAATAAAATCAAAGATTCTCCTCCAAGAAATTTGGAGGACAAATGTTGGGTGGGATGATCCAATAACAAATGAAGATAAAAAATCTTGGAAGAAGTTAGCTGCTGATTTAACAAAAGTGCAGAACATTAAAATTCAAAGGTGCTGTGGGTTTAGGGATAAGCCCCAGAGACTTCATGTGTTTGCTGATGCAAGCACACAAGCTTATGGGTGCTGTGCGTATCTTGTAAGTCCTACAGAAAGTCATCTAATTTATGCAAAAGGGAAAGTTGCACCTCTCAAACCTACCCGAACCATACCTCAATTGGAACTATTGGCTGCTGCATTAGCCATTAAAACCATTTCATTGCTTAAGGATGCTTACCATGATGTGAACATAACTGATATCCACATCTGGCTTGACAGTAAGATTTGTCTTGCCTGGATACGGAATGATAGCATTAATAGTAAGAATATCTTTGTAAGAAATAGGCTAAAAGAAATAGCTGAAGCTAATGAAAGCCTACAAGTAAACTTTCACTATGTTCCAACTAAACAAAATCCAGCAGACTTTCTGACCAGAGGTTTATCCTACAAGTTGTTGAAGTCAAACAAAACTTGGTTTATGGGACCTAAGTGGCTCTGTAATACAGACCAATGGCCTGTGGAACAAGTTAACTTGACATTAAATTTAATCTTTTCAAATGAAAAGGTTGAACCAATCACTAATTATGAACGTTATTCTGATTTCAGTAAACTTGTCAGGGTCACAGCCTACTGTTTGAGGTTTGCTCACAACTGTTTAACTACAATTAACAAACAGCTAAATAAAAACAATCATAATTATACAGAAGTTGCAACCAAGTACTGGATAGGCCATGCACAACAAAAAGAGTACAATAAAGAGTTAGAATTCTTGACTAATGGGAAACAAACAAAAGAACCTGTACCATCAGTAGTTGTGGATCTAAACTTGTTCAGAGATGAGGAAGGCCTTCTAAGGTGTAAAGGGAGATTAGACAAATCAAAACTGTCATACAAAAGCAAACATCCAATCCTTTTACCTAGATTTAGCTATTTGACAACATTAATCATCAGAAAAACACACAATGATGTATATCATATGGGGTTACCACAGACACTAACTACATTAAGAAAAACTTATTGGATACCCAAGGGAAGGATCACTGTTAAAACAGTCCTGAGTGAGTGTGTCACATGTAGGCGTATTCATGCTAGGCCCTATAGGAAACCAAATCCTCCTGCTTTGCCAGAGGAGAGAGTTACTCTCAACAGACCCTTTGAGACTGTAGGCATTGACTATACAGGAGCATTGACTGTAGGGGTGGTTGACACTGAACAAAAAATGTACATTGTACTGTTTACATGTGCTGCCTCACGAGCTGTTTATCTGGATGTTGTGGAGGACCTTACAGCAGAATCTTTTGTTGCTGTCTTTAAGCGATTCTGTGCACGACATTCAGTACCAAAGACAGTTTGGACTGACAATGCTACATATTTCAAGGCTGGTGAACAAGTCATCCACGACTTGTTAAGTGATGAACTCACACAATTATATATACAAAATTCAAACATAAAGTGGAAGTATATTCCGGTTGCCTCTCCTTGGTATGGTTCTATCTGGGAGAGGAATATACAAACAGTAAAGAATTGCTTGAAGAAAGCAATTGGTAAAAAACAGATACACTTATTTGAGTTGCTCACTCTCCTGGCTGAGATTGAGAACATCATAAACAATAGACCACTCACTTATGTGAGTGACAACATTAATGACCCAGAACCATTAACTCCAAATCATTTGATTAGGGGAGAACAAGTTAGTCTCCTGCCGGACTACAATATAGACTCTTCAGAAGACCCAAACTGGACTCAACGACATGATGAGCTCCAGACTAAGTTACAACATTTAGCTAGAGTTAAAGCTCATTTCATTAAACAGTGGAAAACTGAGTACTTGATGGGTCTAAGGGAGAGACATAAACAAATGACTAAGAAGGATTGGTCTGACACAATTAAGGTAGGGGACCTTGTTCTCATACATGACAGTACTCCAAGACAATACTGGCCTCTGGCTAGAGTTTTAGAACTCAGACCAGGGGCAGACGGGGTAACAAGAGTGGTCAAATTAAGGACTTCAACGGGTGACACAACAAGAGACATTTCTCTTTTGTACCCTTTAGAGTCTGGACCCAAAACAATGGACTTTGGAGAACCTTCTCCACTGACAGTAACAACTGGAGACACTGAACTTCCAGTAACTATTCCTTTGACAGTAGGAGTGGTAACGCATCCTACTACAACATTGACAGACACAAGACCTCAGCGACAAACAGCATTAAAGGCGCGACTATTTTTACAAAAAAAATAGATGCTGGGGAATTGTAATTTTATCTTCTAACTTTCACTTTTTCTTTTCTTATGGTAAAGACCATAGACAGTTTCATCCTATGGATGTATATTTTCTCTTCTAATTAAATGCTACACCTTCTCCATGAGAAGGTGAGGATAGTCACTGTTAATCAGATTAACAGGCATTTACAGTCAAATAGTTAGCTAGTCTACACTCAGACATAAAAATTGGTGACAATGACACCAAAATTTTTATCTCCCGGGGCCCCCAGTATATGAAAAACTGATGAGTGGGTAGTTGGGAGGTAACGAAAATGGTTCACTGAGTAGGTAGGTAGTTAATCTAACAATTATTAAATTCCTTTTATGTCAATAACTGGGTGGATGAAACCAATTGGTTGCTCACCAGAGTTATTCTCCACACTAGTATTTATATACTGTGTGACAAGAGCGTGCTCGGTAATAGATATACATTACCGATCAACCAACCGAGGAAAAAACCAAGACGACGCTGGTGGAAAAAGCCCCGCGAAAAGGAGAACAAAGGAGAACGAAAACGAGGAACGGGGCGAGAAGACGGAACGAGAGAAGGGACAAGAACAGACAACGAAAAAGATCCCCACCAGCAAGTACGCTCTTAACAATTAAACAAGACGGAAAAAGGGACTCTCTAATAACTAGCAGTAAGTGACTAATTGTGTTTTTAACCCAGTTTTACGTAGACTCATTAAATTAAGCTGGGTCAGACAACTTAGGCCTACATTGTGGCCTAAGACCCAGCATCAACTCATAGCTTAACAAAGGTAAAGGTAGATTGCCCTAACCTAGTTTGGTGAGGAATCCTACTGTGGACCTCAATTTATCTGCCCGCTCTGGACCATTTCCGGAATCTCTAGGCTGACCCCTCTAGGCTAGACTTGATCTACTCTATAGTTAGACTGGAGATATAAGGGGTGGGTTAATTGTGGACCAATTCATACAGAGCATTTTTCACATTGGTGGTCCGTGTGTGGGGAATTTACAAACCTTAACCTTACTTAACAAAAAAAAAAAATTGCAGAATTAGGCTAAATGGTCTAGCCTAAGCCTAACCTAATCAAGCCTAATTAGGTCTACAACCTAGGGCCTAACTAGGAAACATTTACATTTAAGGAGTCTCATTCTCTTATAAGCTTAGACCTGAGTGACACATAAGTACTTGGGGGGGATTAAACCAAATTTAAAACTTGACTGTTTTGTCTGTGATCTCTCTTCTCTGGTAATTTCTTCTTGTCCTCTATTTCATTACGATCCCCAGTTAAACAATTTTGACTTAAACATGGACAGTGAGGAATTAAAAAAGTTAAAAAAGAAAAGGGGGGGAAAGTTGGGGGCTGTTACAAAGGCCGTGAACACTTTTAACAATATTACACAACCAGGTAAGGAAGATTTAGAGTGTGTAATTCTTAAATTGGAAACTAAAAAGAAGGAAATAATAGCCATTGATGAGAGTATTTCAGAGTTAGTTGAATCCGAAATGGCTGAAGAACAATTGATAGACCTTTACGCTGATAATGATGTTCAGGTAATCTCAATTGAACAGCAAATAAGGAGACTACGGTCTCGTTTGACTGACTTAACACCAAATAAACCTAATTCTGATTTTAATCAAAGTAGAGCTAACCTTCAACAAAATTTAAGTGGCATGCTAAATCCTGAGTCACAAGAATTGAGGGCTCAGTTACCCATTTTGCTAGTACCAACATTTGAAGGGGACACGGTACAATTCCCATCTTTCATTGACAAATTTGAGAGTTTAATAGGTAATAAACCTTATATTTCAACTGTTCATAAGTTTAGCTACTTAACTAGTTTCCTTAAAGGCCCAGCCTATAACCTGATAACCTATTTACCAGCTGTAGGGAATTCATATGAAGTAGCTATTGATCTCTTAAAACGTAATTACATTAGTAAAGATGAGATTGTATATGAATTATCTCAACAAATTTTTGATTTTGCACCCACAAAAGATAACCATAGTGATATGGAAAATTTTTATACAAAATTAGAAGCTATTATAGGACAACTGGTTAGCAATGAGATAGATATTAAAGCTTCATCTTGGATTATACAAGGCATAGTTCTTAGGTGCCTTCCTTTGAGGGTTAAAGATATTTTAGTTCTAAAGACGGGAGAAAATTATCCTAATCTTGAAAATATCAGAAAACACTTTCCAAATATCCTAACTAATTACAAATTGAGAGATATTCCATCACAAAATAAGACCCAGACTATGGATAAACCAAAGACTGTTCCCAGAGAACAACTAGCTACAGCCAAACAGACAAAACTTGATACTGTAGAATCAAATGTGACCAACTGTAATCAGACCCGGATCTAGGGGGGGGGGCTATGTGGGCTGCAGCCACGGGCCCCGCATTTGAGGGGGGCCCCAAATTTTCTACATTATTTATTTTAATTTTAGGTTTTTACATTTATTATTACATTTACTAATTTCCTTTATTATTATTTCAGATTTTTTATTGTGAGGTGAAATGTCTAAGCGATCTTACGAAAGTGGAAGTAGCAATCAGCAGCAGCATCAGCTTGGAGAAGTTTTCCCCAATGTCTTAAATGCATACAGAATGTACTTGTCATTGATGGTGACCAATTGTACCGGCGAACAGAGTTTTTCTAAGTTAAAGCGACTGAAATGTTGCACACGTTCAACAATGAAGCAAAAGCGATTACAGTCACTGGCAATTCTCTATGTTAAACATGCTCTGGCCAAAGAAGTCGATTTTCGAAATATTATTAATGAATTTGCCCAAAAAAAGGCTCGTCGGTTCAATCGGTTGCCAGCTCATAATCAGTAGGTAGGTGTGTATAAAATTATTAATTCAGGAAAATATAATATGTAAAATAAAGTAAAATATTTGTAAAGTAATATGTTTGTTCTGAAAACTAAATAAATAAAGTAAAGTAATATGTTTGTTCTGAGGGGCCCCCAAAAAAATAATTAGCCACGGGCCCCCATTCTTCTAGATCCGGGCCTGACTGTAATACACGAACACCTACATTACAGAACTTTAATGTAACTGCTGCCTCAACTTACACACTACATTGCAAATTTTGTGCAAGTAATGAACACAGTAGTACTGGGTGTGACAAATATTCAGACTTTAACCAAAGAGCTAAAAGATGTGAACAGTTGAACCTATGTAAAAAGTGTGTACTGGCCAGGGACATTATAAGAAAGACTGTAAATCTAGGTTAAGATTCAAGTGTAAGTTTTGTAAAAGTTTACGACATGTCTCATCAATGTGTGATTCACCAAAGTGTCCAAACAATAGTACTCAAACTCAAAAGATACCTCCACCAAACAAAGGTAATCAAGAAAATGCCACTTTCATGGGACATTCTGTTTGTTCAAACAACGTAACAAGAAACACTGAGATTCTTTTACCAACTATTACTTTGGACTTAGTGAATAGTGAGGGTAGCACCACTCCAGTGAGATGTCTTATAGACTGTTGTTCTCAACAAACATTTGTTCACAAAATGTAATTAATAAATTGGGTTTGCACCAAACCCGAATGAACAAAAACTCAATATTGCATCCTTTGTTAAGGATAACTCGGACAAAAATAGCTATAAGACAATTGACCTGGAACTACATTTAGAAAATAAATTAGAGAAAATTGAAGCAGTTATTATTTCTAAAGTAGGACAAAACAAACTGGTTATACCCAAACTAGAACAAACCATAAATCATTTGGGAAAACACTACAAAATAGCTGATAGACATATCACAAACAACACAGTAGCTAACATTGAAATGTTAGTAGGGGCAGATTATATTAATCTTATTCATAAGGGCATAGTAGAGATAGGTGATGGTATAGCTTATCAGACTCCATCAGGGATAGCCCCTTTGGGTGACCTATCCAAATACAACCTAGACCTAAACCAAAATAGTTCATGACCAACAAATACTATGTGCCTCAACTCAGTCCTACATAACACCTGTAAGAATAGCAACACTTTGAATAATATTATATCAACTGAGAACATTAATTCATCACTATCAAATGAAACTCTGGATGAGGCAATTCAAACTTTATGGTTGCTAGAATCTGTGGGTATACTGACAAAATCAAACTTCAGAAGATCAGTTAATGGTAGAAAGATTTGAAGACACCATTCAGTGCAAAGACAATAGTTATTTTATTGAGTTACCTTGGAAAATAAATTGTCCAACTTTAGAGACAATCTCAAAGTAGCTAAAGGACATTTATATAAAGTAATGAAAAAACTCAAACAAGATAATAATATTCAAATATATAATGTGTCTTCAAAGAACAGCTACAGAAAGGCTTCATTGAAGAAGTAACAAATAACCCTTTTAAAAAAGATGGTTGTCATTATTTAACCCATAGGGGGGTTTATCGACAAGATGCCCCAACAACAAAACTCAGAGTAGTATATAACTGTAGCCTCAAAGACAGTGATAAACACAGTTTGAATGATTGCCTGATTGAGGGTCCTAATCTCATTTCTGACCTTGTGAAGATCTTACTGAGGTTCAGGTTAGATAAATATGCCGTACAAAGTGACATTTCAAAGGCATTTTTGAGAATAAATCTTAAAAATGAATATGATAAGAACCAACTTAGGTTCTTATGGTTCAAGGATCCATTTGATTTGAATAAAGGGTTCATAACCTATAGATTTAATGTTGTGTTGTTTGGAGCCAATTGCTCACCTAGCCTATTAGCATTGACAATTGGACATCATTTGAACCAGTTTAATAACTCTTTAACATTGAACTTCCTTAAGGAACATTTTACGTAGACAATCTAATAGGCTCAACAACAACAAAATCTGAATTATCTGAAGTCTATGAACGCTCTCAAAACATTATGCAACAAGGTAACTTTGAACTTAGAGAGTGGATTTCAAATGATGAGGATTTAAACAAAAAGATTTTAAAGGATAATAATGGTCTTACTGAGCCATCAGACAGAGTTAAAACTTTAGGTATGAACTGGTATTTGGATGCAACTTCTAACAGTCATGATTCAATCTGTACTAAAGGTTTTAAACTTGATGAGGAAGCAAATACTAAAAGACAAATATTATCAGAGGCTTCCAAAATTTTTGATCCCATGGGTCTATTCCTGCCTTCAACAATAAAATCAAAGATTCTCCTCCAAGAAATTTGGAGGACAAATGTTGGGTGGGATGATCCAATAACAAATGAAGATAAAAAATCTTGGAAGAAGTTAGCTGCTGATTTAACAAAAGTGCAGAACATTAAAATTCAAAGGTGCTGTGGGTTTAGGGATAAGCCCCAGAGACTTCATGTGTTTGCTGATGCAAGCACACAAGCTTATGGGTGCTGTGCGTATCTTGTAAGTCCTACAGAAAGTCATCTAATTTATGCAAAAGGGAAAGTTGCACCTCTCAAACCTACCCGAACCATACCTCAATTGGAACTATTGGCTGCTGCATTAGCCATTAAAACCATTTCATTGCTTAAGGATGCTTACCATGATGTGAACATAACTGATATCCACATCTGGCTTGACAGTAAGATTTGTCTTGCCTGGATACGGAATGATAGCATTAATAGTAAGAATATCTTTGTAAGAAATAGGCTAAAAGAAATAGCTGAAGCTAATGAAAGCCTACAAGTAAACTTTCACTATGTTCCAACTAAACAAAATCCAGCAGACTTTCTGACCAGAGGTTTATCCTACAAGTTGTTGAAGTCAAACAAAACTTGGTTTATGGGACCTAAGTGGCTCTGTAATACAGACCAATGGCCTGTGGAACAAGTTAACTTGACATTAAATTTAATCTTTTCAAATGAAAAGGTTGAACCAATCACTAATTATGAACGTTATTCTGATTTCAGTAAACTTGTCAGGGTCACAGCCTACTGTTTGAGGTTTGCTCACAACTGTTTAACTACAATTAACAAACAGCTAAATAAAAACAATCATAATTATACAGAAGTTGCAACCAAGTACTGGATAGGCCATGCACAACAAAAAGAGTACAATAAAGAGTTAGAATTCTTGACTAATGGGAAACAAACAAAAAACCTGTACCATCAGTAGTTGTGGATCTAAACTTGTTCAGAGATGAGGAAGGCCTTCTAAGGGTAAAGGGAGATTAGACAAATCAAAACTGTCATACAAAAGCAAACATCCAATCCTTTTACCTAGATTTAGCTATTTGACAACATTAATCATCAGAAAAACACACAATGATGTATATCATATGGGGTTACCACAGACACTAACTACATTAAGAAAAACTTATTGGATACCCAAGGGAAGGATCACTGTTAAAACAGTCCTGAGTGAGTGTGTCACATGTAGGCGTATTCATGCTAGGCCCTATAGGAAACCAAATCCTCCTGCTTGCCAGAGGAGAGAGTTACTCTCAACAGACCCTTTGAGACTGTAGGCATTGACTATACAGGAGCATTGACTGTAGGGGTGGTTGACACTGAACAAAAAATGTACATTGTACTGTTTACATGTGCTGCCTCACGAGCTGTTTATCTGGATGTTGTGGAGGACCTTACAGCAGAATCTTTTGTTGCTGTCTTTAAGCGATTCTGTGCACGACATTCAGTACCAAGACAGTTTGGACTGACAATGCTACATATTTCAAGGCTGGTGAACAAGTCATCCACGACTTGTTAAGTGATGAACTCACACAATTATATATACAAAATTCAAACATAAAGTGGAAGTATATTCCGGTTGCCTCTCCTTGGTATGGTTCTATCTGGGAGAGGAATATACAAACAGTAAAGAATTGCTTGAAGAAAGCAATTGGTAAAAACAGATACACTTATTTGAGTTGCTCACTCTCCTGGCTGAGATTGAGAACATCATAAACAATAGACCACTCACTTATGTGAGTGACAACATTAATGACCCAGAACCATTAACTCCAAATCATTTGATTAGGGAGAACAAGTTAGTCTCCTGCCGGACTACAATATAGACTCTTCAGAAGACCCAAACTGACTCAACGACATGATGAGCTCCAGACTAAGTTAAAATTTAGCTAGAGTTAAAGCTCATTTCATTAAACAGTGGAAAACTGAGTACTTGATGGGTCTAAGGGAGAGACATAAACAAATGACTAAGAAGGATTGGTCTGACACAATTAAGGTAGGGGACCTTGTTCTCATACATGACAGTACTCCAAGACAATACTGGCCTCTGGCTAGAGTTTTAGAACTCAGACCAGGGGCAGACGAGGTAACAAGAGTGGTCAAATTAAGGACTTCAACGGGTGACACAACAAGAGACATTTCTCTTTTGTACCCTTAGAGTCTGGACCCAAAACAATGGACTTTGGAGAACCTTCTCCACTGACAGTAACAACTGGAGACACTGAACTTCCAGTAACTATTCCTTTGACAGTAGGAGTGGTAACGCATCCTACTACAACATTGACAGACACAAGACCTCAGCGACAAACAGCATTAAAGGCGCGACTATTTTTACAAAAAAAATAGTGCTGGGGAATTGTAATTTTATCTTCTAACTTTCACTTTTTCTTTTCTTATGGTAAAGACCATAGACAGTTTCATCCTATGGATGTATATTTTTCTTCTAATTAAATGCTACACTTCTCCATGAGAAGGTGAGGATAGTCACTGTTAATCAGATTAACAGGCATTACAGTCAAATAGTTAGCTAGTCTACACTCAGACATAAAAATTGGTGACAATGACACCAAAATTTTTATCTCCCGGGGCCCCAGTATATGAAAAACTGATGAGTGGGTAGTTGGGAGGTAACGAAAATGGTTCACTGAGTAGGTAGGTAGTTAATCTAACAATTATTAAATTCCTTTTATGTCAATACTGGGTGGATAAACCAATTGGTTGCTCACCAGAGTTATTCTCCACACTAGATTTATATACTGTGTGACAAGAGCGTGCTCGGTAATAGATATACATTACCGATCAACCAACCGAGGAAAAAACCAAGACGACGCTGGTGGAAAAAGCCCCGCGAAAAGGAGAACAAAGGAGAACGAAAACGAGGAACGGGCGAGAAGGACGGAACGAGAGAAGGGACAAGAACAGACAACGAAAAAGATCCCCACCAGCAAGTACGCTCTTAACAATTAAACAAGACGGAAAAAGGGACTCTCTAATAACTAGCAGTAAGTGACTAATTGTGTTTTTAACCCAGTTTTACGTAGACTCATTAAATAAGCTGGGTCAGACAACTTAGGCCTACATGTGGCCTAAGACCCAGCATCAAACTAAACATAGCTTAACAAAGTAAAGGTAGATTGCCCTAACCTAGTTGGTGAGGAATCCTACTGTGGACCTCAATTTATCTGCCCGCTCTGGACCATTTCCGGAATCTCTAGGCTGACCCCTCTAGGCTAGACTTGATCTACTCTATAGTTAGACTGGAGATATAAGGGGTGGGTTAATTGTGGACCAATTCATACAGAGCATTTTTCACATTGGTGGTCCGTGTGTGGGGAATTTACAAACCTTAACCTTACTTAACAAAAAAAAAAAAATTGCAGAATTAGGCTAAATGGTCTAGCCTAAGCCTAACCTAATCAAGCCTAATTAGGTCTACAACCTAGGGCCTAACTAGGAAACATTTACATTTAAGGAGTCTCATTCTCTTATAAGCTTAGACCTGAGTGACACATAAGTACTTGGGGGGATTAAACCAAATTTAAAACTTGACTGTTTTGTCTGTGATCTCTCTTCTCTGGTAATTTTTCTTGTCCTCTATTTCATTACGATCCCCAGTTAAACAATTTTGACTTAAACATGGACAGTGAGGAATTAAAAAAGTTAAAAAAGAAAAGGGGGGGAAAGTTGGGGGCTGTTACAAAGGCCGTGAACACTTTTAACAATATTACAAACCAGGTAAGGAAGATTTAGAGTGTGTAATTCTTAAATTGGAAACTAAAAAGAAGGAAATAATAGCCATTGATGAGAGTATTTCAGAGTTAGTTGAATCCGAAATGGCTGAAGAACAATTGATAGACCTTTACGCTGATAATGATGTTCAGGTAATCTCAATTGAACAGCAAATAAGGAGACTACGGTCTCGTTTGACTGACTTAACACCAAATAAACCTAATTCTGATTTTAATCAAAGTAGAGCTAACCTTCAACAAAATTTAAGTGGCATGCTAAATCCTGAGTCACAAGAATTGAGGGCTCAGTTACCCATTTTGCTAGTACCAACATTTGAAGGGGACACGGTACAATTCCCATCTTTCATTGACAAATTTGAGAGTTTAATAGGTAATAAACCTTATATTTCAACTGTTCATAAGTTTAGCTACTTAACTAGTTTCCTTAAAGGCCCAGCCTATAACCTGATAACCTATTTACCAGCTGTAGGGGAATTCATATGAAGTAGCTATTGATCTCTTAAAACGTAATTACATTAGTAAAGATGAGATTGTATATGAATTATCTCAACAAATTTTTGATTTTGCACCCACAAAAGATAACCATAGTGATATGGAAAATTTTTATACAAAATTAGAAGCTATTATAGGACAACTGGTTAGCAATGAGATAGATATTAAAGCTTCATCTTGGATTATACAAGGCATAGTTCTTAGGTGCCTTCCTTTGAGGGTTAAAGATATTTTAGTTCTAAAGACGGGAGAAAATTATCCTAATCTTGAAAATATCAGAAAACACTTTCCAAATATCCTAACTAATTACAAATTGAGAGATATTCCATCACAAAATAAGACCCAGACTATGGATAAACCAAAGACTGTTCCCAGAGAACAACTAGCTACAGCCAAACAGACAAAACTTGATACTGTAGAATCAAATGTGACCAACTGTAATCAGACCCGGATCTAGGGGGGGGGCTATGTGGGCTGCAGCCACGGGCCCCGCATTTGAGGGGGCCCCAAATTTTCTACATTATTTATTTTAATTTTAGGTTTTTACATTTATTATTACATTTACTAATTTCCTTTATTATTATTTCAGATTTTTTATTGTGAGGTGAAATGTCTAAGCGATCTTACGAAAGTGGAAGTAGCAATCAGCAGCAGCATCAGCTTGGAGAA
The DNA here is from genome assembly GCA_023014485.1 of Bathynomus jamesi. Taxonomy (NCBI): domain Eukaryota; kingdom Metazoa; phylum Arthropoda; class Malacostraca; order Isopoda; family Cirolanidae; genus Bathynomus; species Bathynomus jamesi. The sequence goes on along the minus strand of JAJOZX010001534.1, from coordinate 630,038 downwards.
GTTTTCCCCAATGTCTTAAATGCATACAGAATGTACTTGTCATTGATGGTGACCAATTGTACCGGCGAACAGAGTTTTTCTAAGTTAAAGCGACTGAAATGTTGCACACGTTCAACAATGAAGCAAAAGCGATTACAGTCACTGGCAATTCTCTATGTTAAACATGCTCTGGCCAAAGAAGTCGATTTTCGAAATATTATTAATGAATTTGCCCAAAAAAAGGCTCGTCGGTTCAATCGGTTGCCAGCTCATAATCAGTAGGTAGGTGTGTATAAAATTATTAATTCAGGAAAATATAATATGTAAAATAAAGTAAATATTTGTAAAGTAATATGTTTGTTCTGAAAACTAAATAAATAAAGTAAAGTAATATGTTTGTTCTGAGGGGCCCCCAAAAAAAATTAGCCACGGGCCCCCATTCTTCTAGATCCGGGCCTGACTGTAATACACGAACACCTACATTACAGAACTTTAATGTAACTGCTGCCTCAACTTACACACTACATTGCAAATTTTGTGCAAGTAATGAACACAGTAGTACTGGGTGTGACAAATATTCAGACTTTAACCAAAGAGCTAAAAGATGTGAACAGTTGAACCTATGTAAAAAGTGTACTGGCCAGGGACATTATAAGAAAGACTGTAAATCTAGGTTAAGATTCAAGTGTAAGTTTTGTAAAAGTTTACGACATGTCTCATCAATGTGTGATTCACCAAAGTGTCCAAACAATAGTACTCAAACTCAAAAGATACCTCCACCAAACAAAGGTAATCAAGAAAATGCCACTTTCATGGGACATTCTGTTTGTTCAAACAACGTAACAAGAAACACTGAGATTCTTTTACCAACTATTACTTTGGACTTAGTGAATAGTGAGGGTAGCACCACTCCAGTGAGATGTCTTATAGACTGTTGTTCTCAACAAACATTTGTTTCACAAAATGTAATTAATAAATTGGGTTTGCACCAAACCCGAATGAACAAAAACTCAATATTGCATCCTTTGTTAAGGATAACTCGGACAAAAATAGCTATAAGACAATTGACCTGGAACTACATTTAGAAAATAAATTAGAGAAAATTGAAGCAGTTATTATTTCTAAAGTAGGACAAAACAAACTGGTTATACCCAAACTAGAACAAACCATAAATCATTTGGGAAAACACTACAAAATAGCTGATAGACATATCACAAACAACACAGTAGCTAACATTGAAATGTTAGTAGGGGCAGATTATATTAATCTTATTCATAAGGGCATAGTAGAGATAGGTGATGGTATAGCTTATCAGACTCCATCAGGGATAGCCCCTTTGGGTGACCTATCCAAATACAACCTAGACCTAAACCAAAATAGTTCATGACCAACAAATACTATGTGCCTCAACTCAGTCCTACATAACACCTGTAAGAATAGCAACACTTTGAATAATATTATATCAACTGAGAACATTAATTCATCACTATCAAATGAAACTCTGGATGAGGCAATTCAAACTTTATGGTTGCTAGAATCTGTGGGTATACATGACACAAATCAAACTTCAGAAGATCAGTTAATGGTAGAAAGATTTGAAGACACCATTCAGTGCAAAGACAATAGTTATTTTATTGAGTTACCTTGGAAAATAAATTGTCCAACTTTAAGAGACAATCTCAAAGTAGCTAAAGGACATTTATATAAAGTAATGAAAAAACTCAAACAAGATAATAATATTCAAATATATAATGATGTCTTCAAAGAACAGCTACAGAAAGGCTTCATTGAAGAAGTAACAAATAACCCTTTTAAAAAAGATGGTTGTCATTATTTAACCCATAGGGGGGTTTATCGACAAGATGCCCCAACAACAAAACTCAGAGTAGTATATAACTGTAGCCTCAAAGACAGTGATAAACACAGTTTGAATGATTGCCTGATTGAGGGTCCTAATCTCATTTCTGACCTTGTGAAGATCTTACTGAGGTTCAGGTTAGATAAATATGCCGTACAAAGTGACATTTCAAAGGCATTTTTGAGAATAAATCTTAAAAATGAATATGATAAGAACCAACTTAGGTTCTTATGGTTCAAGGATCCATTTGATTTGAATAAAGGGTTCATAACCTATAGATTTAATGTTGTGTTGTTTGGAGCCAATTGCTCACCTAGCCTATTAGCATTGACAATTGGACATCATTTGAACCAGTTTAATAACTCTTTAACATTGAACTTCCTTAAGGAACATTTTTACGTAGACAATCTAATAGGCTCAACAACAACAAAATCTGAATTATCTGAAGTCTATGAACGCTCTCAAAACATTATGCAACAAGGTAACTTTGAACTTAGAGAGTGGATTTCAAATGATGAGGATTTAAACAAAAAGATTTTAAAGGATAATAATGGTCTTACTGAGCCATCAGACAGAGTTAAAACTTTAGGTATGAACTGGTATTTGGATGCAACTTCTAACAGTCATGATTCAATCTGTACTAAAGGTTTTAAACTTGATGAGGAAGCAAATACTAAAAGACAAATATTATCAGAGGCTTCCAAAATTTTTGATCCCATGGGTCTATTCCTGCCTTCAACAATAAAATCAAAGATTCTCCTCCAAGAAATTTGGAGGACAAATGTTGGGTGGGATGATCCAATAACAAATGAAGATAAAAAATCTTGGAAGAAGTTAGCTGCTGATTTAACAAAAGTGCAGAACATTAAAATTCAAAGGTGCTGTGGGTTTAGGGATAAGCCCCAGAGACTTCATGTGTTTGCTGATGCAAGCACACAAGCTTATGGGTGCTGTGCGTATCTTGTAAGTCCTACAGAAAGTCATCTAATTTATGCAAAAGGGAAAGTTGCACCTCTCAAACCTACCCGAACCATACCTCAATTGGAACTATTGGCTGCTGCATTAGCCATTAAAACCATTTCATTGCTTAAGGATGCTTACCATGATGTGAACATAACTGATATCCACATCTGGCTTGACAGTAAGATTTGTCTTGCCTGGATACGGAATGATAGCATTAATAGTAAGAATATCTTTGTAAGAAATAGGCTAAAAGAAATAGCTGAAGCTAATGAAAGCCTACAAGTAAACTTTCACTATGTTCCAACTAAACAAAATCCAGCAGACTTTCTGACCAGAGGTTTATCCTACAAGTTGTTGAAGTCAAACAAAACTTGGTTTATGGGACCTAAGTGGCTCTGTAATACAGACCAATGGCCTGTGGAACAAGTTAACTTGACATTAAATTTAATCTTTTCAAATGAAAAGGTTGAACCAATCACTAATTATGAACGTTATTCTGATTTCAGTAAACTTGTCAGGGTCACAGCCTACTGTTTGAGGTTTGCTCACAACTGTTTAACTACAATTAACAAACAGCTAAATAAAAACAATCATAATTATACAGAAGTTGCAACCAAGTACTGGATAGGCCATGCACAACAAAAAGAGTACAATAAAGAGTTAGAATTCTTGACTAATGGGAAACAAACAAAAGAACCTGTACCATCAGTAGTTGTGGATCTAAACTTGTTCAGAGATGAGGAAGGCCTTCTAAGGTGTAAAGGGAGATTAGACAAATCAAAACTGTCATACAAAAGCAAACATCCAATCCTTTTACCTAGATTTAGCTATTTGACAACATTAATCATCAGAAAAACACACAATGATGTATATCATATGGGGGTACCACAGACACTAACTACATTAAGAAAAACTTATTGGATACCCAAGGGAAGGATCACTGTTAAAACAGTCCTGAGTGAGTGTGTCACATGTAGGCGTATTCATGCTAGGCCCTATAGGAAACCAAATCCTCCTGCTTTGCCAGAGGAGAGAGTTACTCTCAACAGACCCTTTGAGACTGTAGGCATTGACTATACAGGAGCATTGACTGTAGGGGTGGTTGACACTGAACAAAAAATGTACATTGTACTGTTTACATGTGCTGCCTCACGAGCTGTTTATCTGGATGTTGTGGAGGACCTTACAGCAGAATCTTTTGTTGCTGTCTTTAAGCGATTCTGTGCACGACATTCAGTACCAAAGACAGTTTGGACTGACAATGCTACATATTTCAAGGCTGGTGAACAAGTCATCCACGACTTGTTAAGTGATGAACTCACACAATTATATATACAAAATTCAAACATAAAGTGGAAGTATATTCCGGTTGCCTCTCCTTGGTATGGTTCTATCTGGGAGAGGAATATACAAACAGTAAAGAATTGCTTGAAGAAAGCAATTGGTAAAAAACAGATACACTTATTTGAGTTGCTCACTCTCCTGGCTGAGATTGAGAACATCATAAACAATAGACCACTCACTTATGTGAGTGACAACATTAATGACCCAGAACCATTAACTCCAAATCATTTGATTAGGGGAGAACAAGTTAGTCTCCTGCCGGACTACAATATAGACTCTTCAGAAGACCCAAACTGGACTCAACGACATGATGAGCTCCAGACTAAGTTACAACATTTAGCTAGAGTTAAAGCTCATTTCATTAAACAGTGGAAAACTGAGTACTTGATGGGTCTAAGGGAGAGACATAAACAAATGACTAAGAAGGATTGGTCTGACACAATTAAGGTAGGGGACCTTGTTCTCATACATGACAGTACTCCAAGACAATACTGGCCTCTGGCTAGAGTTTTAGAACTCAGACCAGGGGCAGACGGGGTAACAAGAGTGGTCAAATTAAGGACTTCAACGGGTGACACAACAAGAGACATTTCTCTTTTGTACCCTTTAGAGTCTGGACCCAAAACAATGGACTTTGGAGAACCTTCTCCACTGACAGTAACAACTGGAGACACTGAACTTCCAGTAACTATTCCTTTGACAGTAGGAGTGGTAACGCATCCTACTACAACATTGACAGACACAAGACCTCAGCGACAAACAGCATTAAAGGCGCGACTATTTTTACAAAAAAAATAGATGCTGGGGAATTGTAATTTTATCTTCTAACTTTCACTTTTTCTTTTCTTATGGTAAAGACCATAGACAGTTTCATCCTATGGATGTATATTTTCTCTTCTAATTAAATGCTACACCTTCTCCATGAGAAGGTGAGGATAGTCACTGTTAATCAGATTAACAGGCATTTACAGTCAAATAGTTAGCTAGTCTACACTCAGACATAAAAATTGGTGACAATGACACCAAAATTTTTATCTCCCGGGGCCCCCAGTATATGAAAAACTGATGAGTGGGTAGTTGGGAGGTAACGAAAATGGTTCACTGAGTAGGTAGGTAGTTAATCTAACAATTATTAAATTCCTTTTATGTCAATAACTGGGTGGATGAAACCAATTGGTTGCTCACCAGAGTTATTCTCCACACTAGTATTTATATACTGTGTGACAAGAGCGTGCTCGGTAATAGATATACATTACCGATCAACCAACCGAGGAAAAAACCAAGACGACGCTGGTGGAAAAAGCCCCGCGAAAAGGAGAACAAAGGAGAACGAAAACGAGGAACGGGGCGAGAAGACGGAACGAGAGAAGGGACAAGAACAGACAACGAAAAAGATCCCCACCAGCAAGTACGCTCTTAACAATTAAACAAGACGGAAAAAGGGACTCTCTAATAACTAGCAGTAAGTGACTAATTGTGTTTTTAACCCAGTTTTACGTAGACTCATTAAATTAAGCTGGGTCAGACAACTTAGGCCTACATTGTGGCCTAAGACCCAGCATCAACTCATAGCTTAACAAAGGTAAAGGTAGATTGCCCTAACCTAGTTTGGTGAGGAATCCTACTGTGGACCTCAATTTATCTGCCCGCTCTGGACCATTTCCGGAATCTCTAGGCTGACCCCTCTAGGCTAGACTTGATCTACTCTATAGTTAGACTGGAGATATAAGGGGTGGGTTAATTGTGGACCAATTCATACAGAGCATTTTTCACATTGGTGGTCCGTGTGTGGGGAATTTACAAACCTTAACCTTACTTAACAAAAAAAAAAAATTGCAGAATTAGGCTAAATGGTCTAGCCTAAGCCTAACCTAATCAAGCCTAATTAGGTCTACAACCTAGGGCCTAACTAGGAAACATTTACATTTAAGGAGTCTCATTCTCTTATAAGCTTAGACCTGAGTGACACATAAGTACTTGGGGGGATTAAACCAAATTTAAAACTTGACTGTTTTGTCTGTGATCTCTCTTCTCTGGTAATTTCTTCTTGTCCTCTATTTCATTACGATCCCCAGTTAAACAATTTTGACTTAAACATGGACAGTGAGGAATTAAAAAAGTTAAAAAAGAAAAGGGGGGGAAAGTTGGGGGCTGTTACAAAGGCCGTGAACACTTTTAACAATATTACACAACCAGGTAAGGAAGATTTAGAGTGTGTAATTCTTAAATTGGAAACTAAAAAGAAGGAAATAATAGCCATTGATGAGAGTATTTCAGAGTTAGTTGAATCCGAAATGGCTGAAGAACAATTGATAGACCTTTACGCTGATAATGATGTTCAGGTAATCTCAATTGAACAGCAAATAAGGAGACTACGGTCTCGTTTGACTGACTTAACACCAAATAAACCTAATTCTGATTTTAATCAAAGTAGAGCTAACCTTCAACAAAATTTAAGTGGCATGCTAAATCCTGAGTCACAAGAATTGAGGGCTCAGTTACCCATTTTGCTAGTACCAACATTTGAAGGGGACACGGTACAATTCCCATCTTTCATTGACAAATTTGAGAGTTTAATAGGTAATAAACCTTATATTTCAACTGTTCATAAGTTTAGCTACTTAACTAGTTTCCTTAAAGGCCCAGCCTATAACCTGATAACCTATTTACCAGCTGTAGGGAATTCATATGAAGTAGCTATTGATCTCTTAAAACGTAATTACATTAGTAAAGATGAGATTGTATATGAATTATCTCAACAAATTTTTGATTTTGCACCCACAAAAGATAACCATAGTGATATGGAAATTTTTATACAAAATTAGAAGCTATTATAGGACAACTGGTTAGCAATGAGATAGATATTAAAGCTTCATCTTGGATTATACAAGGCATAGTTCTTAGGTGCCTTCCTTTGAGGGTTAAAGATATTTTAGTTCTAAAGACGGGAGAAAATTATCCTAATCTTGAAAATATCAGAAAACACTTTCCAAATATCCTAACTAATTACAAATTGAGAGATATTCCATCACAAAATAAGACCCAGACTATGGATAAACCAAAGACTGTTCCCAGAGAACAACTAGCTACAGCCAAACAGACAAAACTTGATACTGTAGAATCAAATGTGACCAACTGTAATCAGACCCGGATCTAGGGGGGGGGGCTATGTGGGCTGCAGCCACGGGCCCCGCATTTGAGGGGGGCCCCAAATTTTCTACATTATTTATTTTAATTTTAGGTTTTTACATTTATTATTACATTTACTAATTTCCTTATTATTATTTCAGATTTTTTATTGTGAGGTGAAATGTCTAAGCGATCTTACGAAAGTGGAAGTAGCAATCAGCAGCAGCATCAGCTTGGAGAAGTTTTCCCCAATGTCTTAAATGCATACAGAATGTACTTGTCATTGATGGTGACCAATTGTACCGGCGAACAGAGTTTTTCTAAGTTAAAGCGACTGAAATGTTGCACACGTTCAACAATGAAGCAAAAGCGATTACAGTCACTGGCAATTCTCTATGTTAAACATGCTCTGGCCAAAGAAGTCGATTTTCGAAATATTATTAATGAATTTGCCCAAAAAAAGGCTCGTCGGTTCAATCGGTTGCCAGCTCATAATCAGTAGGTAGGTGTGTATAAAATTATTAATTCAGGAAAATATAATATGTAAAATAAAGTAAAATATTTGTAAAGTAATATGTTTGTTCTGAAAACTAAATAAATAAAGTAAAGTAATATGTTTGTTCTGAGGGGCCCCCAAAAAAATAATTAGCCACGGGCCCCCATTCTTCTAGATCCGGGCCTGACTGTAATACACGAACACCTACATTACAGAACTTTAATGTAACTGCTGCCTCAACTTACACACTACATTGCAAATTTTGTGCAAGTAATGAACACAGTAGTACTGGGTGTGACAAATATTCAGACTTTAACCAAAGAGCTAAAGATGTGAACAGTTGAACCTATGTAAAAGTGTACTGGCCAGGGACATTATAAGAAAGACTGTAAATCTAGGTTAAGATTCAAGTGTAAGTTTTGTAAAAGTTTACGACATGTCTCATCAATGTGTGATTCACCAAAGTGTCCAAACAATAGTACTCAAACTCAAAAGATACCTCCACCAAACAAAGGTAATCAAGAAAATGCCACTTTCATGGGACATTCTGTTTGTTCAAACAACGTAACAAGAACACTGAGATTCTTTTACCAACTATTACTTTGGACTTAGTGAATAGTGAGGGTAGCACCACACAGTGAGATGTCTTATAGACTGTTGTTCTCAACAAACATTTGTTTCACAAAATGTAATTAATAAATTGGGTTTGCACCAAACCCGAATGAACAAAAACTCAATATTGCATCCTTTGTTAAGGATAACTCGGACAAAAATAGCTATAAGACAATTGACCTGGAACTACATTTAGAAAATAAATTAGAGAAAATTGAAGCAGTTATTATTTCTAAAGTAGGACAAAACAAACTGGTTATACCCAAACTAGAACAAACCATAAATCATTTGGGAAAACACTACAAAATAGCTGATAGACATATCACAAACAACACAGTAGCTAACATTGAAATGTTAGTAGGGGCAGATTATATTAATCTTATTCATAAGGGCATAGTAGAGATAGGTGATGGTATAGCTTATCAGACTCCATCAGGGATAGCCCCTTTGGGTGACCTATCCAAATACAACCTAGACCTAAACCAAAATAGTTCATGACCAACAAATACTATGTGCCTCAACTCAGTCCTACATAACACCTGTAAGAATAGCAACACTTTGAATAATATTATATCAACTGAGAACATTAATTCATCACTATCAAATGAAACTCTGGATGAGGCAATTCAAACTTTATGGTTGCTAGAATCTGTGGGTATACATGACACAAATCAAACTTCAGAAGATCAGTTAATGGTAGAAAGATTTGAAGACACCATTCAGTGCAAAGACAATAGTTATTTTATTGAGTTACCTTGGAAAATAAATTGTCCAACTTTAAGAGACAATCTCAAAGTAGCTAAAGGACATTTATATAAAGTAATGAAAAAACTCAAACAAGATAATAATATTCAAATATATAATGATGTCTTCAAAGAACAGCTACAGAAAGGCTTCATTGAAGAAGTAACAAATAACCCTTTTAAAAAAGATGGTTGTCATTATTTAACCCATAGGGGGTTTATCGACAAGATGCCCCAACAACAAAACTCAGAGTAGTATATAACTGTAGCCTCAAAGACAGTGATAAACACAGTTTGAATGATTGCCTGATTGAGGGTCCTAATCTCATTTCTGACCTTGTGAAGATCTTACTGAGGTTCAGGTTAGATAAATATGCCGTACAAAGTGACATTTCAAAGGCATTTTTGAGAATAAATCTTAAAAATGAATATGATAAGAACCAACTTAGGTTCTTATGGTTCAAGGATCCATTTGATTTGAATAAAGGGTTCATAACCTATAGATTTAATGTTGTGTTGTTTGGAGCCAATTGCTCACCTAGCCTATTAGCATTGACAATTGGACATCATTTGAACCAGTTTAATAACTCTTTAACATTGAACTTCCTTAAGGAACATTTTTACGTAGACAATCTAATAGGCTCAACAACAACAAAATCTGAATTATCTGAAGTCTATGAACGCTCTCAAAACATTATGCAACAAGGTAACTTTGAACTTAGAGAGTGGATTTCAAATGATGAGGATTTAAACAAAAAGATTTTAAAGGATAATAATGGTCTTACTGAGCCATCAGACAGAGTTAAAACTTTAGGTATGAACTGGTATTTGGATGCAACTTCTAACAGTCATGATTCAATCTGTACTAAAGGTTTTAAACTTGATGAGGAAGCAAATACTAAAAGACAAATATTATCAGAGGCTTCCAAAATTTTTGATCCCATGGGTCTATTCCTGCCTTCAACAATAAAATCAAAGATTCTCCTCCAAGAAATTTGGAGGACAAATGTTGGGTGGGATGATCCAATAACAAATGAAGATAAAAAATCTTGGAAGAAGTTAGCTGCTGATTTAACAAAAGTGCAGAACATTAAAATTCAAAGGTGCTGTGGGTTTAGGGATAAGCCCCAGAGACTTCATGTGTTTGCTGATGCAAGCACACAAGCTTATGGGTGCTGTGCGTATCTTGTAAGTCCTACAGAAAGTCATCTAATTTATGCAAAAGGGAAAGTTGCACCTCTCAAACCTACCCGAACCATACCTCAATTGGAACTATTGGCTGCTGCATTAGCCATTAAAACCATTTCATTGCTTAAGGATGCTTACCATGATGTGAACATAACTGATATCCACATCTGGCTTGACAGTAAGATTTGTCTTGCCTGGATACGGAATGATAGCATTAATAGTAAGAATATCTTTGTAAGAAATAGGCTAAAAGAAATAGCTGAAGCTAATGAAAGCCTACAAGTAAACTTTCACTATGTTCCAACTAAACAAAATCCAGCAGACTTTCTGACCAGAGGTTTATCCTACAAGTTGTTGAAGTCAAACAAAACTTGGTTTATGGGACCTAAGTGGCTCTGTAATACAGACCAATGGCCTGTGGAACAAGTTAACTTGACATTAAATTTAATCTTTTCAAATGAAAAGGTTGAACCAATCACTAATTATGAACGTTATTCTGATTTCAGTAAACTTGTCAGGGTCACAGCCTACTGTTTGAGGTTTGCTCACAACTGTTTAACTACAATTAACAAACAGCTAAATAAAAACAATCATAATTATACAGAAGTTGCAACCAAGTACTGGATAGGCCATGCACAACAAAAAGAGTACAATAAAGAGTTAGAATTCTTGACTAATGGGAAACAAACAAAAGAACCTGTACCATCAGTAGTTGTGGATCTAAACTTGTTCAGAGATGAGGAAGGCCTTCTAAGGTGTAAAGGGAGATTAGACAAATCAAAACTGTCATACAAAAGCAAACATCCAATCCTTTTACCTAGATTTAGCTATTTGACAACATTAATCATCAGAAAAACACACAATGATGTATATCATATGGGGGTACCACAGACACTAACTACATTAAGAAAAACTTATTGGATACCCAAGGGAAGGATCACTGTTAAAACAGTCCTGAGTGAGTGTGTCACATGTAGGCGTATTCATGCTAGGCCCTATAGGAAACCAAATCCTCCTGCTTTGCCAGAGGAGAGAGTTACTCTCAACAGACCCTTTGAGACTGTAGGCATTGACTATACAGGAGCATTGACTGTAGGGGTGGTTGACACTGAACAAAAAATGTACATTGTACTGTTTACATGTGCTGCCTCACGAGCTGTTTATCTGGATGTTGTGGAGGACCTTACAGCAGAATCTTTTGTTGCTGTCTTTAAGCGATTCTGTGCACGACATTCAGTACCAAAGACAGTTTGGACTGACAATGCTACATATTTCAAGGCTGGTGAACAAGTCATCCACGACTTGTTAAGTGATGAACTCACACAATTATATATACAAAATTCAAACATAAAGTGGAAGTATATTCCGGTTGCCTCTCCTTGGTATGGTTCTATCTGGGAGAGGAATATACAAACAGTAAAGAATTGCTTGAAGAAAGCAATTGGTAAAAAACAGATACACTTATTTGAGTTGCTCACTCTCCTGGCTGAGATTGAGAACATCATAAACAATAGACCACTCACTTATGTGAGTGACAACATTAATGACCCAGAACCATTAACTCCAAATCATTTGATTAGGGGAGAACAAGTTAGTCTCCTGCCGGACTACAATATAGACTCTTCAGAAGACCCAAACTGGACTCAACGACATGATGAGCTCCAGACTAAGTTACAACATTTAGCTAGAGTTAAAGCTCATTTCATTAAACAGTGGAAAACTGAGTACTTGATGGGTCTAAGGGAGAGACATAAACAAATGACTAAGAAGGATTGGTCTGACACAATTAAGGTAGGGGACCTTGTTCTCATACATGACAGTACTCCAAGACAATACTGGCCTCTGGCTAGAGTTTTAGAACTCAGACCAGGGGCAGACGGGGTAACAAGAGTGGTCAAATTAAGGACTTCAACGGGTGACACAACAAGAGACATTTCTCTTTTGTACCCTTTAGAGTCTGGACCCAAAACAATGGACTTTGGAGAACCTTCTCCACTGACAGTAACAACTGGAGACACTGAACTTCCAGTAACTATTCCTTTGACAGTAGGAGTGGTAACGCATCCTACTACAACATTGACAGACACAAGACCTCAGCGACAAACAGCATTAAAGGCGCGACTATTTTTACAAAAAAAATAGATGCTGGGGAATTGTAATTTTATCTTCTAACTTTCACTTTTTCTTTTCTTATGGTAAAGACCATAGACAGTTTCATCCTATGGATGTATATTTTCTCTTCTAATTAAATGCTACACCTTCTCCATGAGAAGGTGAGGATAGTCACTGTTAATCAGATTAACAGGCATTTACAGTCAAATAGTTAGCTAGTCTACACTCAGACATAAAAATTGGTGACAATGACACCAAAATTTTTATCTCCCGGGGCCCCCAGTATATGAAAAACTGATGAGTGGGTAGTTGGGAGGTAACGAAAATGGTTCACTGAGTAGGTAGGTAGTTAATCTAACAATTATTAAATTCCTTTTATGTCAATAACTGGGTGGATGAAACCAATTGGTTGCTCACCAGAGTTATTCTCCACACTAGTATTTATATACTGTGTGACAAGAGCGTGCTCGGTAATAGATATACATTACCGATCAACCAACCGAGGAAAAAACCAAGACGACGCTGGTGGAAAAAGCCCCGCGAAAAGGAGAACAAAGGAGAACGAAAACGAGGAACGGGGCGAGAAGACGGAACGAGAGAAGGGACAAGAACAGACAACGAAAAAGATCCCCACCAGCAAGTACGCTCTTAACAATTAAACAAGACGGAAAAAGGGACTCTCTAATAACTAGCAGTAAGTGACTAATTGTGTTTTTAACCCAGTTTTACGTAGACTCATTAAATTAAGCTGGGTCAGACAACTTAGGCCTACATTGTGGCCTAAGACCCAGCATCAACTCATAGCTTAACAAAGGTAAAGGTAGATTGCCCTAACCTAGTTTGGTGAGGAATCCTACTGTGGACCTCAATTTATCTGCCCGCTCTGGACCATTTCCGGAATCTCTAGGCTGACCCCTCTAGGCTAGACTTGATCTACTCTATAGTTAGACTGGAGATATAAGGGGTGGGTTAATTGTGGACCAATTCATACAGAGCATTTTTCACATTGGTGGTCCGTGTGTGGGGAATTTACAAACCTTAACCTTACTTAACAAAAAAAAAAAATTGCAGAATTAGGCTAAATGGTCTAGCCTAAGCCTAACCTAATCAAGCCTAATTAGGTCTACAACCTAGGGCCTAACTAGGAAACATTTACATTTAAGGAGTCTCATTCTCTTATAAGCTTAGACCTGAGTGACACATAAGTACTTGGGGGGGATTAAACCAAATTTAAAACTTGACTGTTTTGTCTGTGATCTCTCTTCTCTGGTAATTTCTTCTTGTCCTCTATTTCATTACGATCCCCAGTTAAACAATTTTGACTTAAACATGGACAGTGAGGAATTAAAAAAGTTAAAAAAGAAAAGGGGGGGAAAGTTGGGGGCTGTTACAAAGGCCGTGAACACTTTTAACAATATTACACAACCAGGTAAGGAAGATTTAGAGTGTGTAATTCTTAAATTGGAAACTAAAAAGAAGGAAATAATAGCCATTGATGAGAGTATTTCAGAGTTAGTTGAATCCGAAATGGCTGAAGAACAATTGATAGACCTTTACGCTGATAATGATGTTCAGGTAATCTCAATTGAACAGCAAATAAGGAGACTACGGTCTCGTTTGACTGACTTAACACCAAATAAACCTAATTCTGATTTTAATCAAAGTAGAGCTAACCTTCAACAAAATTTAAGTGGCATGCTAAATCCTGAGTCACAAGAATTGAGGGCTCAGTTACCCATTTTGCTAGTACCAACATTTGAAGGGGACACGGTACAATTCCCATCTTTCATTGACAAATTTGAGAGTTTAATAGGTAATAAACCTTATATTTCAACTGTTCATAAGTTTAGCTACTTAACTAGTTTCCTTAAAGGCCCAGCCTATAACCTGATAACCTATTTACCAGCTGTAGGGGAATTCATATGAAGTAGCTATTGATCTCTTAAAACGTAATTACATTAGTAAAGATGAGATTGTATATGAATTATCTCAACAAATTTTTGATTTTGCACCCACAAAAGATAACCATAGTGATATGGAAAATTTTTATACAAAATTAGAAGCTATTATAGGACAACTGGTTAGCAATGAGATAGATATTAAAGCTTCATCTTGGATTATACAAGGCATAGTTCTTAGGTGCCTTCCTTTGAGGGTTAAAGATATTTTAGTTCTAAAGACGGGAGAAAATTATCCTAATCTTGAAAATATCAGAAAACACTTTCCAAATATCCTAACTAATTACAAATTGAGAGATATTCCATCACAAAATAAGACCCAGACTATGGATAAACCAAAGACTGTTCCCAGAGAACAACTAGCTACAGCCAAACAGACAAAACTTGATACTGTAGAATCAAATGTGACCAACTGTAATCAGACCCGGATCTAGGGGGGGGGGCTATGTGGGCTGCAGCCACGGGCCCCGCATTTGAGGGGGGCCCCAAATTTTCTACATTATTTATTTTAATTTTAGGTTTTTACATTTATTATTACATTTACTAATTTCCTTTATTATTATTTCAGATTTTTTATTGTGAGGTGAAATGTCTAAGCGATCTTACGAAAGTGGAAGTAGCAATCAGCAGCAGCATCAGCTTGGAGAAGTTTTCCCCAATGTCTTAAATGCATACAGAATGTACTTGTCATTGATGGTGACCAATTGTACCGGCGAACAGAGTTTTTCTAAGTTAAAGCGACTGAAATGTTGCACACGTTCAACAATGAAGCAAAAGCGATTACAGTCACTGGCAATTCTCTATGTTAAACATGCTCTGGCCAAAGAAGTCGATTTTCGAAATATTATTAATGAATTTGCCCAAAAAAAGGCTCGTCGGTTCAATCGGTTGCCAGCTCATAATCAGTAGGTAGGTGTGTATAAAATTATTAATTCAGGAAAATATAATATGTAAAATAAAGTAAAATATTTGTAAAGTAATATGTTTGTTCTGAAAACTAAATAAATAAAGTAAAGTAATATGTTTGTTCTGAGGGGCCCCCAAAAAAATAATTAGCCACGGGCCCCCATTCTTCTAGATCCGGGCCTGACTGTAATACACGAACACCTACATTACAGAACTTTAATGTAACTGCTGCCTCAACTTACACACTACATTGCAAATTTTGTGCAAGTAATGAACACAGTAGTACTGGGTGTGACAAATATTCAGACTTTAACCAAAGAGCTAAAAGATGTGAACAGTTGAACCTATGTAAAAAGTGTACTGGCCAGGGACATTATAAGAAAGACTGTAAATCTAGGTTAAGATTCAGTGTAAGTTTTGTAAAAGTTTACGACATGTCTCATCAATGTGGATTCACCAAAGTGTCCAAACAATATACTCAACTCAAAGATACCTCCACCAAACAAGGTATCAAGAAAATGGCCCACTTTCATGGGACATTCTGTTTGTTCAAACAACGTACAGAAACACTGAGATTCTTTACCACTATTACTTTGGACTTAGTGAATGTGAGGTAGCACCACTCCAGTGATGTCTTATAGACTGTTGTTCTCAACAAACATTTGTTTCACAAAATGTAATTAATAAATTGGGTTTGCACCAAACCCGAATGAACAAAAACTCAATATTGCATCCTTTGTTAAGGATAACTCGACAAAAATAGCTATAAGACAATTGACCTGGAACTACATTTAGAAAATAAATTAGAGAAAATTGAAGCAGTTTATTATTTCTAAGTAGGACAAAACACTGGTTATACCCAAACTAGAACAAACCATAAATCATTTGGGAAAACACTACAAATAGCTGATGACATATCACAAACAACACAGTAGCTAACATTGAAATGTTAGTAGGGCAGATTATATTAATCTTATTCATAAGGCGTAGAGATAGGTGATGGTATGCTTACAGACTCCATCAGGGATAGCCCCTTTGGGTGACCTATCCAATACAACCTAGACCTAACCAAATAGGTAGTTCATGACCAACAAATATATGTGCCTCAACTCAGTCCTACATAACACCTGTAAGAATAGCAACACTTTTGAATAATATTATATCAACTGAGAACATTAATTCATCACTATCAAATGAAACTCTGGATGAGGCATTCAACTTTATGGTTGCTAGAATCTGTTGGGTATACATGCGACACAAATCAAACTCCAGATCAGTTAATGGTAGAAATTTGAAGACACCATTCAGTGCAAAGACAATAGTTATTTTATTGAGTTACCTTGGAAATAAATTGTCCAACTTTAAGAGACAATCTCAAAGTAGCTAAAGGACATTTATATAAAGTAATGAAAAAACTCAAACAAGATAATAATATTCAAATATATAATGATGTCTTCAAAGAACAGCTACAGAAAGGCTTCATTGAAGAAGTAACAAATAACCCTTTTAAAAAAGATGGTTGTCATTATTTAACCCATAGGGGGGTTTATCGACAAGATGCCCCAACAACAAAACTCAGAGTAGTATATAACTGTAGCCTCAAAGACAGTGATAAACACAGTTTGAATGATTGCCTGATTGAGGGTCCTAATCTCATTTCTGACCTTGTGAAGATCTTACTGAGGTTCAGGTTAGATAAATATGCCGTACAAAGTGACATTTCAAAGGCATTTTTGAGAATAAATCTTAAAAATGAATATGATAAGAACCAACTTAGGTTCTTATGGTTCAAGGATCCATTTGATTTGAATAAAGGGTTCATAACCTATAGATTTAATGTTGTGTTGTTTGGAGCCAATTGCTCACCTAGCCTATTAGCATTGACAATTGGACATCATTTGAACCAGTTTAATAACTCTTTAACATTGAACTTCCTTAAGGAACATTTTTACGTAGACAATCTAATAGGCTCAACAACAACAAAATCTGAATTATCTGAAGTCTATGAACGCTCTCAAAACATTATGCAACAAGGTAACTTTGAACTTAGAGAGTGGATTTCAAATGATGAGGATTTAAACAAAAAGATTTTAAAGGATAATAATGGTCTTACTGAGCCATCAGACAGAGTTAAAACTTTAGGTATGAACTGGTATTTGGATGCAACTTCTAACAGTCATGATTCAATCTGTACTAAAGGTTTTAAACTTGATGAGGAAGCAAATACTAAAAGACAAATATTATCAGAGGCTTCCAAAATTTTTGATCCCATGGGTCTATTCCTGCCTTCAACAATAAAATCAAAGATTCTCCTCCAAGAAATTTGGAGGACAAATGTTGGGTGGGATGATCCAATAACAAATGAAGATAAAAAATCTTGGAAGAAGTTAGCTGCTGATTTAACAAAAGTGCAGAACATTAAAATTCAAAGGTGCTGTGGGTTTAGGGATAAGCCCCAGAGACTTCATGTGTTTGCTGATGCAAGCACACAAGCTTATGGGTGCTGTGCGTATCTTGTAAGTCCTACAGAAAGTCATCTAATTTATGCAAAAGGGAAAGTTGCACCTCTCAAACCTACCCGAACCATACCTCAATTGGAACTATTGGCTGCTGCATTAGCCATTAAAACCATTTCATTGCTTAAGGATGCTTACCATGATGTGAACATAACTGATATCCACATCTGGCTTGACAGTAAGATTTGTCTTGCCTGGATACGGAATGATAGCATTAATAGTAAGAATATCTTTGTAAGAAATAGGCTAAAAGAAATAGCTGAAGCTAATGAAAGCCTACAAGTAAACTTTCACTATGTTCCAACTAAACAAAATCCAGCAGACTTTCTGACCAGAGGTTTATCCTACAAGTTGTTGAAGTCAAACAAAACTTGGTTTATGGGACCTAAGTGGCTCTGTAATACAGACCAATGGCCTGTGGAACAAGTTAACTTGACATTAAATTTAATCTTTTCAAATGAAAAGGTTGAACCAATCACTAATTATGAACGTTATTCTGATTTCAGTAAACTTGTCAGGGTCACAGCCTACTGTTTGAGGTTTGCTCACAACTGTTTAACTACAATTAACAAACAGCTAAATAAAAACAATCATAATTATACAGAAGTTGCAACCAAGTACTGGATAGGCCATGCACAACAAAAAGAGTACAATAAAGAGTTAGAATTCTTGACTAATGGGAAACAAACAAAAGAACCTGTACCATCAGTAGTTGTGGATCTAAACTTGTTCAGAGATGAGGAAGGCCTTCTAAGGTGTAAAGGGAGATTAGACAAATCAAAACTGTCATACAAAAGCAAACATCCAATCCTTTTACCTAGATTTAGCTATTTGACAACATTAATCATCAGAAAAACACACAATGATGTATATCATATGGGGTACCACAGACACTAACTACATTAAGAAAAACTTATTGGATACCCAAGGGAAGGATCACTGTTAAAACAGTCCTGAGTGAGTGTGTCACATGTAGGCGTATTCATGCTAGGCCCTATAGGAAACCAAATCCTCCTGCTTTGCCAGAGGAGAGAGTTACTCTCAACAGACCCTTTGAGACTGTAGGCATTGACTATACAGGAGCATTGACTGTAGGGGTGGTTGACACTGAACAAAAAATGTACATTGTACTGTTTACATGTGCTGCCTCACGAGCTGTTTATCTGGATGTTGTGGAGGACCTTACAGCAGAATCTTTTGTTGCTGTCTTTAAGCGATTCTGTGCACGACATTCAGTACCAAAGACAGTTTGGACTGACAATGCTACATATTTCAAGGCTGGTGAACAAGTCATCCACGACTTGTTAAGTGATGAACTCACACAATTATATATACAAAATTCAAACATAAAGTGGAAGTATATTCCGGTTGCCTCTCCTTGGTATGGTTCTATCTGGGAGAGGAATATACAAACAGTAAAGAATTGCTTGAAGAAAGCAATTGGTAAAAAACAGATACACTTATTTGAGTTGCTCACTCTCCTGGCTGAGATTGAGAACATCATAAACAATAGACCACTCACTTATGTGAGTGACAACATTAATGACCCAGAACCATTAACTCCAAATCATTTGATTAGGGGAGAACAAGTTAGTCTCCTGCCGGACTACAATATAGACTCTTCAGAAGACCCAAACTGGACTCAACGACATGATGAGCTCCAGACTAAGTTACAACATTTAGCTAGAGTTAAAGCTCATTTCATTAAACAGTGGAAAACTGAGTACTTGATGGGTCTAAGGGAGAGACATAAACAAATGACTAAGAAGGATTGGTCTGACACAATTAAGGTAGGGGACCTTGTTCTCATACATGACAGTACTCCAAGACAATACTGGCCTCTGGCTAGAGTTTTAGAACTCAGACCAGGGGCAGACGGGGTAACAAGAGTGGTCAAATTAAGGACTTCAACGGGTGACACAACAAGAGACATTTCTCTTTTGTACCCTTTAGAGTCTGGACCCAAAACAATGGACTTTGGAGAACCTTCTCCACTGACAGTAACAACTGGAGACACTGAACTTCCAGTAACTATTCCTTTGACAGTAGGAGTGGTAACGCATCCTACTACAACATTGACAGACACAAGACCTCAGCGACAAACAGCATTAAAGGCGCGACTATTTTTACAAAAAAAATAGATGCTGGGGAATTGTAATTTTATCTTCTAACTTTCACTTTTTCTTTTCTTATGGTAAAGACCATAGACAGTTTCATCCTATGGATGTATATTTTCTCTTCTAATTAAATGCTACACCTTCTCCATGAGAAGGTGAGGATAGTCACTGTTAATCAGATTAACAGGCATTTACAGTCAAATAGTTAGCTAGTCTACACTCAGACATAAAAATTGGTGACAATGACACCAAAATTTTTATCTCCCGGGGCCCCCAGTATATGAAAAACTGATGAGTGGGTAGTTGGGAGGTAACGAAAATGGTTCACTGAGTAGGTAGGTAGTTAATCTAACAATTATTAAATTCCTTTTATGTCAATAACTGGGTGGATGAAACCAATTGGTTGCTCACCAGAGTTATTCTCCACACTAGTATTTATATACTGTGTGACAAGAGCGTGCTCGGTAATAGATATACATTACCGATCAACCAACCGAGGAAAAAACCAAGACGACGCTGGTGGAAAAAGCCCCGCGAAAAGGAGAACAAAGGAGAACGAAAACGAGGAACGGGGCGAGAAGACGGAACGAGAGAAGGGACAAGAACAGACAACGAAAAAGATCCCCACCAGCAAGTACGCTCTTAACAATTAAACAAGACGGAAAAAGGGACTCTCTAATAACTAGCAGTAAGTGACTAATTGTGTTTTTAACCCAGTTTTACGTAGACTCATTAAATTAAGCTGGGTCAGACAACTTAGGCCTACATTGTGGCCTAAGACCCAGCATCAACTCATAGCTTAACAAAGGTAAAGGTAGATTGCCCTAACCTAGTTTGGTGAGGAATCCTACTGTGGACCTCAATTTATCTGCCCGCTCTGGACCATTTCCGGAATCTCTAGGCTGACCCCTCTAGGCTAGACTTGATCTACTCTATAGTTAGACTGGAGATATAAGGGGTGGGTTAATTGTGGACCAATTCATACAGAGCATTTTTCACATTGGTGGTCCGTGTGTGGGGAATTTACAAACCTTAACCTTACTTAACAAAAAAAAAAAAATTGCAGAATTAGGCTAAATGGTCTAGCCTAAGCCTAACCTAATCAAGCCTAATTAGGTCTACAACCTAGGGCCTAACTAGGAAACATTTACATTTAAGGAGTCTCATTCTCTTATAAGCTTAGACCTGAGTGACACATAAGTACTTGGGGGGGATTAAACCAAATTTAAAACTTGACTGTTTTGTCTGTGATCTCTCTTCTCTGGTAATTTCTTCTTGTCCTCTATTTCATTACGATCCCCAGTTAAACAATTTTGACTTAAACATGGACAGTGAGGAATTAAAAAAGTTAAAAAAGAAAAGGGGGGGAAAGTTGGGGGCTGTTACAAAGGCCGTGAACACTTTTAACAATATTACACAACCAGGTAAGGAAGATTTAGAGTGTGTAATTCTTAAATTGGAAACTAAAAAGAAGGAAATAATAGCCATTGATGAGAGTATTTCAGAGTTAGTTGAATCCGAAATGGCTGAAGAACAATTGATAGACCTTTACGCTGATAATGATGTTCAGGTAATCTCAATTGAACAGCAAATAAGGAGACTACGGTCTCGTTTGACTGACTTAACACCAAATAAACCTAATTCTGATTTTAATCAAAGTAGAGCTAACCTTCAACAAAATTTAAGTGGCATGCTAAATCCTGAGTCACAAGAATTGAGGGCTCAGTTACCCATTTTGCTAGTACCAACATTTGAAGGGGACACGGTACAATTCCCATCTTTCATTGACAAATTTGAGAGTTTAATAGGTAATAAACCTTATATTTCAACTGTTCATAAGTTTAGCTACTTAACTAGTTTCCTTAAAGGCCCAGCCTATAACCTGATAACCTATTTACCAGCTGTAGGGGAATTCATATGAAGTAGCTATTGATCTCTTAAAACGTAATTACATTAGTAAAGATGAGATTGTATATGAATTATCTCAACAAATTTTTGATTTTGCACCCACAAAAGATAACCATAGTGATATGGAAAATTTTTATACAAAATTAGAAGCTATTATAGGACAACTGGTTAGCAATGAGATAGATATTAAAGCTTCATCTTGGATTATACAAGGCATAGTTCTTAGGTGCCTTCCTTTGAGGGTTAAAGATATTTTAGTTCTAAAGACGGGAGAAAATTATCCTAATCTTGAAAATATCAGAAAACACTTTCCAAATATCCTAACTAATTACAAATTGAGAGATATTCCATCACAAAATAAGACCCAGACTATGGATAAACCAAAGACTGTTCCCAGAGAACAACTAGCTACAGCCAAACAGACAAAACTTGATACTGTAGAATCAAATGTGACCAACTGTAATCAGACCCGGATCTAGGGGGGGGGGCTATGTGGGCTGCAGCCACGGGCCCCGCATTTGAGGGGGGCCCCAAATTTTCTACATTATTTATTTTAATTTTAGGTTTTTACATTTATTATTACATTTACTAATTTCCTTTATTATTATTTCAGATTTTTTATTGTGAGGTGAAATGTCTAAGCGATCTTACGAAAGTGGAAGTAGCAATCAGCAGCAGCATCAGCTTGGAGAAGTTTTCCCCAATGTCTTAAATGCATACAGAATGTACTTGTCATTGATGGTGACCAATTGTACCGGCGAACAGAGTTTTTCTAAGTTAAAGCGACTGAAATGTTGCACACGTTCAACAATGAAGCAAAAGCGATTACAGTCACTGGCAATTCTCTATGTTAAACATGCTCTGGCCAAAGAAGTCGATTTTCGAAATATTATTAATGAATTTGCCCAAAAAAAGGCTCGTCGGTTCAATCGGTTGCCAGCTCATAATCAGTAGGTAGGTGTGTATAAAATTATTAATTCAGGAAAATATAATATGTAAAATAAAGTAAAATATTTGTAAAGTAATATGTTTGTTCTGAAAACTAAATAAATAAAGTAAAGTAATATGTTTGTTCTGAGGGGCCCCCAAAAAAATAATTAGCCACGGGCCCCCATTCTTCTAGATCCGGGCCTGACTGTAATACACGAACACCTACATTACAGAACTTTAATGTAACTGCTGCCTCAACTTACACACTACATTGCAAATTTTGTGCAAGTAATGAACACAGTAGTACTGGGTGTGACAAATATTCAGACTTTAACCAAAGAGCTAAAAGATGTGAACAGTTGAACCTATGTAAAAAGTGTACTGGCCAGGGACATTATAAGAAAGACTGTAAATCTAGGTTAAGATTCAAGTGTAAGTTTTGTAAAAGTTTACGACATGTCTCATCAATGTGTGATTCACCAAAGTGTCCAAACAATAGTACTCAAACTCAAAAGATACCTCCACCAAACAAAGGTAATCAAGAAAATGCCACTTTCATGGGACATTCTGTTTGTTCAAACAACGTAACAAGAAACACTGAGATTCTTTTACCAACTATTACTTTGGACTTAGTGAATAGTGAGGGTAGCACCACTCCAGTGAGATGTCTTATAGACTGTTGTTCTCAACAAACATTTGTTTCACAAAATGTAATTAATAAATTGGGTTTGCACCAAACCCGAATGAACAAAAACTCAATATTGCATCCTTTGTTAAGGATAACTCGGACAAAAATAGCTATAAGACAATTGACCTGGAACTACATTTAGAAAATAAATTAGAGAAAATTGAAGCAGTTATTATTTCTAAAGTAGGACAAAACAAACTGGTTATACCCAAACTAGAACAAACCATAAATCATTTGGGAAAACACTACAAAATAGCTGATAGACATATCACAAACAACACAGTAGCTAACATTGAAATGTTAGTAGGGGCAGATTATATTAATCTTATTCATAAGGGCATAGTAGAGATAGGTGATGGTATAGCTTATCAGACTCCATCAGGGATAGCCCCTTTGGGTGACCTATCCAAATACAACCTAGACCTAAACCAAAATAGTTCATGACCAACAAATACTATGTGCCTCAACTCAGTCCTACATAACACCTGTAAGAATAGCAACACTTTGAATAATATTATATCAACTGAGAACATTAATTCATCACTATCAAATGAAACTCTGGATGAGGCAATTCAAACTTTATGGTTGCTAGAATCTGTGGGTATACATGACACAAATCAAACTTCAGAAGATCAGTTAATGGTAGAAAGATTTGAAGACACCATTCAGTGCAAAGACAATAGTTATTTTATTGAGTTACCTTGGAAAATAAATTGTCCAACTTTAAGAGACAATCTCAAAGTAGCTAAAGGACATTTATATAAAGTAATGAAAAAACTCAAACAAGATAATAATATTCAAATATATAATGATGTCTTCAAAGAACAGCTACAGAAAGGCTTCATTGAAGAAGTAACAAATAACCCTTTTAAAAAAGATGGTTGTCATTATTTAACCCATAGGGGGGTTTATCGACAAGATGCCCCAACAACAAAACTCAGAGTAGTATATAACTGTAGCCTCAAAGACAGTGATAAACACAGTTTGAATGATTGCCTGATTGAGGGTCCTAATCTCATTTCTGACCTTGTGAAGATCTTACTGAGGTTCAGGTTAGATAAATATGCCGTACAAAGTGACATTTCAAAGGCATTTTTGGGAATAAATCTTAAAAATGAATATGATAAGAACCAACTTAGGTTCTTATGGTTCAAGGATCCATTTGATTTGAATAAAGGGTTCATAACCTATAGATTTAATGTTGTGTTGTTTGGAGCCAATTGCTCACCTAGCCTATTAGCATTGACAATTGGACATCATTTGAACCAGTTTAATAACTCTTTAACATTGAACTTCCTTAAGGAACATTTTTACGTAGACAATCTAATAGGCTCAACAACAACAAAATCTGAATTATCTGAAGTCTATGAACGCTCTCAAAACATTATGCAACAAGGTAACTTTGAACTTAGAGAGTGGATTTCAAATGATGAGGATTTAAACAAAAAGATTTTAAAGGATAATAATGGTCTTACTGAGCCATCAGACAGAGTTAAAACTTTAGGTATGAACTGGTATTTGGATGCAACTTCTAACAGTCATGATTCAATCTGTACT
This sequence comes from Bathynomus jamesi, assembly GCA_023014485.1. NCBI lineage: Eukaryota > Metazoa > Arthropoda > Malacostraca > Isopoda > Cirolanidae > Bathynomus > Bathynomus jamesi. The sequence continues at coordinate 605,034 of JAJOZX010001534.1, read as the reverse complement.
AAAGGTTTTAAACTTGATGAGGAAGCAAATACTAAAAGACAAATATTATCAGAGGCTTCCAAAATTTTTGATCCCATGGGTCTATTCCTGCCTTCAACAATAAAATCAAAGATTCTCCTCCAAGAAATTTGGAGGACAAATGTTGGGTGGGATGATCCAATAACAAATGAAGATAAAAAATCTTGGAAGAAGTTAGCTGCTGATTTAACAAAAGTGCAGAACATTAAAATTCAAAGGTGCTGTGGGTTTAGGGATAAGCCCCAGAGACTTCATGTGTTTGCTGATGCAAGCACACAAGCTTATGGGTGCTGTGCGTATCTTGTAAGTCCTACAGAAAGTCATCTAATTTATGCAAAAGGGAAAGTTGCACCTCTCAAACCTACCCGAACCATACCTCAATTGGAACTATTGGCTGCTGCATTAGCCATTAAAACCATTTCATTGCTTAAGGATGCTTACCATGATGTGAACATAACTGATATCCACATCTGGCTTGACAGTAAGATTTGTCTTGCCTGGATACGGAATGATAGCATTAATAGTAAGAATATCTTTGTAAGAAATAGGCTAAAAGAAATAGCTGAAGCTAATGAAAGCCTACAAGTAAACTTTCACTATGTTCCAACTAAACAAAATCCAGCAGACTTTCTGACCAGAGGTTTATCCTACAAGTTGTTGAAGTCAAACAAAACTTGGTTTATGGGACCTAAGTGGCTCTGTAATACAGACCAATGGCCTGTGGAACAAGTTAACTTGACATTAAATTTAATCTTTTCAAATGAAAAGGTTGAACCAATCACTAATTATGAACGTTATTCTGATTTCAGTAAACTTGTCAGGGTCACAGCCTACTGTTTGAGGTTTGCTCACAACTGTTTAACTACAATTAACAAACAGCTAAATAAAAACAATCATAATTATACAGAAGTTGCAACCAAGTACTGGATAGGCCATGCACAACAAAAAGAGTACAATAAAGAGTTAGAATTCTTGACTAATGGGAAACAAACAAAAGAACCTGTACCATCAGTAGTTGTGGATCTAAACTTGTTCAGAGATGAGGAAGGCCTTCTAAGGTGTAAAGGGAGATTAGACAAATCAAAACTGTCATACAAAAGCAAACATCCAATCCTTTTACCTAGATTTAGCTATTTGACAACATTAATCATCAGAAAAACACACAATGATGTATATCATATGGGGGTACCACAGACACTAACTACATTAAGAAAAACTTATTGGATACCCAAGGGAAGGATCACTGTTAAAACAGTCCTGAGTGAGTGTGTCACATGTAGGCGTATTCATGCTAGGCCCTATAGGAAACCAAATCCTCCTGCTTTGCCAGAGGAGAGAGTTACTCTCAACAGACCCTTTGAGACTGTAGGCATTGACTATACAGGAGCATTGACTGTAGGGGTGGTTGACACTGAACAAAAAATGTACATTGTACTGTTTACATGTGCTGCCTCACGAGCTGTTTATCTGGATGTTGTGGAGGACCTTACAGCAGAATCTTTTGTTGCTGTCTTTAAGCGATTCTGTGCACGACATTCAGTACCAAAGACAGTTTGGACTGACAATGCTACATATTTCAAGGCTGGTGAACAAGTCATCCACGACTTGTTAAGTGATGAACTCACACAATTATATATACAAAATTCAAACATAAAGTGGAAGTATATTCCGGTTGCCTCTCCTTGGTATGGTTCTATCTGGGAGAGGAATATACAAACAGTAAAGAATTGCTTGAAGAAAGCAATTGGTAAAAAACATATACACTTATTTGAGTTGCTCACTCTCCTGGCTGAGATTGAGAACATCATAAACAATAGACCACTCACTTATGTGAGTGACAACATTAATGACCCAGAACCATTAACTCCAAATCATTTGATTAGGGGAGAACAAGTTAGTCTCCTGCCGGACTACAATATAGACTCTTCAGAAGACCCAAACTGGACTCAACGACATGATGAGCTCCAGACTAAGTTACAACATTTAGCTAGAGTTAAAGCTCATTTCATTAAACAGTGGAAAACTGAGTACTTGATGGGTCTAAGGGAGAGACATAAACAAATGACTAAGAAGGATTGGTCTGACACAATTAAGGTAGGGGACCTTGTTCTCATACATGACAGTACTCCAAGACAATACTGGCCTCTGGCTAGAGTTTTAGAACTCAGACCAGGGGCAGACGAGGTAACAAGAGTGGTCAAATTAAGGACTTCAACGGGTGACACAACAAGAGACATTTCTCTTTTGTACCCTTTAGAGTCTGGACCCAAAACAATGGACTTTGGAGAACCTTCTCCACTGACAGTAACAACTGGAGACACTGAACTTCCAGTAACTATTCCTTTGACAGTAGGAGTGGTAACGCATCCTACTACAACATTGACAGACACAAGACCTCAGCGACAAACAGCATTAAAGGCGCGACTATTTTTACAAAAAAAATAGTTGCTGGGGAATTGTAATTTTATCTTCTAACTTTCACTTTTTCTTTTCTTATGGTAAAGACCATAGACAGTTTCATCCTATGGATGTATATTTTCTCTTCTAATTAAATGCTACACCTTCTCCATGAGAAGGTGAGGATAGTCACTGTTAATCAGATTAACAGGCATTTACAGTCAAATAGTTAGCTAGTCTACACTCAGACATAAAAATTGGTGACAATGACACCAAAATTTTTATCTCCCGGGGCCCCCAGTATATGAAAAACTGATGAGTGGGTAGTTGGGAGGTAACGAAAATGGTTCACTGAGTAGGTAGGTAGTTAATCTAACAATTATTAAATTCCTTTTATGTCAATAACTGGGTGGATGAAACCAATTGGTTGCTCACCAGAGTTATTCTCCACACTAGTATTTATATACTGTGTGACAAGAGCGTGCTCGGTAATAGATATACATTACCGATCAACCAACCGAGGAAAAAACCAAGACGACGCTGGTGGAAAAAGCCCCGCGAAAAGGAGAACAAAGGAGAACGAAAACGAGGAACGGGGCGAGAAGACGGAACGAGAGAAGGGACAAGAACAGACAACGAAAAAGATCCCCACCAGCAAGTACGCTCTTAACAATTAAACAAGACGGAAAAAGGGACTCTCTAATAACTAGCAGTAAGTGACTAATTGTGTTTTTAACCCAGTTTTACGTAGACTCATTAAATTAAGCTGGGTCAGACAACTTAGGCCTACATTGTGGCCTAAGACCCAGCATCAACTCATAGCTTAACAAAGGTAAAGGTAGATTGCCCTAACCTAGTTTGGTGAGGAATCCTACTGTGGACCTCAATTTATCTGCCCGCTCTGGACCATTTCCGGAATCTCTAGGCTGACCCCTCTAGGCTAGACTTGATCTACTCTATAGTTAGACTGGAGATATAAGGGGTGGGTTAATTGTGGACCAATTCATACAGAGCATTTTTCACAAGTGTATTGTTTACTGTTTGTTTATTTTACGTTAACCTAAGCTAACTAGTGATTTCTCACTGATAATTATGGTAAGTTGGAATCCAAAGCAGTGTGACATTACTCCAAAAAATATTGTATGACATTACTCGTAAAGTTGGTAAAAACGTCCACGTCCCCTACTTAGTCTTAGGCCTACTAGGCTAGGTCCATCAGTACACCAGTGTGTCAAACGATGGATTTTGGGTTTTAGTACTGGCATGAATTTCATTAAATTAATAAATGATTTATTAAACAACATATCATAACCTTTTCATTTTTAATATGAAATTGATTTTTAAAAACAATACAATTTTCATTAAAAGTGAATAAAAATACCTAGGTTATTTATTATAAAACGATGCAATTTTCCCGCAAGGACGACAATTACGGTAGATCCTTCTGCCCTTTATCCTGCTGATTGATACTTATAAAAGTTATAAGTAAAGTAACTATTTAGAAATTGCATGCTATTAAATATTGTGAATTTGGTTAAAAAAGCTTAATTAGGTCTACTGCCTGGATTAGATTAGATTAGGCCTAAGATAATAAAAGTGAAGGGAAATATATTTTAATTTTAAAATTTTTCTTTGTGTGTGTATACATATATATAGCCTATATGGCATTGCGGATTTCATTTTTAAAAATATTAGGGGAGTGCCCTTTTTTCAACTGAGCCCTTCTGAAAGTCTGTGCACGTCACTGGGTAGCGGTGAGCATCATGTCTCAAGAAAACATGTGTGCAAGTTTGTAAATCAGGGGAAACAAAGGTAGTTTGTGAAGTGGAAGTTCTAGGTGCTGTGGGACGAATTTGCTCCATAACAGAGCGTAATGTCTTGACATACGAAGCAGGATCACATGTGGGGTTAATGGGTGTAGGTGTGAAAAATTATCCGGGTAACCGGAGTGTGGTACCGTAAACTAATTCTGCTGCAGAGCATGCAAGATCAGTCTTCAGAGCAGTACGAATTCCGAATAGGATTAGGGGTAGCCGGTCCACCCATGTGGTAGATGGATCAGTGGCTCGCAAGGAACTTTTAAGTTGACGATGGAAGCGTTCTACCACCCCATTGGATTGCGGGTGATAGCTTGTTGTTCTGATGCGTTCGGTCCCAAGAAGGAGCATGAGTTCCTTCCATAAGGCCGATTCAAACTGAGCACCTCTGTCTGTGCAAATGGTTGCAGGTATTCCAAAACGGGAAATCCAACACGAAACAAAGGCATGAGCTACTGCAGAAGCAGTACAAGAAGTCAAAGGAACAGCTTCTGGCCATCTTGTGAACCTATCAATGACTGTGAGAAGATAGGTATAACCTCGAGAAGAATAGAGGGGGCCGACTATGTCTAGATGTATGGCCTCAAAACGAGCCTTCGGCAAAGGAAAGGTACCGAATTCTGACTTTGTGTGTCGGTGAACTTTGGCACGCTGACATTGAAGGCAAGATCGAGTCCAATTGCGGATATCTTTGTTCATACTTGGCCATACAAATCTAGCTGCAATTAATTTTTGGGTGGCTTTAATTCCCGGGTGAGAAAGGGAATGAAGTTTAGCAAAAACAGCTCTTCGCAGCCCTTGTGGGACCAACGGTCGAATATGCTCAGTCGAGACATCACACAAAATTTGTAAGTCTGACTTGGGTTCAACTGGTAAAGAGCCGACTTGCAATGAAGTGGGTGAATTAATAAGAGCTTGGAGGTCTGTATCCGTGGACTGAGCCTCAGTCATCTCTGAAAGGTTGATGTGTGAGAGTCCAGGATCAGAAATTGCTGAGATGCGAGATAGAGCATCCGGCACAACATTCAAAGAACCTGAAATGTGTCGAATGTCTGAAGTAAATTGGAGGATAAAATCAAGGTGTCTTCTCTCACGTGACCGGACAGCTCATACCAGGACAACTCAGACCCGGACAACTCATACCTAGGACAACTCATACCTAGGACAACTCATACTCTCTTCATCAATTACCACCCCAATGTTGATCTTTTCATCTATATCCACCCCGAAAGTTTAAACTCTGCAAATTAACCAAAATAAGATAAGAAAACAATAACAACAAATTTATTATTTATTGCAAACATATAATAAATAGAGAACCATTATTTACATAGGATAAAATTTGAATGCCCGGTTAGGTCAACTGTACGCCCTTGACGATTGGTTAGGTTTAGTCGTGATATTTTCGTTAGTTTTAACGAAAATATCACGACTAAACCTAACCAATCGTCAAGGGCGTACAGTTGACCTAACTGGGCATTCAATGAACCCAACCGGGTATTCAGTTGACCTAACCGGGCATTCAATAAACCTAACAAGCTTGACCTTCGCGAAATGAGAAATCATCGCGCGGAACCTTTGCAAGGTTGTAAGGTAAGGTATATAACTTGCATGACTTTTAAATGTTTAAATTTAATTTTCAATTTTACAAAATAAATGTTTTCATTAATTTTAAAAATAAATGTTTTCATTTCAAAATGTTTTCATTAATAACTTGCATGAATTCTAAATGTTTAAATTTAATTTTTAATTTTACAAAATAAATGTTTTCATTAATTTTTCATTTTTTTTCTGGTCCTAGGTATGAGTTGTCATAGGTATGAGTTGTCCTAGGTATGAGTTGTCCGGGTATGAGTTGTCCGGGTATAAGTTGTCCTGGTATGAGCTGTCCTGGTATGAACTGTCCTAGAACCCTTCTCTCAATAGGAGCATGAGAGTCTGATTGAGAATGGAGAGCAAATATTAACGGACGATGATCCGTAAAAATGCTGAAGTCACGTCCTTCTAGGAATGGCCTGAAATGACGGATAGAGAGGTATATCGCCAGCAACTCTCGACCGAAAGTGCTGTACCTCATTTGTGAAGGTGAGAGCTTGCGTGAAAAGAATGCGAGAGGTTCCCAAACGCCTGAAACAAGCTGCTGGAGCACTCCTGACACGGCAACGTCAGAGGCATCAGTGGCTAAGTTCAGAGGAGCGTCTGGTTGAGGGTGAACAAGGCATGTAGCTTGTGCTATAGCCTCTTTTGCTTGTGAAAAAGCATTGGTAGCTTCGGGGTTCCACAAGACTACAGTGGATCTGCCCCTTTTTGATTGGCGAAGAAGAGAGGTTATGGGTGCAAGAATGTTTGCACACTGAGGAATGAAGCGATGGTAGAAGTTTACCATCCCTAAGAAGCGACGAAGTTGCTTTTGGGTTTGTGGTTGTGGGAAAGACCTTATCACAGATACTTTATTTTCGAGAGGAGAGATGCTCTTCGAAGTAACCTTGTGTCCTAAGAAGGTGAACTCATCTACAGCAAAGACACATTTTTCAGGGTTTAGCAGTACACCATATTCTGCCAACCGAGAAAAAACTAAGCGTAAATGTTGAATATGTTCTGAGGGAGAAGAACTTGCGATGAGAATGTCATCGACATATGTGAAAGTGAAGGAGAGACCTCTCAACACTTCATCAATGAAGCGTTGAAAAGTTTGGGCCGCATTACGCAGTCCATATGGCATTTTTGTCATTTCAAATAACCCAAAAGGGGTTGTTATAGCAGTTTTATGTATGTGTTCAGGGTGTATAGGAATTTGATGAAAAGCTCGCACCAAGTCAAGGCGTGAAAATACTGTGGTGCCGTGAAGAGCAGAAGTAAAATCGTGTAAGTGAGGAAGGGGATAGCGATCTGGAATCGTGTTGTCATTCAAAGCACGATAATCTCCACATGGACGCCAGTCTCCAGGTGTAGGTTTTGGGACTATGTGTAAAGCAGAGGCATACGGGCTGCTTGAAGGCCGTATAATACAGAGTTCGAGCATGTGTTCAAACTCTCGTCTCACAATTGCAAGACGATCTGGAGCTAAGCGACGTGGGCGGGTGAAAACAGGCGAGCCTACCGTATCAATACGGTGGACAACAGAGTGTTTAATAGGGGTATCCTTAGAACAGGGTTGAGTAAGGGAAGAAAATTCACTTAGGAGCTGCTCTATAGCAGGTGAGCACTGTGGCAGAGAACTTGCCAATAATGATGAGGGGTGTGCGGTAGGAGAACCAATTACTGAAAGATGTGTGGCATTATCAATTAATTGTGCTCTACGAACATCAACTAATAAATCATTTGCAGAAAGGAAATCAGAGCCTAACATTGGGGTATATACATCTGCAACAAGAAATATCCAGCGGAAAACACGTCTATGTCCAAGAGAAACTGAAATAGAACGACGTCCATAAGTGTGAATAGATGAAGAATTAGCTGCACGTAAAATGAAAGGAGAAGGTCCGTTTGCACGGTCTGCGGCTGTTGCAGGAATAACACTGTATTGAGTTCCAGTGTCAATAAGGAATGCATAGCCTGAAAGTGGATCATGCAAGGTGAACGTTGGACCAGGTGGTGCAGTAGTTTGTGAATCATTAATTTTTTGTGGAGGAAGGTTAGTATTGCTGTGAGAAGGAGTTTGTGTTGTATTTGGAGAATTAGTTGGGGGTATTAAATTAGCTGTGGTTGAATAAGTAGGTTGCGATTCTTTAACTTTACTTGCGTACGTATGTGTTGGTTTGACAGTGTTAAGTGAGGTAGTTGAGTGTGTAGTAATAGGTTGAACATTATTTGTGGTAGAGTAATACTTAGTTAAAATTGAGGTAGGATTAGATGAGGTATTGGTAGGGTTAGTTGAAGTAAGGATAGGATGAGAGGCTTGAGAGGCTGTAGTGTCAGACGCCTGTGACACTAGCCTGGTTAGTTTAAAGGAGGGTTAGGAGTCCATGGACAAGGTACGACACAGCGCGTTGCACGGTCTTTAAACTTTTCATGATACCAGCAAGGAGGGGTATGAGCAGTAGACTGAGGTAAGGAAATAGGTTGAGAATTAGGCTGAGTAGTGGGGATTGAGGATTGAAGATGAGGAGGTAAGGCTAATAGATTTGGATTAGGAGCAACCAACTGACCTGTTTGCGGCGGCTGTGGTTGTAGTAGAACGAGGCGTTGTCCAGCTTCAAGTTGGGAGGCTTTATTTGGACCAGAGGGTCATCCTCCTCTTGAAGAACTTCTCTCTCGTTCCCTGTTGTTAGCTAGCTCTATTCGGAGAGCTTTAAATTCTTCTTTCATTGTTTGTAGAATTTCTTTGGATAGTTTAATACTTTGTGCGGCCAGACTCTGAATGTCGTCCTGCGTGGCACAGATTTGGGGGTGATGGGCGTGGTTATCTACTTGGCCCAGGCGAATTTCAGTCATCTTCTTATCAGCTGTTTTGGCCATAGTGAGAAGGTCTGTATCATCTGGCATACAACGGAGCATTGGCCGTAGGGCAGTGGGGAGACCATTGAGGAAGCAGCGTCGCATTAAGGGTGAATTTTTATCATCTCCATTGGTCTGTCCAGCCAGGAGGTCTTGCAGGTGCCTCAGGAAGGTTGTTGGCGTTTGATCCCCAAGAACTTGGTCCTTGAGTAGAGCATTGAGTCGCTCTTCTTCTGATTGGCCGAGCCTCCTGACTAACTCGCTGAGGAGGCTCTCAAAAGCTTGGTCAGACGGAGGCAATAGAGCCACATCCTGCACTATTTTGTATACTAGTGCAGGCAGGAGGTTCTTTGTGATAAGGAACTTGGTTCGTGGGTCCGTAATTCCTTTTATCGTGAAATAATCCCGCAGTTGATTTACAAAGATTCCAGGCTCTTCAGCGATGAATTGTGGAGTGATAGGCTGATACATTGTTAGAAGGTCTGTTATAGGTGGTGAATTTGGAGTACCACCGTTGGATGATCCTAGGTTGTTGTTGTTGTGGGTCATTGTGGCTATTATATTGTTACAAGGTACCAAAAAAAATTAAAATGTGTCAAAAACTTGACAATGTTTCAACAAATATTCTTGAATGCAAATAATGGCTTCAGGTAAGCTTGGTTGAGTATGAGACTCAATTGGAGTTATGAGTGCCAATAACAAAAAGTTACGAAAATTTTTTTTTTTTTATGATGTAGCCCAATATTAGCAGAAAAATAGTCTGCGTATAGGCTGTTTGCAGAATATAAGTAAATTTGCACAAAGAAAACTTTAGAAAATGCTGATTTTATATAAAGGCAAAATAAAAGGAATATATTTTGCAACAGAGAATACCTTCCAGTACAGATGAGTGCTTAGTACTAGTGAATTTAATAAAATTATGGATGCAGACTGAATATGCTGACAAAAATTGAAAAACAAATTTTTAGAATTTTTTTGCATAAATTACAGTGTTTGGTCACTCCGGGGTCACCAATTGTAAGGGTCTTATTTTATTATTATTGACCTTTACATAAATAATTAATTAAATGCCAGGGTCACCAGCGCCCAAATACTAGATTGGCATCCAGCACTGCGGCGCAAAAATAATTTTAATAAAAAGGGAAGGATTGATTATAAAAATCGTCAACATGAATTTTGTATTTTATTGACAACAATTAAAGTAGACTTGAGAAAATCTTTTACAAAACCACCAGTCTTGTTAGCAACGAAGTTGATATGTAGGTGAAACTTCAATAAACTACGAACAACAACCCCCAGATCAGTGTGGGAATCAACTAGTTTGATAGGGTCGACATTATTAAGATAATACTGCGAATAAAGTCCCAGCTCCTTCCAATCCACATGCCCAGGGTGAAAACGCACAAGAGCACATTTCTTGCTATTCATGTGCAGACCCAAAGAAGAAGCTGTTCTACTTATTAAATCTATGTCATACTGATGATTTTCTGCTGCCTTTTGTCTTTGACTTTGACTTTTGGTATGAATTTATCCATTCTATACTTAATTTTGTCCTCAATTTGTTTCCACATGATGTCTTCATCTTTATTCTACAATATTTCCCTCCAGTTGATTTCAGAAACATCTTCTCATACCACTATAATCATCTCTGAAACAATCATACCTCGTGTTACCATATTGCTCTATACAGTTTATGTGGTACAAGCAGTGGCGGATTATCACTGAGGCTATTGAGGCTAAAGCCTCAGACTCCCATGCTTGAGTTTCGATGATATAATTCGAGTTTCGATGATATAATTCGATTTCGCAAACTTCTTTGATTAAATATGACAGAGTACACAAACTGACAAATTTCCTGTTTTATTTTATGTTTTATAAGCCCTAAAGTAAAGTTTGTTTAATACTGTTTGGTTTCGGCAAACGGCAAAATACACTGTGTTAAGGTTCTTTTAAGTTTGTTTCTCAATTAGCCTGAGCACCGTACATATAATTCGTATAAATGTACTATATACTGTACATTAGGGTAGAGCGATTTCCCTGATTTTTGAAATGACATTAGTAATAGTGCGGAAAATGTGCTATTGTATGTTGAATGTAAAGTGACAAAACCGTTTTTCTCTAAGACAATATCTTCAGGTGCCAATATGCCAATGAATTTCCAATAAAAACTTAAAACCTCTTTATTTTGACAAAAAATTATATACAGCGACTCCGTAAATAAACAAATTTATATGTAATAGTACCCCACACATGGTGACGATTGGCATATTGACGCCAATCGCCACAAAATCATCACGCCAATCACCTACGTGTGTGGCCAACATAACAAAGTGTATTAGTGTTAGACCAGCTGTTGCCGCGGTAAGGTGTTACGCTCTGTCCGCTTGCGCAATCACATCAGATCCTTTCACTATTTAATATTTGATGTTGCATTTCAGTACATTCTCTTACACTTTTGTGATCTTGTTTTTATAAATTTGGATTATATATTATAAATCTTGTATAGTAAAAGATTTATAATCAGGTCAGACATGGCAACTAAAAGAATGCCTCGGCAGTCAAGAACAACGGACTGTCACATATTTGGCAATGGAGAAGAACTGAGTCATCGTGCTCTACCAACATTTGAGGGTGTTATGAAATGCTATATATATATGAAAGAAGACGACTGAAAGAAGAGTTAAACAATAAAGATCCTTCTGTTCATGAAATATCATCGGCGGTTGCAGGAAACTTAATTTCATTATACAATAAAGCATAAATTCCAACTGTATCCTTCAACCGCGTTGTTAAGAAAATAAAAGATTATCATACAAAACATAGATCTATATTAAAACAGCCTAAAGGTATGAAACAAACGGAGTCTTACTTAGATAAGTGCAAAAAATTTAAAGATGATGCTCAAAATCTTTTTGATAATGCCGCTTGTAAATGTAAAGACTTTCAATCCTACAAATGCCCAAAATCAAATCGAGTACCGAAACATGAACAAGAATTCCTAAAAGACCAAAGAACAAAAAGAAAAATGGCCATAGGATCAGTTGATGTTTCTGCTTCTAAAAAAATACAATTAGCACAAGTTAGAAAAAGCAGTAGAGATTTGTATCTTTCAAAACAACTGCCAGTAATGTCATCGACTTCCTATTCAGAAAGTTTTCAGTTTGAAGATATATCTTCTTCAACAGATACAGAAAAAGAATCTGACGAAACATTTGATGAGTCAATCTCCGTAAAACGGAAACGCATCAGAAGCGAACGCGGAAAAAGTCGAAATATAAAATCTCTGAGGCGATTACGCTTCCCTTCACTTGCAAAAGCTTGTGATCGTACAGGTATTTCAGATAGAACAGCTGCCATAATAAGAAGTTCTGTTTTGCACGACATTAAACTGTAGTGCCTTGCACCACAGGATTATCTTTTATTAGTGAAAATTGCCACAAGTTGGCACAAGTGAAATATTTTAAGTCTAAATAAATAAATACAAGTTAAACGTGTCCAGTGATTAATTTTAACTCTTAAGCATTCAGTGTATAGTAATTTAGTTAAAAATTAAAGTGCAATCATTAAAGAAGTTTAAAGCAAATATAAAAATATACTTTGTGCCTTTTAAACAATGTAAATTTTGGGGGGCATGGTGTGACTAGACGTGAGTTTGCTTTTAAGGATTATTTTGGCTTGTTGGTAAAATTGTGAAGTAGAAACAAACTTATTTGCAACGACAACACAAGGGACGCCGTTTCCACATTTTTATATAAAATCAAAGCACGGCGCCAGCAAGCAAAGTTTCTTCGTGACAAGGTTGTCATTGTGGCTATTCATATTATTTGCATATTATTATTATTATTTACATATTATTATTAGTTGTATGTTGATATTATTTACATATTATTATTATTATTATTATTAGTTACATATTAATATTAGTTTTATTATTTACATATTATTATTATTATTATTGTTAGTTACATATTAATATTAGTTGTATTAGTTACTTATTAGTATTTGTTGCATATTAGTTTGGAACCTGTTGCATATTTGTATTAGTTACATACTATTAGTATTAGTTACCTATTAATATTAGTTGTATGTTGGTATGTTACATATTTATTATTATTAGTATCAGTATTAGTTGCAGACTGTTATATATTAGCTAAAAGGTGCCATTATTTAATTTCGCAATTATATATCAATCAAAGTTGTTACGGGTAAAAATCCTCTTTACATTTACAAATAACTGTTGCACATAGTTTATTAAATCGATCGATGGATTTTATGATGACTCTCTATTTAACTCACGTACGTTCCGGTATGGAATTTTCTTTATGTATATGGAACGTGGGTTACAGAGGTGATGTTAGATTGCTGGAGTCTGTCCAGAGACGATGGACCAAGAACATTGATGGTATGCAGGGATTGGGTTATGGTGAACGCCTCATGAAATTAAATTTGTATTCAATCAAGGGTAGGCTGCTTCATGCAGACCTGGTTAAGTGTTGGGAAATCCTCCATGGTATGAACGCTATTACCCCTACTGACATGTTTACCTTTGCTCCAGTTGTTGGTACTAGAGGGCACCCTTTTAAATTGCAGCATCAGTATTCGTTTTTGGAGCTCATGCGCCGTTTTTTTTAGTGTCCGTTGTGTACCAGTGTGGAATGCTTTACCAGCTGCTATTGTGTGTGTAGAGAGGGCGGACGCATTTAAAAGGGGATTGCATGATGCTTTGGGTTCAAAACTGTTTGAGTACGATTGAGGGATTGAGTGGTTCCCTGTGCTCAGGGCCGGCGAGAGCTGCCACGGGCTCCGGGGAAGGATTGGTATATGGCCCCCCCCCCCGTCTACTCAGTATTTTATTATGAATGCTTTTTGTTTACATAACAAGCAAACTTATTATATGTCCAAGTCACTATTCAAAACATACAGTATGATAATCTCTATAAAATGTATGTTCATTAATTATATTTCCTCTGTTATTTAATCAATTGCTTTATTAATATTTTTAGATTTTATCCCCCCCCCTTTTTCCGGGCCCCCTAGAGGTCCGGGCCCCGAGGATTTAACCCGGCTTCCCCGCCCTCTCGGCGGCCCTGCCTGTACTGGATAGTATTTGTAGTGAGTGTCTGAATGTGGTGTTTAAGTTTGATGAGTCATGTAACTCATGTTGGATGATGTTTATGCTGTATGTTGGATACAAGTTGCAGAACTACAAAATCTGCTGTGGTACACTTTCCAGCCTTGACTCCTTGAGGTGCTTTATCAGTTTGGTGGTTCTGAGGGCTGGCGTACCTGCAGATGTGGGCTTTCCCTACATTTTCTTAGTAGCTAGCATTGCATATCTAATGCATAGCTAGTGCAGGTTTTCTGAATGGCATGACTCCTTGGGTCCTGGGGAAATCCAACCAGATGAGTTAACCAGGTGAGTGGCTTTCTAAACAACCTGAGTACTTCCATGGTCGATTGGTGTCTACAATCTCCTCCTCCTGCACTCACTTTGTCGTAAATCTTTGGGTCATCTGTAACTATTTGGCACTTGTAACCTTCGAAGTGATTCATTAAATAGTATCTCCAGTGGTTCCAGTAACTCTTCAAATTCTTTGATAATTTTTGGGTGTATATTATTCGGACCTGGCATTTTATATTCACTTAATTTCCTAATTTTTTGTTGTATCTTTTGTTAGTCTACACTTATCTCTATTAATAATAATTTTTTTGCATGCTCTTTTCTCTCGGTGACAAAAGGTTCTGAGATACTATTCCCATATATCGAATGGAAGAAATCGTTGAAATGTAACTCTGCCTTACCGTCTTCATCTACAAATAGTGACTGGAAAAATCTGTTCAGTTCATTGGCAGTTTCTGTGTTATTTTTAGTTAAATTCCCATGTGGTAATTTTAGTTATATGGTTTTTTTATTCTTTGGTTATCACTTACATATTTAAGTATAGCTTGAGGATTATCCTTTGCTTCTCTAAAAAATTTTAGTTCATAATCCTTTCTGGCTTTTCTAATGGCTTTTTGAGCTTTGTTCCTTTCCCTTATATATTCCCTGTATCTGGCTGATGATTTTCTCCAAATATCTCTTCTATGCAAAATATTTCTTTCTAACTGGTTTTTCAGGTTGTTTAGTAAACCACTCACCTGGTTAACACATCTGGTTGGCTTTCCCCAGGACCTAAGGAGTCATGCCTGTTAGAAAATCTAGAAGAGGAAGAACCATTGTTGTCCCAAGGCGATATGATGACTAAGCTGATTGATGCAGCATTGCTTGTATATATTAAGTTAAGGTGTGTATATATATATATATATATCCATTTCATAATTGTAAGGTTAGTGAAAAATTCACTTAATTTAGAGCTAGCATTTTTGGGCTCTTGTGGCATCATTGTTTGGGCACTCTTATGGCATCATTTTTGGGGGAGCTGCTCGTCTTTTCTACTCGTTTTGTGGAATGCGGTACTTACAGGGTGTGGTCTTATAGAGAGCTCTCTTGCAATTCAGTTTGGTTGTTTAGATACAAGACCTAATAGGACTTCCAAGTCCGTAAATTTTTAATCTAGCTTAACTTGGGCTGTAGGTTGAACTGGCCCTTCAGAGCTTGGCCGTTCACGGCTCAGCTGGGATTTTGAACCCAATAAAAAAAATAATAACATGGTCCTTCAGAACCGGATTCTAGCCCAAGACTGAGTCAGTGACTATTTTTCGGCAAAGTTCTGATTGTGCAAATTGTAGCCCAAGTTAGGCCTAGACGGGTTGTTGTTGTTGTTTAGCCGATCAGCCCACCCTGATCGAGCAAGCCGGCAGCACGCAGGTAACCGATCGCCCTCTCCGGAGTGGACCAGAGGTTCAGCGCACTAGTGATGTTGTGCTGTGTTCGTTGTTGTGCTAGAGCGGTACAGTCTGTCATAATGTGTTCAATTGTTTGTGGTGTGTCCTGGCACAGGTGGCAGGTGTCGTCTATGGAGTTGTCTAGTCTGTGTTTATATGTCCGTAAGTTGGGGTGATGTCCACATCGGAATCGTGCTAAGTTAACTCGATCCGATCTGCTCAGGCTGATCTCTGACCTGTTAATGGGTGGCGGCTTCGCACCTAGGACCGCATTCGGACCGAGTCGTGTCAGTGCTTTGTGGGTTAGGTGTGTGTGTATGTGTTTTCTGTACTGTGTGATGTCTGTGGGGCGTGGTATGGAATGGAGTATTTGGTTATAATGTCTCTCTGGTGTTACCTTAATGGTGCGAGGTGTTGGTGCATGATTGTACATGTAGTGGCAAGGGTGTTGTGGGTTAGTTGTCGCTGCTGCCATGAATTGTGTTCCCCTCATGTCTAAATGTTCCCTAACTTTTAGTATTTTTGTTTCTGTGTGCAGGTGTTCTATTGGTGTTGTTTGAGTGCATCCTGTAATGATACGAAGTGCGTTGTTTTGTATTGTTTGTAAGGTGTTTATGTGTGTGTTTGAGATAATGGGTGCCCAGCATGGGCTAGCATAGTCCATAACTGAGCGAATATATTGTTTGTATATGAGTGATGTTGTTTCCTGCTGGTGTCCAAAGTTTGTGCCTGTTAGTACCCTAAGTGTTAAGTCTTGACGTACATTTGTTTTAATGTCCTGAATGTGGTTTGCAAAAGATAATGATGTGTTGTATGTGACACCTAGTATTTTGGTTCTGTGAGTGTGTGGAATGTTGATGTTGTTTAGTGTAAGTTGTGGAATTACCTGGTGTTCTTTTGTGTTGCTTGTAAGCAAGGTGATGGTTGATTTTGTGGGCGCTACTTTGAGTCTATTGTGTGTGAGCCAGTCTTGTATACTGTTTATGTATGTTTGTAGGTTATTTGTAGCGGTGTCGATGTTGTTGTGGGTGGATGTTAGAGTGATATCATCTGCATATGATGATAAGGTAAGCTTGTTATCTATGGGTGTTGGAATGTCATGCATGTATAAGTTGAAGAGTGTTGGTGAGAGAACAGAGCCTTGAGGGACCCCGTTCGGAAAAAGCTTGTTTTTGGATGACTTGCCATTAAATGTGACATGTGAGTATCTTCCTGAGAGATAGTTGCTCAGCCACCTTTTGGTGTTATTGTGCATGTTTGTGTTGAGTATTTTGTTTATGAGAGGGAAGCGTGGGATAGCATCAAATGCTTTACTAATGTCTATTGTTGCTAATAGTGTACGTTGAGCTGGTCTTCTGGAGTTGATGCCATCCATGATGTGCTGCGTGAGGTTAGTGAGTAATGTCGTGGTTGAGTGGTGAGGTCTGAATCCATGTTGAGTAGGCGATAGTGGTATGTGTGGGTTGGTGATTTGTAAGATTAGTCTTTCTGTTACTTTGGAAGGTGTGCATAGTAAAGTAATGGGTCTATAGGAAGCTGGTTCTGTTGGATTTTTGTTTGGTTTGAGTAGTGTAATAATTTTACCTTGTTTCCATATGTCAGGAATAATACAGTGTTGGTATGAATATGTGCTGATATTTGTGAGAGCTAGTATTCCTTGTGGGCCCAAGTGTTTAAGGTGTATGTTAGATATGTTGTCTGGTCCAGTAGCCTTCGAATTTTAATGTTTTTGATGATCTTGGTGGTCTGGTCTGTATTGAAGGGTGTAATGGTCGTGTCGAGTCTGTAGGTTTTCTTGTGTCTGGCTGTTTGTCTGTCTGCGTGTTTCTGGTTGTTGTCTCTGTTTAAGTGACTTATCTTTGCGTAGTGATTAACTAGAATGTTAGCTTGTTGTGTGTATGTTGGGATATTATTTTGGCTGCGACAGATAGCCGCGTGTGAGGTGTGAATGCCGCTGTTAGAGTGGGTAATGCTGTTTATAGTCTTGTATAGCCTGATGTATCTGTGGAGTGGTTTAGTGTTGTTATGAATTCCCTGAATGTTTCTGTTTGTTTTTCTTTGAGTTTGTTGTTTATTTCTGTGTTGAGCTGTTGTATCTGCTGCTTTATGGCTTCTGTGTGTGGTGTTTGTGTGTTATATTTGAGGTTGTTACGTTGCCTTATGAGGTGGGCTATTTCTCTAGTGTAATTTGGGTTGTATTTCCTAATGTTGCCCTTGGGTATGTATTTGTTTGCATTATTGATAATCTGATTAAATGTCTTGAGTGTTGTATGATGTTTATGATGGGTGTGCTGTTTAATGTGGTGAATTGTTCCTCAGTCTGTATTTTGAACTGTTCCCAATCAGCTTTCTTGTAATTTCTGTAAGTGTGCCTAAGGCTGTTGGGGCAGAGTGTAGAATGTGTTGTAATGATGATGGGCAGGTGGTCTGATGACAGTTGTTTTTCTGTTCTCCATTGTGTATGTGTTGCTAGTGAGGGGGGAACAGAACGTTATGTCTGGGGAGGAGTTTGAGTATCCTGCTTGATGTGGTATGTGTGTATGTTCTTCTGTATTGTTAAGAATGAAGAGGCTGTTTAGTTGTGTGGCTATGTTGGCGCCTCTGGTGTTGTTTTGGTTGTGCAGGTACCAACTAGTGTCTTTGGCGTTGAAGTCTCCTCCTAAGATGACATTAGTGAGAGAGGCAAGATTGTGTAACTGTGGATTGTAATTGGCTGGCACCTGAGGTGAACTATCTGGTGGGATGTAAATGTTGATTAGTGTGGTGTTGTGTTTTGCGCGTGTTTTAATGTTAACTGCCTGTATTTCTATCGTGTTATCTGCTTGGATTGTGTTTGTAATGTTTTGGGTAGCATCAGTGTAGCTAATGCTTTTACGTATGTAAGTGATGAGTCCACCCCCGTTACCCCCAGTACGATCTTGACGGATCGCCGTGAAGTCAGGGATGGTGGGTGTTTTGTGTGTGCGTTTTAGTTTTGTTTCTTGTATAAGTGCTATGTGAATGTTTTGTTTGTGTACGAATTCCCTAAGCTGCATGATTTTGTTTGTGAGGCCATCTACGTTGTACTGTAATATGTTAATATTATACTTCTGTATGTGTCTCATGGTGCTATTGTGTCTATGTCTTTGTGTATGGTGACATGTGTAAGTTGTAGTGGGGCCTGGATTAGTCTTAATGTCGCCAGAGAGTAAGAGTAGTTCGGGGAGCACGCAATTGCTCCCTGTAATTGAAAAAATAGCACGCTGAGAATAGGTCCGGCCCCGGGAGCCGATCGGCACTCTGACCGTGCCACGCAACAGGCCGTCGACTGCCAGTCTGGCCAACCGTAGACAGCCCGCTGCACGGAGATTTGAGGAAGTTTGGCCACCAGCGCGTTGATGTTTTGGTTTGACGTCGCCTCTTCGCGTTGACGTGTCCTGCGCTGGAGGATGCAGCCACTGTTTAGAAGCTTCCTCGTCAGCTGCTAACACTTTTTTCACGTTGTTCTAGCTACCTGTTCAGACGTTTTTTATAAACAAATCTCAGTTTTCTGCTCAACACGGCTCTTTCTAATTTTAAAATTGATTAGTCAAGGAAGGAAGATGTTGACTTCTATTTTGCAGCAACAGTTGATGATATTTATGTTACTTTACTGATTAATGAAAATGATTAGGCTCTTCAAGTTATAAAAGAATTCTTTCGTAATAATTGATAAATACGAAACACAAAACGTATATGCAAACAGGATGATGATGCTTAGACTACTCAAGTTGATGAAGTTTTCTCTTTCTCATATATTGTATCGACGTAATACTGTAAATATATTTAAAGTTTCTGCATAAATAACTTGTGTTTCACAGTAAACAAAGACTTCCCTCAATCTTCTATCACATCCAAACAGTCCAAAGTGTAGTAGTAATGTTGTTATAAACACTAGTTATAAATTTAAGGCACAAATGCTTAACGTGAAATTGAGAGTAGTTATAGACCTGCTAAGAAGAGTTCAAATCTTTTTTTGATACGACTGGTAAACTTCAGTTCAAAACTTGAAACTAAGCTGATTGATGCAGCATTGCTTGTATATATTAAGTTAAGGTGTATATATATCCATCTCATAATTGTAAGGTTAGTGAAAAATTCACTTAATTTAGAGCTAGCATTTTTGGGCTCTTGTGGCATCATTGTTTGGGCACTCTTGTGGCATCATTTTTTGGGGCGCTGCGCGTCTTTTATACTCGTTTTGTGGAATTCGGTACTTCCAGGGTGTGGTCTTATAGAGAGCTCTCTTGCAATTCAGTTTGGTTGTTTAGATACAAGATTGTTGCATCGTGCAATGGTGCAGGTTGTGTTGTTGTTGCAAGGTTTAGAAAGAAGACCATAAATAGTGCCCCGTTTGTTTTTTATCTTAAATTCATGCAACTGAGGCCTAAGGTAGGCCCACCTCGAGTCAGCAACCTTGAGGTAGGACCTAATAGGACCTCCAAGTCCATAAGTTTTTAATCTAGCTTAACTTGGGCTGTAGGTTGAACTGGCCCTTCAGAGCTTGGCCGTTCACGGCTCAGCTGGGATTTTGAACCCAATAAAAAAAATAATAACAATGCCATTAAGAAAACCTGCATTAGCTATGCAGTAACTATGCAATGCTAGCTACTAAGAAAATGCAGGGAAAGCACACATCTGCAGGTACGCCAGCCCTCAGAACCACCAAACTGATAAAGCACCTCAAGGAGTGAAATGAAACGCTCTCCTTTTCTTAGGCTTTAATCAACTTAATTTAACAACATTCCTGTTAATATAAATAACAATAATATAGTTATGGTACACAAAATATATAATCAATGACACAAGTTATAATAATAATAATATAGATATAGTAAACATAGGACATTTATATAAATTGTTTATACTACAGATTAGGATTAATTACATCAAAGAAAATGTTACTACCTTGATATAATAAAGTATCTCACATCTCATCAGTTTAATTCAGACATCATCAGATTCATCATTTTAATTGAATTGAATATAAGCTCAAATGATTTTACTTAGGTATAACATTCTAATAAAGTCATCATAAACCTGCAAAATAATACTACATTTTTCCCTCCTACTTAGATTGAACAATATAGTTCTCAAAATAACTAGGCGGACACCGAGTACGCCCTGATCACCGTACCTCAGTCATGGGGGACTCTGTATTTTGATTATCATCATCTACTGAAGTCTGAGGAGCGTTGACCGGTGAGGGATTGGAGGGAGCAATGGTGGGTGACAGATTTGCGGGCAGGATGGTAGGTGACGGAGGATGGTTGTTTAACACACCATTACCTTCGTTAGTATTTTCGTATTCTCGAGTTTCAGATTTCCCAGCAGGGGCGAGGTGCTTAAGCGAGACAGTAGTCTCTCGGCCTCCAGGGAGACGAACGTGAGCATATTTGGGATTAGCCTCAATGAGTTCTACTTCTTCAACTGGAGGCTCATATTTAGAGTGACGTGTATAATTTTTCAATAATACTTTACCCAGGGCGGTAAGCCACGTAGGTAAGGAATGGCCATTTGTAGATCGACGCTGATAATTAAATATTCTCTCTTGAGGGATGCAGTTTGTAGAAGTACATAAAAGAGATCGTATGCTGTGTAATACACAGGGCAAAACCGTTTCCCAACAGCCAACAGGGAGTTTTCTCGAAGCCAAAGCTAAATTTATTCCTTTCCATATAATTCCGTTATATCTCTCAACTAAACTCCCTGGGGATTATATGGGGTCATTCTACTAGTGGCCACTCCGCGTGAATTCAAAAACTGTTTAAGTGTATACGACATAAAGGAGGAACCTCTATCGGAGTGCACATACGCGGGTGTACTAAAGATAGCAAAAAGTTGACTAAGACAATCAACTACAGTTTCAGCAGAAGTGTCCGCACATGAAAACGCGAAAGGAAACCCCGAAAATTCGTCTACTATCGTTAGCAGATAACGATTACGGGAATTGGAAAGCAAAGGACCTTTAAAATCAATATTTAATCTTTCGAAAGGTTGTGTAGCTTTTATTAAATGACCTTGATTTCTATTTAAATACTTCGGTTTACACTGGGCGCATACAGTGCATTTTGAAATGACGTTTTTTACATCTTCAATTGAATATGGGAGGTTCCGGTTTCTAACAAAGTGCCACATTCTAGTTACTCCCGGATGGCACAAGGCAATGTGTAACTCTTCTAAATGATGTTTATTAATAGATGCTATAAATGCGCGAGAAAGCGTATCTGGAGCTATATTTTCTTTTTCGGGTCGATATACAGTGTCATAACTGAAACTTGATAATTCAAGTCTCCATCTCATGATTTTCTCGTTCTTAACTTTTCCTTTATGTTTAGTGTCAAACATAAACGCTACTGACCTGTAATAGCTTGGGATTAGTGACCCCGCTAAGTTACTAGGTTTCTAAACAACAAACAAAGGCACTTACCGGTGCGTTGAATTAGATATTCTTTGGGGCCTACCATAGATTTCCTGCGTCCCACAAAGCAGTCTACCTAAACTCTCTAACTTTACTAATTTAGAAGCTATAGACATTACCCCTAACTATTATTATTTACTGACAACTTTCTACCCCATTTGTCACCTTAGAACATCACCAAATTAAACTTAGCACCAACGATTTAGTCAGATATGAATAACCATGCTCTAGTTCAGCCAAAAACCAACGAACAGCCGGCGTTGCTCTGTTTATCCCTTCGTGTTGCCCTTCAGCTTTCTTTTAGTGATTTTTCCCTTTAGTGACTTTATACTATATACATATACACACACACATGTCACCTCACTCCTCCCCTACAAGTTTAGTCTGTCAGTGGGGGTGAGCAGTGGTGTAGTGCTGTGGGAACGGCGTTCCCTTACATTTTTTGGTAGACGGAACGGCGTTCCCTCACTATTTCAAATAAATCCGAACTTACAAATCTCTAACGTCATGAAATTTTAATTCCCACCCCTAGAAGAAATATGAGAAAGAATCATTAACTGCTTCATTTCTTTTAGCTTCGACTGAGGCAATGCTAGCCTATAAAGATCTGGTGAAACAGTCACCACGGCGTACCAGTTGTTAACTTTTTTTAGTTAATCATTCCAGTTGTTAGCTATTTTTATTGATCGTACTGGATGTCGTATATCTACTGACACTGGAAATACTGCATCTTCAACCTTGGAATATATCCTAATATCCAATGCATATGACCTCAAAATATCCCTGAAATTGGTCAGATTTCAAAAGATTTCCCGGGGGGCTTACAGTGCCCCCGGACCCCCAGCTGTATGGGCTCGCCGCGCTCGCCATTGTCCCCCCGCATCTGAGTAACACTTTCAAAATGCGTTCCCTCACTTCTTTATTTAGCACTACACCACTGGGGGTGAGAGACTCTAGACGACCTGCGGAGCGGGGTTGATGTAGTAGGAATAGGTGCAACATGCATAGGCGGGGGAATTGAACCATTTTCCAGAGGATCGGTTCTCTCTTCCGGAAGACTCCGGTCATTCTGCAATTCACGTTCCCATATCTGGTCCTGATGGCGTTTAATAGAACGACCATCTTCTAGTTGGCATTTGAAGGAAACAGGGCCCGTTCTCTCCTGCACAGTTGCAGGAACCCATTTTGGTCCAGCCCCATAGTTGCGAATCATAACTGGATCATTAGGTTGCGCTTCTATAACTCTCCCTTCTTTAGTGTCGTGGTACAACTTCTGTTTTTCCTGATGGCGTAAAACTCGTCGTTGTAACGTTTCGTTTGGACGCAGGCCTGGATTAAGGGTATGGAGGGCCTAAGGCTAATGGGAAGGAAGGGCCTAAATATATGCAACATAAATTCATAATCCGTAATAGCACATATATTAATGATTAATCACACAAACTATGACAATTTGACAAATGTAGTATGCAGTATGTGGGTCATAAATCATACGTCATCATAAATTTAAAATACTTAGTGTTAATTTTGTAATCGAAAGTAGGTAGTCACTTTATATGGGTACTATCACCACTTGTAATTGTATAAACTACATTCAAATAACTGTCAGAAATCGACCACAATTTATTTAAAAAATCAATGAATACTAAACTAATGTTGGTAATTCAAATAAGAATGTGTAGCCTACTGGAAAAATTTGCCAGTATGAATTAGCAAGACCAACTTTATTGCTCAGTTCAAAAACAAATTTTGTTCGTTTTCCATTCATTTTTACGTTTTCTATGAATGATTCATAGAAAACGTAAGAATGGCTGCTGGAGTGCCCATCCATGGTACTCAATTGTGGACCAGGATTCTAATGTCTCTAACTCTTTCATAATTGTCAACATCACTTTTATAATTTTTCATCTCAAAAATATGCACACCAAGGAATGTGAAGTGTATGTATCAAGTTGCTATGCAATGTTCTTCCTATGAAATAACCAATGCAAACATGAGCCAAACCAAAAATCAACTTACTTCTAAGATTTCATCTTTTGTTTATACATTCCTGGCTTCAGGGCTACCAACCGAAAAGAGTATGTGTTACACTTGTAACACATACTCTTTTCGGTTGGTAGCCCTGAACAAAATTGAAGGACCTAAAAAAATGAGGGCCTAAGGCTATAGCCTTATTAGCCTATGGGTTAATCTGGCCCTGTTTGGACGTAACAAATCGAAAACTGAACGAATTCCCGGCCAATCATAAGTTTAGAAGGAGACACCCCGTCGTTGTGTGAGGTGTTAGTCGATATTTAAACAAAAATTTATCCAACACCACTTGCATTTCCTCCCCACGAGAATGACGCAAGGCCGACTTGAAAGTACGGACCATGTTTTCCGCGAGACCGTTAGTAGACGAGTGAAAAACACTAGACCGGACATGTCTAATGCCATTTAGGTGGACAAAAGAACGAAATTCCTCACTGGTAAAACAAGTACCATTGTCGGAAACCAGGACTACGGGTAAACCCCATTGAGCGAAACACGAACGGAGTAAGCGAATAGTAACACCCGAAGTCGTGGAAGTGGTTGGAAAAATTTCCACCCACTTAGAGTAGGCGTCTACAATGACTAGGAAATAGATATTATTTATAGGACCTGCATAGTCAACATGGATCCTATGCCAAGGGATAGTAGGCCATTCGCAAGGATAAAGTGGACTTTTCCTTGGGAGATCTCTGTTCTCTAGGCAGCTTTGACAGGAACGAACCAATGATTCGAGTTCTCCATCTAAACCAGGGCCATCAGAAATAAGCTCTCGCCAGCTCTTTCATTTTTGTTGCACCCATGTGTTCAGCGTGAAGTTCCTTCACTAAATTCGACCTGAATTCATCACTCTGTGGCCCATAAGAGACAGCCATTTTGGATCGAGAGTCCAGACTGACGTTGATAAAAAGGCTGTAATTCACTCTCAACCTTAGTAGGCCAACCAACTGAGCAGTAATGGATGACCCTAGACAGAATAGGGTCTGATTTTGTCCACTGCTCTATTTGTACCGCAGATACTGGAGTGGATTCCAAAAACTCTACCAAGTGAACCCATTCTGTAGGTATAGGTACACATTCATTTGGATTTTCTAAAGGCAACCTACTTAGCGCATCAGCCGTACCTAGAAGTTTGTCTGACCGATGTACTAAGTCAAATTTATAGGCTTGTAGAATCAGTGCCCATCGTTGAATCCTACCTGAGGCCATAACTGGAATATTTTTATTAGGTGAAAATAAACCTAAAAGAGGCTTATGGTCAGTAATTAGTTTAAATTCATGACCCCATAGATAGAAATGAAATTTTTTTACTGCAGATACTAAGGCTAAGGCTTCACGTTCAAGTTGTGCATATCGTCTTTCAGTCTCAGTTAGTGTTCTACAAGCAAAACAGATAGGCCTATCTACACCATCAATGTGGTGAGATAACGCTGCCCCAATTCCATAAGAACTGCTATCTGCTGAAACTATGAGAGGAAGTTTAGGATCATAATGCACTAGGAGAGTGGACTTTAGTAGTACGTCCTTGTAAGCCTCAAATGCTTCCTTTTGGGTTTTCTCCCATCTCCACTGTTCCCCAGATCGTAATAGCTTATTTAGGGGTTCAAGGAAAGTCGATGCACTAGGCAAAAATTTCCTATAAAAGTTTAGGAGACCTAAATAAGCTTGTAACTGTGTGATGTGTTGTGGAGGTGGAGCATTTTTTATTGCTTCTAGTTTATCCACCGTTGGATGAATGCTTGAGGCATCTATGCGGAACCCTAAATATGAAATCTCGTTAGTGACCCACGAAAAATTTTCTTTCTTTAGCTTAAGACCGACATCCCGGAGTCTTTTTAGAACTGTGGTTAATCAAGTTAGGTGTTCTTTTTTAGACGAACCTGAAATGAGGACATCATCTAAAAAACAAAGCACCCCCGGAATGTGACCTAGAACTTGGTCCATTTCCTCTGAAAAATACCCGGAGCCGATGCTATTCCATAGCATAGCCTATTGTACTTATATAGGCCTCGGTGCATATTTATGATAGTTAGTTCTTTAGAATTTTCATCTAAACTTAGTTGAGCATTGTTATTTTATTTATTTGTTGGGTTCAAAATCCCAGCTGAGCCGTGAACGGCCAAATTCTAAAGGGCCAGTTCTACCTACAGCCCAAGTTAAGCTAAAATTAAAACTTACGGATTTGAGATCCTATTAGGTCCTACCTCAGGGTTGCTGACTCGATGCGGGCCTACCTTAGACCTTAGTTACATGAATTTAATATAAACACAAAAGGGGTACTATTTATGGTCTTCTGTCTCAACCTTGCAACAACAACGCAACCTGGACTATTGCACGATGCAACAATCTTGTATCTAAACAACCAAACTGAATTGCAAGAGCTCTCTATCAGACCACACCCTGTACGTACGACATCCCACAAACGAGTAGAATAGACGCGCAGCGCCCCAAAATGATGCCACGAGCGTCCCAAACACTGATGCCACAAGAGCCCAAAAATGCTAGCTCTAAATTAAGTGAATTTTTCACTAACCTTACAATTATGAGATGGATATATATACACCTTAACTTAATATATACTGTACAAGCAATGCTGCATCAATCAGCTTAGTCATCATATCGCCTTGGGACAACAATGGTTCTTCCTCTTCTAGATTTTCTAACTCTCCCCACCGAAGAGGCATTGTTGTCGTTACCTTCTGCAAGGTTAGCCAAGCCTTCTCCATGAGGCTGTAACTCAAATGTTTCATCTTGACTATCTGTGTTTTTGCTGATTTCTAAAGCATAGAGTTTTTGTATAGGTCTCTTTAACTTTCCTCCTGAAGTCTTTACCAGTGCAGACCTAACTAAATTGTCTTTGCCAACAAACAACTCTTCAATTATGCCAAGCTTCCAGCATTGCCTTGGTCTTTCATCCCCAATCATTACCACTTCTCCCACCTTGATACAATTTGCATTGGAGCCCTTTACCTTGCCTGATGGGTAATAATTGAGTTCTGGCAAGTATTCCATCTGCCACCTCTTCCATAACTGATCTTGTAGCTCTTCAAGGTACCTGAACCGTCTGGTTAACTCTCCTTGAGTGCTCTGGATAGGCTGCAAGTCTTCTGGCACACTGGGGCTTGATGTTAATCGTTTACCACAAAGAAAATGATTTGGTGTCAATGGCTCTGCATCCTGCATACTGTTGTAAACAAAAGTGATAGGCCTACTGTTCACCATTGCTTCTACTTCACATAAAACAGTAGAGAATTCTTCTTTGCTCAAATGAGCATTAGCTAAAAGTTTCTTTAATGGACACTTTACACTTCTCACTAGCCTTTCCCAAAATCCACCCCACCATGGTGCTCTCTCAACAATAAACTCCCACTGTACCCCTTGGTGTGAAAAGTAGGATTGGAATCCTTCCTCTTTTAGCAAGGACCAAACTTCTTGGAGTTCCTTTGCAGCCTTTTTGAAGGTTTTTGCATTATCCGATATGATTTTATATGGGAAACCCCTTCTGTTCACATACCTTTTAAAGGCCAAAAGAAATACATCACTACTTAAATTGCTTACCAACTCCAAATGGATTGCTCTGGTGGTAGCACATGTGAAAAGACATATACAGTATAACCTTTGTTAGACTCCCCTTGCTCACACACATAGACTGGACCTGCAAAGTCTACTCCCACTACATCAAATGGGGCAGTATAGACACACCGTTCTCTTGGAAGTGGAGCCACCTTTTCATAATAAGGCTTTGCACTCCAACGCTTGCAAACCACACATTTATGCAAGACCTTTTTTACTACTTGTCTAATTTTGGGAATCCAAAACTGTTGTCTGATCTCTATTATCACTTCTCTAACTCCAGCATGTAACAGCTTATGATGAGTATCCAGGATCAAAAGGTCCACAAAGTGCCCCGCAGAAGGTAGCAAGATTGGATGTCTTTTCTCCTCTGGAAGCCCAGAAAACTGTAGTCTACCTCCTACTCTCAATAAATCCTGATCTAAAAACACATCCAAACCCTTGAGAGCAGAATGTGTTGGTAGAACCTGTAATGGATGGCTGGTGAGCAATTCCTCTCTTCACCAAATTTTTCCTTCTGCACATATACCACCCAGTATTTCTGGCTTGCTGAATCTCATTACTGCTCAGAATTCCTTCCCTTCTTGTTTCTCCCTTAATGTTGTTGGTAAATCTATATACCCATGCTGTCACTCTTAACAATCTTTTCAGACTGCTAATGTCCTCAAGCCTCAATATGGGGTCCTGCTGCATAACTTGACAACTGTTCACAGCGCATTTTCTCACCTCACTCACCCATGCTTCTTCAGCCTGGCATTCTCCTACAATAGGCTGATTAGAAGGCCAGTTTTCACTTCCAAGTTTTAGCCACTCTGGCCCATTCCACCACAAACTTGACTGTGAAAGATCTTTCACTGAAATTCCTCGTGTTGGTAAATCAGCGGGGTTTTGGATGCCTGGACAATGCTTCCATTGCTTGGGATCTGTGTGCGCTTGAATTTCCTCCACCCTATTGGCGACAAATGGTTTCCATTTCCTTGCCTGACTTCTTAACCAGTGCCAAACTATAGTGGAGTCTGTCCAATAATAGCTTGGAATTTCATAGAGGGCCAAAGACTTTTGCACTGTAATTGCAAGCCGACTAGCAATAACGGCACCCATCAATTCCAACCTTGGAACAGAAAGCCTTTTCAAAGGTGCTACTCTGCTCTTTGCAGCAACCAACCTGCAACTTACTTCCTCTTGCAATGTGCCTCTAATATAAATACAAGTTGCATAGGCTTCCTCACTTGCATCACAAAAGATGTGCAGCTCCAAATTGTCTGGACTCTGGTTCAACTCTCCAAAGTACCATCTTGGGATTTCAATGTCTCCAAGATGTGCCAATTCTTTGAACCAATATTTCCACCTTACCACCATATGATCAGGTAACTCTTGGTCCCAACCAAGTCCAATTTCCCAGAGGCTCTGAAACCAAATTTTTGACTTTATCACAAATGGAGCCAGGAATCCAAGAGGATCAAAGACCTTTGAAGCCAAACTAAGAGCTGTACGTTTTGTCCACCTTGTCTCATTCTCAGCCAGCTCTACTAAAGATTTCCCATTGAAGGTAAACAAATCATCATCTTGCTGCCAAACAATGCCTAGCACCTTTGCGTCTATTGCCCACAACTCCTTAATACCAGAATCCTCAATACTTTCTGCTGCATCAGGTACTACATACAGGAATGACTCATAAACTCTTGTAATTGCGAATGATTGGTCTGCCATTTTCTAAGCTCCATGCCAGCCTCCCTCATTATAGCTCTAGCCTCCATGAATATCTGTTTAGCCATTTCTGTATTATCCACGGAACACAGCAAATCATCAACATAAAAATTTTTCCTTATGTGTTCAATAGTGTTAGGATAGACTTCAGAATATTTCTTAAAATGGTACTGGATAGTAGCTGCCAACAGAAATGGACTAGAGCTGAGGCCAAACAACACTGACTTCATTCTATATGCTTGAACCTTAGGTTATTTTCCAACAAGTCTTTCGTATCCACCCACAGATACCTTACTGCATCTCTGTCCCTGGTTTTAACTTTATCCGCAAAAAGGCTTGCTTCACATCTGCAGTCAATGCTACTCTACCAAACCTGAATCTCAGTAACAAGAAAATAAATCTGCATTTAAATTTGGCCCAGCATCCAAACAGTCATTCAAGGACACACCACCTTTGTCGTTGGCTGAGCCATCAAACTACCCTCAGTTTGGTGGTAGTTTTGTCTCGCCGTACCACTGCATGGTGTGGCAGATAATGTGCCTCCTGGCTCACCAGCTCACCTTGCACCCTTTCAGCATAGCCCTCCCTTACATAACTTAGGATGGCCTCATTGTATTCAATTAACAACTCCTCATTTTTTCTTAGCCTGTACAATGAAGTCTCCAACCTCCGATTAGCTAGCTGAAGGTTTGAACCGGGTTTGCAAGAATCCTTCCATGGTAGGCCAACTCATAGCAACCATCTCTAAACCCAATCCCTTTTTCAAATTGCTCTAAAACATCATTGTTCACTGTACTTGCCTGTTTGTCCTTTATGCCAATAGATTCAAGTTCCCAAAACGCTTTCAAATGCCTTTCCAGACCATGGCTGTTCTCCTCAATCTTAACAAAAAGAGCCTTAACTTCCATTTCATTGCAATAACTACCATGTAGCATCCAGCCTAGCTTACTTTCAATAGCTACCGGGCCTCGAGATGTGCGGACAATATTACCAGTGATGAAGTCCCAATAATAGTCAGCTCCAATCAAAAGACTAATATCTTCTGTTCCTTCAAACTTATTATTGCCCAAATTAATTCCTTTAACTTGCAATTCTTGGACACATGCCATATCTAAACAAGTAGTGGCTGGAGCACAAAGTTCCTCAATCTCTACAGCTTGGACCTTGATAGTGGAACTTTGCGGTAACAACCCTTTAACCAGAACTTCTACCTTTTAAATTTGGTTCGGTTTTGAACGGAACCCCCAAACCCAGAAATTCTTAAATTTTCCCTTTTAAGTTCTTTAAACTTCAATTTTCTGGAAATTCTGGTCTTAATAAAACTACACTGGCTACCACTATCAAACAACACTCTTACAGTAGCTTCTCCCTCATTCCCAATTAATAAGGCTGCAGTTGTTTGCAATAATCCCCCTTTACTTTTACTCCCTTGCATAGCAGTGGCATGTGCCACTGATGTCTCTACTTCTGGGGTAGGCCTACTAGGAGTGTGTTCACACAATAATGGCTGATGCCTACCATGACATTTTTTGCACAAAATTTTAAACTTACAAAACCTTGCTCTATGACCTTTCAAAAAACATTTAAAACATGCTGTGGACTTAGTTACCCTGTCCTTTCTCTCCTCAAAGGGTAATGCCTCAGCCACCTCACATTTATATGACTTGTGGTTGCCTTCGCAAAATATGCATTCCTTGATTCCCTTTAATTTATTCTCAAGGATGCATGTAGAGCTGACACTGTACCTGGGTTATTCCTTTTTGTGGAAACTTTGGTGCTGTGCCTGCCTTTGTCCCCTTGTTTACCATCCCACTGTGCAAACTCAATTCCCTCTCGTCTTGCTAATTCTGTGCCTAAAAGACTTAACATCTGCTGAAGGGGGATGTACACATGTTCTGTAGAGTGTCCCCTACTTAATTCAAGCAAAATTGAGCTAGGCAATTTAGACTCCAGTGTAGGAACCAACATTATACTATACCTTTCCATTCCTACACCCAAGTTATCCAGGGACCTAGTTCTAATTTCAAATTCATCATATAACTGCCGTAACTCCTTGACACTATTAGGATTATTAACAGGAGGTATAGCTAAAAGTGCACGGAGGTGGCTTTTAATTAAGATCTCTGGCTTACCAAACCGTTTCTTTAATATATCCCAAGCCACATTATAATTAGCCTCTGTTAATGCTAATCCTGCTATAGTCTTTGCTGCCTCCCCTTCCAAGAGGGACTGCAAATAATTAAACTTCTCCACGGCACTTAACACTTGACTAGAATGAACTGCTGATTGAAAACTGTCTGCCCATCCTTGCCATTCCTGAATACTCCCAGAAAATGCTTTGAGTACAAGCCTCGGTAATTGAACTACAGATCTGTTAACCTTAACTTCACAAACATCATTTGTTGAGTGTTGTGTTTCATTATTAGACCTGGTCTCTAACTGTACTGAGCTGCTAAACTCTTTTGCTCGGAGGCCTACTTTAATTATATCATCAATAATCTCTTCAAAGTAAATTATGTTATTTTCTATTTCATCCTCTTCTATAAGAGCCTCAATTTTAACATTTACCTCACTTAGAGCAACCTTTTTAGTTTCTAATATGGAAAGCTGCGCAGTCACTAAGCGTAAATCCTCTTGCTCTATGGCAGAATCTATAGTGGCAATGACCTTTGTAATTAGACCTTTGTAGGCGCTTCTCCTTTTTATAAATTTGTTCAATTCAGATGCACTCATCTTCAATGCAAACAACAATTGGGCTCAATGCCAAATGAGCTGAATTGGCAGAAATACTTAACCAAACTGATCAAACGCAAATTTTACTTTCAAATAAACTGAATTGCTGGGTGGGGTACTAACCAAACACCAGTATGGAATACCAAATTTTCCACCCCAGGACCTTAATTCAATAATAACCCAAAATTAACCAAACCAGTAAAATGTAGGCCAAAAACAACGACAGACGACTGGCCAAGTTTCGCAATTGGGCAACAAAACTTTCTACCCTGGGACCTTAATTCAATAATAACCCAAAATTAACCAAACCGGTAAAATGTAGGCCAAAACAACGAAAGACGACTGGCCAAGTTTCACAATTGGGCGACCAAACTTTCTACCCTGGGACCTTAATTCAATAATAACCCAAAATTAACCAAACCGGTAAAATGTAGGCCAAAACAACGACAGACGACTGGCCAAGTTTCGCAATTGGGTGACCAAACTTTCTACCCTGGGACCTTAATTCAATAATAACCCAAAATTAACCAAACCGGTAAAATGTAGGCCAAAAACAACGACAGACTGGCCAAGTTTCGCAATTGGGCGACCAAACTTTCTACCCTGGGACCTTAATTCAATAATAACCCAAAATTAACCAAACCGGTAAAATGTAGGCCAAAAACAACGACAGACGACTGGCCAAGTTTCGCAATTGGGCGACCAAACTTTCTACCCTGGGACCTTAACTCAATAATACTCAACCCGTCTAGGCCTAACTTGGGCTACAATTTGCACAATCAGAACTTTGCCGAAAAATAGTCACTGACTCAGTCTTGGGGTAGAATCCGGTTCTGAAGGACCATGTTATTTTATTTATTTGTTGGGTTCAAAATCCCAGCTGAGCCGTGAACGGCCAAATTCTAAAGGGCCAGTTCTACCTACAGCCCAAGTTAAGCTAAAATTAAAACTTACGGATTTGAGATCCTATTAGGTCCTACCTCAGGGTTGCTGACTCGATGCGGGCCTACCTTAGACCTTAGTTACATGAATTTAATATAAACACAAAAGGGGTACTATTTATGGTCTTCTGTCTCAACCTTGCAACAACAACGCAACCTGGACTATTGCACGATGCAACAATCTTGTATCTAAACAACCAAACTGAATTGCAAGAGCTCTCTATCAGACCACACCCTGTACGTACGACATCCCACAAACGAGTAGAAAAGACGCGCAGCGCCCCAAAATGATGCCACGAGCGTCCCAAACACTGATGCCGCAAGAGCCCAAAAATGCTAGCTCTAAATTAAGTGAATTTTTCACTAACCTTACAATTATGAGATGGATATATATACACCTTAACTTAATATATACAAGCAATGCTGCATCAATCAGCTTAGTCATCATATCGCCTTGGGACAACAATGGTTCTTCCTCTTCTAGATTTTCTAACAAGCATAGGCTTGGGACATATCTAGTTTTGTCAAATATTTACCCCCAGCAAGAGAGCTAAATAATTCATCAGGCTTGGGTATAAGGCAGTAATCTAGAAGGACTGCTCTATTTGCTGTTAAACGGTAATCCCCACATAACCACACGGACTTGTCAGGTTTTAGTACAGGAACTACTGGGGCAGCCCACTTAGCGTGTGTGACTGGTTCGATAATTTTATCTTTGAGCAACCTGTCAATTTCTAAATCTACCTTCTCCCGCAGTGCATGCGCAATTGAACGATCCTTACAAAATTTCGGAGTTACATTAGGATCTACTTCTATGCAGACCTGATGGCCTTTTAGGTTGCCTACTTCAGGCCCCAAAACAGAAGAAAACTCCCTTAACAATGAATCTATGTCAGACGGATATGAAAGTGTATGCACATCTGCCTGACCCTTTGGCAAATTTCGTCAATCGTCATTTTCAAAGCATCAATCCAATCACGGCCTAGTAGAGTAGGCCCTTGCTCATCCACCACTAAAAGAGTTAAAGGATGAGACAAAGTTTTCTTGTTGAGTGTAACTGTGATGGATGCTTCTCCACAAATAGGTATTTGTATGTCTCCATATTTTTTTAATATTCTTTTAGATGCATGTAGTTTAGGTGTATTTTTGAAAGTTTTTCAAAAACTGTTTTGGACATGACAGTTCGGGCAGCACCTGTATCTAGTTCTAGAGGAACTGTAATTCCATTTATGCCTACCTCTACAATATATGGACCTGTATTATCACCACTTTGCTCCTCATAAAATAGGTACTCCACTCCAATATTCGAAGTATTTCCCTTTTGAGGATTTACACTAGAAATGTTATAATTAAAATTTTTACCCCTTGTTTTCTTTGAAAAACAAACTTTAGTTATGTGGCCTATTTTACTACAGTTTCGCCAAACTGCTTCTTTAAAAGGGTAGTCCTTCTTCCAATGGTGTTTTTCACACCCAGTACATGGCTTGGAAGGCTTTTCCTCCTGTTTAGCGTTTGAATTAGTAGGTTTAGTCGTATTTTCCGCAAACCTTTTATTTGTCTGTCTAGTAGGCTCATTAGGTCTGCCAGGCCTAAAAGATCTAAAGCTATTTACGTGTTGGGGCTTACTACTGTGACTGCCAAAAGCTCTAACAGCTTTAGCAGCTGCTTCTCTAGCCGCAGCTATTTCTACAGCCTGACTAAAAGTTAGGTCCTGTATAGCTCACAGGGCTCTCTGGGTAGGCTCCTCTTTGAGACCCATTACAAACCTATCTCTTAGCATTTCGTCTAATTTGTCCCCAAATTTACAAATACAGCTATGGGCTTTTATTCCTGCAACAAACTCTGCAATGCTTTCATTCACCGTCTGATGCCTCGAATAAAATTTGAAACGTTCATAGATGAGAACTACTCGTGGTTTGTAGTGATCAGTTAGAGCCTGTACCAATTCACTATAGGTGCAAGTTTCCGGTGCTTTAGGAGCAACTAGGTCTGTTATTATTTTTTTTTATTGCGTTCAAAATCCCAGCTGAGCCGTGAACGGCCAAGCTCTGAAGGGCCAGTTCAACCTACAGCCCAAGTTAAGCTAGAATTAAAAACTTACGGACTTGGAGGTCCTATTAGGTCCTACCTCAGGGTTGCTGACTCGATGTGGGCCTACCTTAGGCCTCAGTTGCATGAATTTAAGATAAAAAACAAAAGGGGCACTATTTATGGTCTTTCTAAACCTTGCAACAACAACACAACCTGCACTATTGCACGATGCAACAATCTTGTATCTAAACAACCAAACTGAATTGCAAGAGAGCTCTCTATAAGACCACACCCTGGAAGTACGGCATTCCACAAACGAGTAGAAAAGACGCGCAGCGCCCCAAAAAATGATGCCACAAGAGTGCCCAAACAATGATGCCACAAGAGCCCAAAAATGCTAGCTCTAAATTAAGTGAATTTTTCACTAACCTTACAATTATGAGATGGATATATATACACCTTAACTTAATATACACAAGCAATGCTGCATCAATCAGCTTAGTCATCATATCGCCTTGGGACAACAATGGTTCTTCCTCTTCTAGATTTTCTAACACTCCCCACTGAAGAGGCATTGTTGTCATTACCTTCTGCTAGGTTAGTCAAGCCTTCTCCATGAGGCTGTAACTCAAATGTTTCATCTTGACTATCGGTGTTTTTGCTGATTTCTAAAGCATAGAGTTTTTGTATAGGTCTCTTTAATTTTCCTCCTGAAGTCTTTACCAGTGCAGACCTAACTAAATTGTCTTTGCCAACAAACAACTCTTCAATTATGCCAAGCTTCCAGCATTGCCTTGGTCTTTCATTCCCAATCATTACCACTTCTCTCACCTTGATACAATTTGCATTGGAGCCCTTTACATTGCCTGATGGATAATAATTGAGTTCTGGCAAGTATTCCATCTGCCACCTCTTCCATAACTAATCTTGTAGCTCTTCAAGGTACCTGAACCTTCTGGTTAACTCTCCTTGAGTGCTCTGGATAGGCTACAAGTCTTCTGGCACACTGGGGCTTGATGTTAATCGTTTACCACAAAGAAAATGATTTGGTGTCAATGGCTCTGCATCCTGCATACTGTTATAAACAAAAGTGATAGGCCTACTGTTCACCATTGCTTCTACTTCACATAAAACAGTGCAGAATTCTTCTTTGCTCAAATGAGCATTAGCTAAAAGTTTCTTTAATGGACACTTTACACTTCTCACTAGCCTTTCCCAAAATCCTCCCCACCATGGTGCTCTCTCAACAATAAACTCCCACTGTACCCCTTCGTGTGAAAGGTAGGATTGGAATCCTTCCTCTTTTAGCAAGGACCAAACTTCTTCGAGTTCCTTTGCAGCCTTTTTGAAGGTTTTTGCATTATCTGATATGATTTTATTTGGGAAACCCCTTCTGTTCACAAACCTTTTAAAGGCCAAAAAAAATACATCACTACTTAAGTTGCTTACCAACTCCAAATGGATTGCTCTGGTGGTAGCACATGTGAAAAGACATATATAACCTTTGTTAGAATCCCCTTGCTCATACACATAGACTGGACCTGCGAAGTCTACTCCCACTACATCAAATGGGGCAGTATAGACACACCGTTCTCTTGGAAGTGGAGCCACCTTTTCATAATAAGGCTTTGCACTCCAACGCTTGCAAACCACATATTTATGCAAGACCTTTTTTACTACTTGTCTAATTTTGGGAATCCAAAACTGTTGTCTGATCTCTATTATCACTTCTCTAACTCCAGCATGTAACAACTTATGATGAGTATCCAGGATCAAAAGTTCCACAAAGTGCCCCCCAGAAGGTAGCAAAATTGGATGTCTTTTCTCCTCTGGAAGCCCAGAAAACTGTAGTCTACCTCCTACTCTCAATAAATCCTGATCCAAAAACACATCCAAACCCTTGAGAGCAGAATGTGTTGGTAGAACCTGTAATGGACGGCTGGTGAGCAATTCCCTCTCTTCACCAAATTTTTCCTTCCTGCTGCATAACTTGACAACTGTTCACAGTGCATTTTCTCACCTCACTCACCCATGCTTCTTCAGCCTGGCATTCTCCTACAATAGGCTGATTAGAAGGCCAGTTTTCACTTCCAAGTTTTAGCCACTCCTCCCCATTCCACCACAAACTTGACTGTGCAAGATCTTTCACTGAAATTCCTCGTGTTGGTAAATCAGCGGGGTTTTGGGTGCCTGGACAATGCTTTCATTGCTTGGGATCTGTGTGTGCTTGAATTTCCTCCACCCTATTGGCAACAAATGGTTTCCATTTCCTTGCCTGGCTTCTTAACCAGTGTCAAACTATAGTGGAGTTTCTCCAATAATAGCTTGGAATTTCATAGAGGGCCAAAGACTTTTGCACTGTCTCTGCAACCTTGGAACAGAAAGCCTTTTCAAAGGTGCTACTCTGCTCTTTGCAGCAACCAACCTGCAACTTACTTCCTCTTGCAATGTGCCTCTTATATAAATACAAATTGCATAGGCTTCCTCACTTGCATCACAAAAGATGTGCAGCTCCAAATTATCTGGACTATTGTTCAACTCTCCAAAGTACCATCTTGGGATTTCAATGTCTCCAAGATGTGCCAATTCTTTGAACCAATATTTCCACCTTACCACCATATGATCAGGTAACTCTTGGTCCCAACCAAGTCCAATTTCCCAGAGGCTCTGAAACCAAATTTTTTACTTTATCGCAAATGGAGCCAGGAATCCAAGAGGATCAAAGACCTTTGAAGCCAAACTAAGAGCTGTACGTTTTATCCACCTTGTCTCATTCTCAGCCAGCTCTACTAAAGATTTCCCATTGAAGGTAAACAAATCCTCTCCTTGCTGCCAAACAATGCCTAGCACTTTTGCGTCTATTGCCCACAACTCCTTAATACCAGAATCCTCAAAACTTTCTGCTGCATCAGGTACTACACAGGACTGACTCATAAACTGTTGTAATTGAAAATGATTGGTCTGCCATTTTCTAAGCTCCATGCCAGCCTCCTTCATTATAGCTCTAGCCTCCATGAATATCTGTTTAGCCATTTCTGTATTATCCACGGAACACAGCAAACCATCAACATAAAATTTTTTCCTCATGTGTTCAATAGTGTTAGGATAGACTTCAGAATATTTCTTAAAATGGTACTGCATAGTTAGGCTGACCATACGTACCATTTTGAACGGGACAGTACCGTTTGTTTTATATTTCCTGGCCGTCCCGTCGTTTTAATAAAAATGTAAATTTTGTCCCGGTTTATGTACTTACTTTTTCATGAATACAGAATATTACATAACCCCGTCCCTTTTTTGCCATCCCAATGTCCCGTTTTTGTCTCAAGAAAATATGGTCAGCCTATGCATAGTGCATACCGTACGATTCAGCGCCGCCACTTCAGCGCCGCCATTTCAGCGCCAGGCCACTTCAGCGCCAGACTATTCAGCGACGGGCCCTTTCAGCGCCCGCCACAATAGTTTCAAGAGAACTCAATAAAATGTGCAGGCTAAGGATCGATATATCTAATGAAAATAATTAATTCCATTTTTTTATTTTAAAGAATTTATTTAATTACAGTAATTTATTTTAAAAATAATATTTATTTAAGAGATTGATTTATTTAATTCAAAATTATTAGTAAAAACATTCTATTTAAAATTGTCTAAAACAAAGGGTTAGCTTTCATTTTAGTTTGATAAATTGTGCCCAATTGCACGCAGGTACTCTACTTCATTTTTGTTCCCATATTCAGAAACAATTCTGGTACTTTTGCATTATCCTCCCAACACTAATTTTTTTTTATAATGGAAGGAAAATAAAGGGTTCACAAATTCTGAAATAAAAAAAGAAAAAATGATATAAGTGTTGGGAGCAAAATATTCTGAAATTACATCATTAGTTATATGAATAAATATTCTTAACCTAACCTAACCTAACTTGAAGCCATCTAACTACGGCTAACGCCTGCGGCGGGCTGTTTTTAACCTAACCTAACCTAACCTAACCTAACCTAACCTAACCTAACCTAATTCCAACACTAATTTTTTTTATAATGGAAGGAAAATAAAGTACCATAACCAAAACCAAACCAACATTATACAAAGTTAATAACAACAAGTAATGTTAATAAAATAAGTAAAGTCAAAACAAGTAAAGTCAAAACAAGTATAGTCAATAAAAACAACAGAGAAAATGACCGGCGCTGAAAGGGCCCGTCGCTGAATAGTCAGGCGCTGAAGTGGCCTGGCGCTGAAATGGCGGCGCTGAAACGTCGGGCCTGAAGTGGCCCATGCCCCTGCAGAGTAGCTGCCAACAGAAATGGACTAGAACTGAAGCCAAACAACACTGACTTTATTCTATATGCTTGAACTTTAGGTTCATTTTCCAACAAGTCTTTCGTATCCACCCACAGATACCTTACTGCATCTCTGTCCTCTGGTTTTAACTTTATCCGCAAAAAGGCTTGCTTCACATCTGCAGTCAATGCTACTCTACCAAACCTGAATCTCAGTAACACGGAAAATAAATCTGCATTTAAATTTGGCCCAGCATCCAAACAGTCATTCAAGGACACACCACCTTTGTCGTTGGCTGAGCCATCAAAAACTACTCTCAGTTATGTTGTTGTTTTGTCTCGCCGTACCACTGCATGGTGTGGCAGATAATGTGCCTCCTGGCTCACCAGCTCACCTTGCACCCTTTCAGCATAGCCCTCCCTTACATAGTTTAGGATGGCCTCATTGTATTCAATTAACAACTCCTCATTTTTTCTTAGCCTGTACAATGAAGTCTCCAACCTCCGATTAGCTAGCTGAAGGTTTGAACCGGGTTTGCAAGAATCCTTCCAAGGGAGGCCAACTTCATAGCAACCATCTCTAAACCCAATCCCTTTTTCAAATTGCTCTAAAACATCACTGTTCACTGTACTTGCCTGTTTGTCCTTTATGC
This sequence comes from Bathynomus jamesi, assembly GCA_023014485.1. NCBI lineage: Eukaryota > Metazoa > Arthropoda > Malacostraca > Isopoda > Cirolanidae > Bathynomus > Bathynomus jamesi. Next base: position 565,158 of record JAJOZX010001534.1, on the reverse strand, counting down.
CAATGGATTCAAGTTCCCAAAACGCTTTCAAATGCCTTTCCAAAACATGGCTGTTCTCCTCAATCTTAACAAACAGAGCTTTAACCTCCATTTCATTGCAATAGCTACCATGTAGCATCCAGCCTAGCTTACTTTCAATAGCTACCGGGCCTCGAGATGTGCGGACAATATTACCAGTGATGAAGTCCCAATAATAGTCAGCTGCAATCAAAAGACTAATATCTTCTGTCCCTTCAAACTTATTACTGCCAAAATTAATTCCTTTAACTCCAGTCACTACTTCAGTCACAAGTAGTGACTGGAGCACAAAGTTCCTCAATCTCTACAGCTTGGACCTTGATAGTGGGACTTTGTGGTAACAACCCCTTAACCAGAACTTCTACCTTCTTAACTTTGGTTCGGTTTTGAACGGAACCCCCAAACCCAGAAATTCTTAAATTTTCCCTCTTAAGTTCTTTAAACTTAAATTTTCTGGAAATTCTGGTCTTAATAAAGCTACACTTTCTACCACTATCAAACAACACTCTTACAGTAGCTTCTCCATCATTCCCAATTAATAAGGCTGCAGCTGTTTGCAATAATCCCCCTTTACTTTTACTCCCTTTCATGGCAGTGGCATTTGCCACTGATGTCTCTACTTCTGGGGTAGGCCTACTAGGAGTGTTTTCACACAATAATGGCTGATGCCTGCCATGACATTTTTTGCACAAAATTTTAAACTTACAAAACCTTGCTCTGTGACCTTTCAAAAAACATTTAAAACATGCTGTGGACTTAGTTACCCTGTCCTTTCTCTCCTCAAAAGGTAAAGCCTCAGCCACCTCACATTTATATGAATTGTGGTTGCCTTCGCAAAATATGCATTCCTTGATTCCCTTTAATTTATTCTCAGAGGATGCATGTAGAGCTGACCCTGTACCTGGGCTATTCCTTTTTGTAGAAACCTTGGTGCTGTGCCTGCCTTTGTCCCCTTGTTTAACATTCCACTGTGCAAACTCAATTCCCTCTTGTCTTGCTAATTCTGTGCCTAAAAGACTTAACATCTGCTGAAGGGGGATGTACACATGTTCTGTAGAGTGTCCCCTACTTAATTCAAGCAAAATTGAGCTAGGCAATTTAGACTCCAGTATAGTAACCAACATTATACCATACCTTTCCATTCCTACACCCAAGTTGTCCAGGGACCTAGTTCTAACTTCAAATTCATCATATAACTGCCGTAACTCCTTGACACTATTGGGATTATTAACAGGAGGTATAGCTAAAAGTTCACGGAGGTGGCTTTTAATTAAGATCTCTGGCTTACCAAACCGTTTCTTTAATATATCCCAAGCCACATTATAATTAGCCTTTGTTAATGCTAATCCTGCTATTGTCTTTGCTGCCTCCCCTTCCAAGAGGGACTGCAAATAATTAAACTTCTCCACCGCACTTAACACTTGACTAGAATGAACTGCTGATTGAAAACTGTCTGCCCATCCTTGCCATTCCTGAATACTCCCAGAAAATGTTTTGAGTACAAGCTTCGGTAATTTAACTGCAGATCTGTTAACCTTAACTTCACAAACGTCATTTGTTGAGGGTTGTGTTTCATTATTAGACCTGGTCTCTAACTGTACTGAGCTGCTAAACTCTTTTGCTCGGTAGCATACTTTAATTATATCATCAATAATCTCTTCAAAGTAAATTATGTTATTTTCTATTTCATCCTCTTCTATAAGAGCCTCAATTTTAACATTTACTTCACTTAGAGCAATCTTTTTAGTTTCTAATATGGAAAGCTGCGCAGTCACTAAACTTAAATCCTCTTGCTCTATGGCAGAATCTATAGTGGCAATGACCTTTGTAATTAGACCTTCGTAGAGGCTTCTCCTTTTTTAAAACTTATTCAATTCAGCTGCACTCATCTTCAATGCAAACAACAATTGGGCTCAATGCCAAATAAGTTGAATTGACCAAAATACTTAACCAAACTGATCAAACGCAAATTTTGCTTTTTTCAAATAAACTGAATTGCTGGGTGGGGTACTGACCAGCCATCAGTATGGAATACCAAATTTTCCACCCAAGTAACTGGGGCACCGAAGTCTGCAACCTTCGCCTACGAATAATAAACCAAAATTAACCAAACGGGTAAAAATGTAGGACCAAAACAACGACAGACGAGTGGCCAAGTTTTGCAATTGGGCGACGAAACTTTCTACCCTGGGACCTTAACTCAATTATGCTCAACCCGTCTATGCTTAACTTGGGCTACAATTTGCACAATCAGAACTCTGCCGAAAAATAGTCACTGACTCAGTCTTGGGCTAGAATCCGGTTCTGAAGGACCATGTTATTATTTTTTTTTATTGGGTTCAAAATCCCAGCTGAGCCGTGAACGGCCAAGCTCTGAAGGGCCAGTTCAACCTACAGCCCAAGTTAAGCTAGAATTAAAAACTTACGGACTTGGAGGTCCTATTAGGTCCTACCTCAGGGTTGCTGACTCGATGTGGGCCTACCTTAGGCCTCAGTTGCATGAATTTAAGATAAAAAACAAAAGGGGCACTATTTATGGTCTTTCTAAACCTTGCAACAACAACACAACCTGCACTATTGCACGATGCAACAATCTTGTATCTAAACAACCAAACTGAATTGCAAGAGAGCTCTCTATAAGACCACACCCTGGAAGTACGGCATTCCACAAACGAGTAGAAAAGACGCGCAGCGCCCCAAAAAATGATGCCACAAGAGTGCCCAAACAATGATGCCACAAGAGCCCAAAAATGCTAGCTCTAAATTAAGTGAATTTTTCACTACCCTTACAATTATGAGATGGATATATATACACCTTAACTTAATATATACAAGCAATGCTGCATCAATCAGCTTAGTCATCATATCGCCTTGGGACAACAATGGTTCTTCCTCTTCTAGATTTTCTAACAAGGTCCATAACTAAGCCAAACGTTTTAGGGCCTATTATAGTTAAAAAGGTAGGTACTTTCTTAGCATCAGGAATGGAATTTGTCTCGAAAACAACCTCACCCTAGTGACATAAGCTTGGAAGTCCTCCCCAGAGTCTTCGTAGGGGCTTATATGGCCAATCACCGACATGTTAGAACAAAACCGATTTAGGCCAAATAACGTGAAGTAGGTTAGATTTGGTTTAAATTTGATCTAGTTACTCCCCAGTTAGGGCTGAATAATAAATTGTATTAGAGTTAGGGCTGAGAAGGAATTAGTATTAGAGTTAGGGCTGGGTAGGAATTAGTTTTAGAGTTAGGGCTGAGTAGGAATTAGTTTTAGAGTTAGGCCGGCGGGACGTAAGCTATAGTACGGTAGCTTACCCACACAAACCAACTACTTGAACCCAATAAGCCAAATTATATCCAATGAGCCAAATTAAATCCAATGAACCAAATTTAATCAAATGAACCAAATTTAATCCAATGAGCCAAATTGAATCCAATGAGCCAAAATGGATCCCATCCTCGTCGCCAAATGTAATAGCTTGGGGTTAGTGACCCCGCTAAGTTACTAGGTTTCTAAACAACAAACAAAGGCACTGACCGGTGCGTTGAATTAGATATTCTTTAGGACCTACCATAGATTTTTTGCGTCCCACAAAGCTGTCTACCTAAACTCTCTAACTTTACTAATTTAGAAGCTATAGACATTACCCCTAACTATTATTATTTACTGACAACTTTCTACCCCATTTGTCACCTTAGAAACATCACCAAATTAAACTTAGCACCAACGATTTAGTCAGATATGAATTCCCATGCTCTGCAGCTCTAGTCCAGCCAAAAACCACCGAACAGCCCGCGTTGCTCTGTTTATCCCTTCGTGTTGCCCTTCAGCTTTATTTTAGTGATTTTTCCCTTTAGTGACTTTAGACTATATACATATATATACACACACGTTACCTCATGACCTTTGATCAGTTACTAGTTTAAAGTGTTTACCAAGCAGGTAATGCCGCCATTTTCGGATAGACTCAACAATGGCGTATGCTTCTTTTTCTATAGAGGAATGATTCCTTTCAGAGGGCGACAGAGTACGGGCGACTGGACGTCCGGAAAAAGGCGACTGGACGTCCAGCTTGACAAAGTTGAGCAGCTATTGCGTAATCAGACGCATCACTCTCTACTACAAAAGGAATATTATCATCAATGGCAACAACAACAGAATTAGCAATATCGCTTTTAAGATTTTCGAAAGCATTAATTACGTTAAGAGGGAAAGGGTGTTTTTTTTTCAACTAAAGGTCGTACTTTCTCGGAAAATTTTCCGATCCATTTAGAATAGTGGGCAAACATACCTATTACTCGGCGCATGGCTTTAGCATTATTAGGAGGCATTTCGAGCAGTGGTTTTAACCTCTCAGGATCAGGTTTTAAAGAACCATTACTTATGCTATAACCTAGTAAATCTATAGATGACTTAGATGTAGAACTCTTATTTTCGTTAATATGAAGATTATACTTTTTTACAACATTTAAAAACTTTGTCAAATTATCAACATGCTCCTTCTGATCGTGTCCACATATAGTAATATCATCCACATACATGAAAGTATCCTTTAAACCCTCTTTACGAATTATGTCATTGATTACTCTCTGAAAACGGGCTACGCTGTTTCTTACACCAAACAGGATTCTATTGAAATGAAACAGCTGGCCACAGGCTTCGAAAGCAGTGTATGGCCTACCCTCCTCCTTCATATGGATCAAATGATAGGCGCTCTTAAGATCTATTGTACTAAAGATACTATAGTGTACAATTTCGCCCACCATTTCATTTATATTAGGCAGAGGATAAGCGTCCAACTGCGTGTATTTATTTACTGTTTGAGAATAATCGATAACTAGGCGTTTTTATGAGATTCATTGGCTACAACTAAAACTTGTGCCCGCTAAGGACTTCGACTGGGTTCGATAATGCCTTCCTTAAGAAGGCGATCTACTTCATATCTGCCTGACAATATCGGCGTGACTTAATAGCAATGGGTTTGCATTCAGGACTTAAATTATGAAATAAAGACGGAGGTTCCACCTCGGCTGCTGCAAGGTTGCACACAGTTAAGGAAGGTTCTCTTCCCCTAAAAGGTATCTCAACTGATTCATGTCTAGACAAAAAATCATGGCCAAGAATAACATTAGTACATAGATTAGGCAGAAGTGATAACTTAACATTTTTATAGGTACGATCCTTGAATGTCAAATCTATACAACAAAACCCATCAACTTTAGTTACATGAGAAGTATTAGCCATTGACACTTGACTTTTACAAGGATATGCCTTCCATTTGTTTTCTTTTACAATATTTATATCAATAAAATTTTCGGTACTACCTGTATCCACTAGCGCCTTCAAAGACAAACCATTGGCTAAAATAGTAAGAATTGCCTCTTTCAAAGAATGAGAAATATAGCCTGATAGAGAAACTAAAGTATTAACATAAGTAGAAGCTTTTGAATTAGAGCGACAAACTCTGGCAAAATGGCCTTTAATACCACATTTATGACATAAACTATCACTGCAGGACATTTAGCTCGCGGATGCACATTACTCCGACAAAAGAAACATTTACGAGACCTTGTTTAGCCTCATGTTTTTCTATTGTAATTGTTTTAGTTTCACAATTAACCGAATTTAGAGGAGCATTAGAACGTATATAAGTATCAGAATGAATCTGAGCCAACTCAAGGCTGCGAGCTTGATCAAAAGCGATCTGTAAACAGAGATTTGTTTTCAAGCAATCGTTGCCTAATGAAAGGAGTATTCAAACCGTTTATAAAAGCATCTCTTATATATTTATCTCTGTATTGATCTGCAGAGACCGATTGAAAGTTACAGTCTTTACTCAGATGCTTTAATGTATTCATGTAATGGTCCAAACACTCTCCCATCTCCTGACGACGGGTGGTTAATAGGTGACGAGCAAAAGTTTCATTTTTCGGTTTTATATAAAGTTCATTGAGCAACTTTATAGCATCTTCATAAGTAGTACAGTCAACTATGTACTCATAGACTAAAGGAGATACATGGTTTACAAGCAAACTTAGCTTTTGAGTCTGAAGATCAGAAGGTAACGCGGCCAGAAAGTTCTGAAATGTCTTGAACCAGTGACCCGAGAGACGAGACGAACTTGAGGATGAGGGATCGGCATCAAATCTTTCCAGCTTCAGAAACTTGTCCATATCCTCTGATCTTGAAATTAAGTTGATTAAATTGAAATGAAACGCTCTCCTTTTCTTAGGCCTAAGGGCTGGAAAGTGTACCACAGCAGATTTTGTAGTTCTGCAACTTGTATCCAACATCAGCACAAACATCACCCAACATGAGTTACATGACTCATCAAACTTAAACACCACCACATTCAGACACTCACTACAAATACCATCCAGTACAGGCAGGGCCGCCGAAAGCGCGGGGAAGCCCGGTTAAATCCCCTGGGCCCAGACCTCTAGGGGGCCAGGAAAGAGGGGGGGGATAAAATCTAAAATATAATTAATATAATTAATGAACATACATTTAATAGAGATTATCATACTGTATGTTTTGAATAGTGACTTGGACATATAATCAGTTTGCTTGTTATGTACACAAAAAACATTCATAATAAAATACTGAGTAAACAGGGGGGGGGGCCATATACCAATCCTTCCCCGGAGCCCGTGGCAGCTCTCGCCGGCCCTGAGTACAGGGAACCACTCAATCCCTCAATCGTACTCAAACAGTTTTGAACCCAAAGCATCATGCAATCCCCTTTTAAATGCATCCGCCCTCTCTACACACACAATAACAGCTGGTAAAGCATTCCACACTGGTACACGACGGACACTATAAAAAACGGCGCATGAGCTCCAAAAACGAATACTGATGCTGCACTTTAAAAGGGTGCCCTCTAGTACGAACAACTGGAGCAAAGGTAAACAAATCAGTAGGGGCAAATAGCATTCATACCATGGAGGATTTTCTAACACTTAACCAGGTCTGCAAGAAGAAGCCTACCCTTGATTGAATACAAATTTAATTTCATGAGGCATTCACCATAACCCAGTCCCTGCATACCATCAGTGCTCTTGGTCCACCGTCTCTGGACAGACTCCAGCAATCTCTGTAACCCTCATTCCATATACATGAAGAAAATTCCATAATGGGACGTACGTGAGTTAAATAGAGAGTCATCATAAAATCCATCGATCGATTTAAAGTAGACTTGAGAAATTTTTTTGCAAAACCACCAGCCTTGTTAGGAAGTTATTTTTTTATTTTATTGGGTTCAGAATCCCAGCTGAGCCGTGAACGGCCAAGCTCTGAAGGGCCAGTTTAACCTACAGCCCAAGTTAAGCTAGCCTAAAAACTTACGGACTTGGAGGTCCTATTAGGTCCTACCTGAGGGTTGCTGACTCGAAGTGGGCCTACCTTAGGCCTCAGTTGCATAAAATTAAGATAAAAAACAAAGGGGGTAGTATTTATGGCCTTCTTTCTAAACCTTGCAACAACACAACCTGCACCATTGCACGATGCAACAATTTTGTATCAAAACAACCAAACTGAATTGCAAGAGAGCTCTCTATAAGACCACGCCCTGTAAGTGCTGCATTCAACAAACGAGTAGGAAGGACACGCAGCGCCCCCAAAAAAATGATGCCACAAGAGTGCACAATGTTAGAAAATCTAGAAGAGGAAGAGCCATTGTTGTCCATAGGCGATATGATGACTAAGCTGATTGATGCAGCATTGCTTGTATATATTAAGTTAAGGTGTATATATATATATCCATCTCATAAGTAAGTTAATATTCGTTTTAATGCTCCCTTCGTTTTCGATAGAAGGAGACATTCTATGACAATTTAACATATAAATTCGTATTCAGGACACCTTGAAACCTCAGGGAAACTGATAAAAATCAAAGAAATGTAATAATTATTTTTTACGGAAAAAAAAAAATTTAGACGTCGATAAGCAGCCATTACAGGCCATTGACCCAGTGTTTAGCTCTTTCCTCCGTTAAAATTTTGCCGCTCTACGTCCTCTCCAGTTTTATGGGGAGACATCTCGTGGCAAAATTAGGAAACATAGGTCAAATCAGCCAATTAAATCTGGTTTTTGTTTCATGTGGCCTTATCCGACCAATCAGAGACGTGCATTTTGAATCTCCCATAATGCATACTCATTCCAAAATGCTTTTTCAGTTCGCTTTTCGCTATGGCTTGTGGAGGTTGTGATTTGGATTACTATCAATTAAATTCAGTGGCGGCTCGTGACTTTCAGTTATGGGGGTGCTGCCTCAGAATTTGCGAACAAGAGAGAGAGAAAGTCGAATAGATAAATAGATAACTACTCACTACTCAGTCATAAAAATAAGTAAAATAGTATCATAAAATCAATTATAGGGTACTTACGCTTACAACTTGCATCACAAAAGATGTGCAGCTCCAAATTATCTGGACTATTGTTCAACTCTCCAAAGTACCATCTTGGGATTTCAATGTCTCCAAGATGTGCTACTCTACCAAACCTGAATCTCAGTAACAAGGAAAATAAATCTGCATTTAAATTTGGCCCAGCATCAAAACAGTCATTCAAGGACGCACCACCTTTGTCGTTGGCTGAGCCATCAAAAACTACTCTCAGTTTCGTGGTAGTTTTGTCTCGCCGTACCACTGCATGGTGTGGCAGATAATGTGCCTCCTGGCTCACCAGCTCACCTTGCACCCTTTCAGCATAGCCCTCCCTTACATAGTTTAGGATGGCCTCATTGTATTCAATTAACAACTCCTCATTTTTTCTTAGCCTGTACAATGAAGTCTCCAACCTCCGATTAGCTAGCTGAAGGTTTGAACCGGGTTTGCAAGAATCCTTCCAAGGGAGGCCAACTTCATAGCAACCATCTCTAAACCCAATCCCTTTTTCAAATTGCTCTAAAACATCACTGTTCACTGTACTTGCCAGTTTGTCCTTTATGCCAATGGATTCAAGTTCCCAAAACGCTTTCAAATGCCTTTCCAAAACATGGCTGTTCTCCTCAATCTTAACAAACAGAGCTTTAACCTCCATTTCATTGTAATAGCTACCATGTAGCATCCAGCCTAGCTTACTTTCAATATTTACTGGACCTTGAGATGTGCGGACAATATTACCAGTGATGAAGTCCCACTAATAGTCAGCTCCAATCAAAAGACTAGTATCTTCTGTTCCTTCAAACTTATTACTGCCCAAATTAATTCCTTTAACTCGCAATTCTTGGACACATGCCATATCTAAACAAGTAGTGACTAGAGCACAAAGTTCCTCAATCTCTCCAGCTTGGACCTTGATAGTGGGACCTTGTGGTAACAACCCCTTAACCAGAACTTCTACCTTCTTAACTTTGGTTCGGTTTTGAACGGAATCCCAAACCCAGAAATTCTTAAATTTTCCCTCTTAAGTTCTTTAAACTTAAATTTTCTGGAAATTCTGGTCTTAATAAAGCTACACTGGCTACCACTATCAAACAACACTCTTACAGTAGCTTCTCCATCATTCCCAATTAATAAGGCTGCAGCTGTTTGCAATAATCCCCCTTTACTTTTACTCCCTTTCATAGCAGTGGCATGTGCCACTGATGTCTCTACTTCAGGGTTAGGCTTACTAGGAGCATTTTCACACAATAATGGCTGATGCTGCCCATGACATTTTTTGCACAAAATTTTAAACTTACAAAACCTTGCTCTGTGACCTTTCAAAAAACATTTAAAACATGCTGTGGACTTAGTTACCCTGTCCTTTCTCTCCTCAAAAGGTAAAGCCTCAGCCATCTCACATTTATATGACTTGTGGTTGCCTTCGGAAAATATGCATTCCTTGATTCCCTTTAATTTATTCTCAGAGGATGCATGTAGAGCTGACCCTGTACCTGGGCTATTCCTTTTTGTAGAAACTTTGGTGCTGTGCCTGCCTTTGTCCCCTTGTTTAACATCCCACTGTGCAAACTCAATTCCCTCTCGTCTTGCTAATTCTGTGCCTAAAAGACTTAACATCTGCTGAAGGGGGATGTACACATGTTCTGTAGAGTGTCCTCTACTTAATTCAAGCAAAACTGAGCTAGGCAATTTAGACTCCAGTATAGTAACCAACATTATACCATACCTTTCAATTCCTACACCCAAGTTGTCCAGGGACCTAGTTCTAACTTCAAATTCATCATATAACTGCCATAACTCCTTGACACTATTGGGATTACACCGGTCTGCATGAAAATCGATTTCTTTATTGTGAGTTGTGATTCTGAAGCAGTTCGCTTCGCTGAATTCAAAAATGCTACTAGTTTTCTTCTATCACCCAAAGTTTTAAAGTTATTAGCAAAAACATTTTAGGCGTTTTGTAATTTTTTACCTTTTTTATCTTTAATTAATTTCGTTTTTTCATATTTTTCAGATAGATAATTCCAACATTACGTCTTTAAAATTTTAATAATGGCTTCTAGAGGATGTACCCATAGTCCAGACATATTTTGTTATATTTGTGGTCGGTATGTTGTTGTAAAACAAAGGACAAATGTAACGACCTTCATTAAGAGAGCTTATTATGCTTATTTTGGAATTAAATTAGGAGATCAAGACAAAAGTTGGGCTCCACACAAGGTTTGTCTTACGTGTGTTGCGGCACTAAGGAATTGGAGCAAAGGTAAAAAGAAAAGTTTGCCATTTGGGATCCCTATGTTATGGCGCGAGTCTGGAAACCATACCGACGACTGCTACTTCTGTTCTTGCAATGTTAAAGGTTATAATGCAAAGAATAAAGAGAGCCTTCAATACCCAAGTCTTCCATCTGCAATAAGGCCGGTACCCCATGGTCCAGAAGTTCCTATTCCCCGCCCACCCGAGAGCCTGGATCAATACAATTCAGATGCTGATTCAACTCCAAATCCAGACAATGATGATGTTTATGAACAGCCAACAGCTGACCGAGATCCTCCTAAACCATTAGCCCAAGCCGAATTAAATGACTTAGTCAGGGATTTGAATCTGCCTAAGAACTCTGCAGAACTTTTGGGGTCTAGATTGCAGGAGAACAATTTATTGGCATCCGACACATACTTCGCTTGGTACAGAAATCGTGAGAAAGACTTCGTGCCTTTTTTCGAAGAAGATGGTCCCTTGGTATTTTGCAAGGACATCACAGGATTAGTGTGCAAGCTAGGCATCGAATACCAAACCAGTGACTGGAGGTTGTTTATAGATTCCTCTAAAACCAGTCTAAAAGGAGTGTTACTGCACAACGGTAACAAATATGCATCAATCCCAGTGGCCCATTCTACTCATTTAAAAGAGACCTACGATAACATGAAACTGCTTCTGGAAAAAATTCAGTATCAAAATCACAGATGGATATTGTGTGGGGATCTCAAAGTCCTTTGCATGTTACTTGGGCAGCAATCAGGATACACTAAGATGCTATGTTTCATCTGCGAATGGGATAGTCGAGCACGCGACCAGCACTGGAAGAGGAAAACTTGGCCTCCTAGAGAGAATCTTACCCCAGGATCAAAGAACATTTTACATGAACATCTAGTTGAACCAAATAAAATCCTCCTACCACCCTTGCACATTAAGTTAGGCTTGATGAAGCAGTATGTCAAAGCATTGAATAGAGAAGGTGAGTGTTTCAAGTACATTTGTTCAAAATATCTAAAGATTAGCTACGAGAAAATAAAGGAAGGTGTTTTTATAGGTCCTCAGATTAGAAAGTTATTGACAGACGATCATTTCCTGAACACAATGACTAATAAAGAAAAAGAAGCATGGCTTGGTTTCAAAGATGTTGTTGAAAACTTCTTGGGAAACTACAAAAGCCAAAATTATGAAAGACTGGTGGAAAATATGTTTAAAAAGTTTTGTGCCTTAGGCTGCAACATAAGCCTGAAAGTTCACTTCTTATTTTCGCATCTTGACCGTTTTCCCGAAAATCTCGGAGATGTCAGTGAGGAGCAAGGGGAACGATTTCACCAGGACATCAAAACCATGGAAAGAAGATATCAAGGAAGACGGCATACAAATATGATGGCAGATTACTGCTAGTGTCTGCAACGAGATCAGCCTAACGCACAGCATAAGAAAACATCTAAATGAGAACCAACTCTTTGTAATCATTTATTTATTTATATAAAGTCAAACAATGACAACGGTCTTCTGAAAAAGGAATAAGCATAATAAGTAATCACTTGAATAAAACAAACATAAACATAAACATAATCATTGTCCTCTATCTCCTCCCAAGTCTTTGATACTAGATGTGATATGAGGTAATTGCAGTACAGTAGTGCGAAGACTTATATTGTTTTATAAAGTGAATACAGTATAGTACTTTAATAGGAAAACATAGATACTAGTTTATTTAAGAGTAATATGAGAACATAAGGCTTTGCTACTACATCATGATGAATACGATACTGTAGAAACTAAAATATAAATACTTATGGAATTATACAGTGCATTATATCCAATCAAACATATTACAATACAATTAGAGAGTTCAGCGAGAGATTGAATCGTATATTAAAATAAGGGTTGTACAACGGTATTCCTGACAAAAGTAATAGTACAGTAATGAGGTTACAGCTGTATTGGGAACACAATATAAAGTTCTTAGTAAGTAAAGTGTAAAGTGTGCTGTACTCTATCTCTCCCCCAAGTCTTTGAGCCAGTAGTTTTATAAAGAAGATTATTAAGGATAATATGGCAAAAAAAAAAAAAATTGTACGTTTACGGATAAAGACTAAACCTTATTTTGTCAGTGCCCTTAATTTAAAGCATACTTGATTGGTTACTCTTCTTGATTCATATGGTAGTCTTCATGCCAGGTAGGGGGGCGTCTGGTACGGTTCGAACGCCTTAGTGGAGTTGCAGTTTGGGGTGCCGTACCCATTGGCCTAGGGGGTGCAGGTGGTATATGTCGATGGGCGGCGTTGACATGTCTTCTTGGGTGGGGTGTGTGGTCTCTTCAGGGGTCGGGCGCCTGCGTTCAACGTGTGGGCTGGACCGTGTCGGACTACGGGGTGAAGCGGGTGTCTTTGGTCCTGGTGCTGACCTGGCAGGTGTAGGTGGTGCAGCAGGTGGGCTGTTGGTGGGCACCGCTAGGAAGTTCTTCAAATGTTGGTCTATGGTCATCTTTGGAGCAGGTGTGCTGAAGGGTTCATATTTTTTAAGGAATTTCCTGTTCCTTACAGGCCCGTTGAAAGTTTTCGGTGTTGAGGTCGCCGTTTGGTCCAGTGTTGTCGGTTATTAGGCGTTTCGTTGTCTTGACACCAACTTCTGCCCGACAGTTGCTGTGAGGGAAAGCCACTGATGAGAGTCGGTGGTGTACGCCCCAGTTTTTGAGGAACTGCCGTGTGGCTGCTGCGGTAAATTCAGGGCCCCCATCGGAAGCCAGTTCGTCGGGGATGCCGAAGGTGACGAAGGTCCGTCGGAGGCAGGCGATGAGTCCAGCAGCACCATCTGATGACCTCTCTACTATTGGCCAGTTAGAGTATCTGTCCACCACGACCAGGTAGTTTACTCCTTTGTAGTGGAAGTAGTCCGCGCAGACGCACTGGAAGGGGTATTCTGGTGATGTTGGTGGAGTGGGTGGAGCGCTGGGCTGGGTTGGTGCCATGCGGTTGCAGTGGTTGCAGCTAGCCCGTAGTGCTGTGATGGCTGGTGTGATGCCAGGCCAGAAAATGGAGTCTTCTGCTCTGGAGATCATGGATGAAGTACCTTGATGAGCTGAGTGGAGTGAAGCCAGTACTTCTTGCCTGAGGGCCGGCGGGATAACCGTGCGGTTCCTGTACATTACCACGCCGTCAACAGTGCGGAGGTCGTCGCGAAACTGGTGATATTCCCGCAGCTGTGCAGGGAGTGCATGGCGGGATTCAGGCATGCCGGACTCTATGACATTGGCTAAACTATTCATGACTTCATCGCTGGTCGTGGCGGTGCGTACTCGATCCCATGTCACTGATGCCAGGCTCAGCGAGTTGAGTGTTGATGCGGCTGCAGAAATGACGCAGGCTTCCATGCCATTACCATCTGTCAGTGATGTCCGTATGCCGGCTAGGAAGGTGGGGGGGGGGGAAAGAACGCCGTTCCCTCGCATGGTTGATGGATGGCTGCTACGTCATCGGGGAGTGTCAGTGGTATGGGGTCGCCAGTGGGGTATCGTGACACCCCGTCAGCAGCTTTGTGTTTCGCGCCTGGTACGTGGATCATCCGGAAGCGGTACCTGAGGGTTTTTTCCTTCAAGTTTCTGAGGCGTGTATTAGATATGTCCTCTAGGGATCTGTCACCAAACACTTTGAGGAGAGGTTTGTGGTCCACTGCAATTATTAGGTCTTCGCATCCCAGCACGAAGTACCTCGCCTTGTCAAGGGCATCGGCGACAGCAAGTGCTTCTCCTTCTACTGGTGCATAGCGGGACTCAGCTGAGGTAGTGAATCTACTGCCGACCAATGTGACACGCCATCCAGTATGGCAGCAGAAGGGTTCGACTCGTGTACAGGTGCAGTGTTTCTGAAGTAGCCAGTAGCCGATGCCTGTTTTCGACCAGTCTGTGGCGAGGCATGTGGGCTTGGTTTTGTCAAAAATTTTAACGCCCTCCTCTATTTCTGTGATGATGACATCCTTTGATTCTTCGAAGATGGTTTCCAATTCGTCATCCCACTTGAAAGGTGTTCCTGGCTTCAGAAGTAGGCGGAACGGCTGCATCCTCTTGGCCATGCTGAAGGCATACGACACCTGGTTGATGAGCCCGAACCATGATCGAACGTCGGTGATGTTCTTTGGAGATGGAAACTCTAGGATTGCTTTGAGGTATTTTTACAGGGTCGGACACTGTCAGATGTGATCTCGAAGCCTGCAAATTCAACCTTGTCCTGACAGAACACAAACTTGTCAGGGTTCAGTGTGATTCCGTGTCTGCCGCAGGTGTCAAGCCACTGGGTGGCCTGGAAGAAGCTCTCCTCCACTGTGTCTGACCAGAGAAAGACGTCGTCAATGCACTTTGTATTGTTAGGGATGCTCGATACAATTTCGTCGTACCTTCTTGTGTAACCGTCACCAGATGCAATGTAACCCTGGGGAGCGGTTTTGTAACGGTAGCGACCCCAGGGCGTTATGAAGGTGGTCAAGTGGCGGTCTTCTTCACAGATTGGTACGCTGTGATATCCATTCCATGCATCACTGTTTTCTTTTTGCCTTACGGTACTGATCTGGCCTGGTGGAATGGCGATTGAATATGGTGTGTTTCGCGGGTGGCGTGAGCGTTGAGGGGTTGAAAGTCAACGGTACGCCTTGGTTTTCCGTTCTTTTTGGTGCACACCACCATTCTGTGACACCAGGTTACGGGCTCACCAACGGGTACTGGTTCAAGGACACCCAGTCTGACATCTTGGTCGAGGCCAGCCTTCACGTCCTCCTGCCAGTGGATTGGTACTGGGACGGGGGTGTGATGTGCGACTGGTTTGGCATTGGGGTCCACCATCAATTTCATTGGGGGGCCGTCCATCATGGACAGCGCTTGGTGGTCACAAGTGTTGAAGGTGCTTGATTTGTAATAGTCCAGCAGGTATTCCTTGAGCTTTTGCTGGTTCGCCGCAACAGCGGGTAGCGGTAGCTCGATTGGAGGTGATGGAGGATGTTGGCGTCTTGGACAGTCACAGTTAGTTACAAGTCCGCTGTCACTGTGTGGCGTGCTGGCACTGTTGTTACAGTATTGTGCTGGATCCAGTTGGACTTCCCCCACTGTAGGGAATCTTCCCGAGATAATGCCGAGTGAAACGCATGCCTCTCTGCTGATGAAGAACTTGTCAGAAGAATCTGTCACATATGTTACCTGTCTCGTTTCTACTTGTTGGCCCTGTTCATCCTTGCCAGTGAGGCGAAGTATGGCTGCGCCAAGGATTTTGATGCCCTTGTTGTTGGCGGCGTGCATCTTCATGGTCACAGGGATGAGGTCAGACTGGAGAAGCCCGAGGCGGTGGATAACCTTGATACCGGTGAGGCAGCTCTGACAGCCTGTGTCTGCCATGGCAGGCAGTACCACGGTTTTTGGGTGGGCATAGACGGTTGCCCCAAGCGCCTCGTAGTCTTCGGGGAGAGTCCTGACTGTCAGGTTGATGTGTGGCTGTGGTTGTGAGTTCTCCTTGATCCACATGTCCGATAGTTCATTGTAAATGTGATGGTCGAGGGCGATTGCTCTTTTCTTATGTGGCTCGGAAGTGTTGCTTGTGGCGCAGAGAAGATCAAATACCGCACCTTCGCACTCATCAGCTTTATTAGGAGTGGCTGAAAGGCTCTTGTCCTTGTCTTTGCTCCTGCATACGGATTCCCAATGGCTGTCGCGCTTGCAAATTTTGCATTTGTGATTGTACGCAGGGCAATCCTTCTTGCGTATGTGGACTGGGGCTCTTCTGCCGTGTCCTTTTTCACCACAATATGAACAAGGGGCATATTTGTCTTGTGGGGGTATTTGCTTACTTCTCCTGTATGTGCTGCCTGCGGCCTCCACGGCATGGGAGTCCAGCAGTCGTGATGCTGAGCGCTTGCCTGCTTCCTTCGCCTCGACAAACTGAAAGACGTCTTCCAGGGTCATCTCCTGGTTACTGTTGCCGAGGAGTTCCAGTTGTATTTCCGGGTCAGCAATTCCGCGGGTAAGGACGTCGCGAAGGATGGGGTCAGTGTAATTTACGTTGTTGTTGCAGCTTGGGCATTCAACAAGAAATTTGCAGACTCCGGCCTGACCACGAAGACGGGCTCCAAAACTGCGCACAGTTTCGTCGCGGTCTTGTCGCATATTGTGTAGGGTAACCCTGGCTACCATGGTGTTCTCCTCTCGGACAGCTAGTTTCTTGATTGCAGCAAGGATTTCATCTTCGGTTTTGTTTGTTAGGCTTCCACCTGCGGATCTTGTCAAATCTTTGCGGAGTGAATCGTCGCAGCATTCAAGTAGTTGTACCACTTTGTCCCTACCAGTGATTTTTGTAGCTTTCGCATAATCTGTCTAACGCGACGTAAAATATGCCCAGTCTTCACTGGTACCTGCAGCCGAAATGGTTGGCCGTCTTACTTTCTCAACCTTTGCAGAGACTGTCGGGCTTGGGACATGGGTCGTGCAGTGGGCTGTTATAAGTGCGGCTACAATGGCTGGGTCCAGGTCTGCTGTGACATAGGTACAACCTGTGATAGGGCATTCTACGGCAGGCATTGTGGATGGCGTTTGTTGAAGTTGCTTAATTAGGTTGGGGTGGTTGACAGTTGCTTGAATTTACCACGTATGTAGACTTATTTTATTATTTATTTAATTAATCAGTCATTTGTACCTAAGACCGTTGTCATAAATGAGAACCAACTCTTTGTAATCATTTATTTGTTTATATAAAGTCAAACAATGACAACGGTCTTCTGAAAAAGGAATAAGCATAATAAGTAATCACTTGAATAAAACATAAACATAAACATAAACATTGTCCTCTAACATCAAAGAAGCACCGGTTTAGTCGTCATTAGTCAGATCTACCTTCGTAGTCTTAAGTCTTTGGAATAAGTCCTGAAATGTTTGCAAGTAAAGAAGGTAAAAATATTTTGTTTCTTTTAGTTATTTTTTTATTCTTTCATAAACAAGCAATATGCTTGTCCAAGAGCTAGGAGCTATTTAATTCTGCTTTAATTAGGTTTTACTCTATCACCTAAAGATTTCGTGCTACAAGGGGTGTTGTAATACCTCATCTGTCCCCAAATGTTAACCACCCATTGATGGGAGGGGAGAGAGTATTTTGCTGGGAACGGGACTGGTTGTTATATTGTAGCTGGTTCCTTCTTGGTGCTACTTGTATTTGCCGGGAAGAATGAAGGATACGAGAGGCAGGCTATCTCTTTTAGGGGCCTCTCATGTCCTCTTCTCTCCCTGTCGTTTGGAAGGTTAGCATCTTGAAGAAAAAGCCGGTCGTTTTCAGAGTTTATCGAGTTCTTGGTTGGCTGGGGTTATTTTACAGATTTTGTTATTTTATATACAGCTGAATTAATTAAATATATATATATAAATTTATGTACAACACTTATTTATAAAGATTATATATGATTCTTAAAATTACACAGTGATAAAATATATACAATTTGGTACGCGCAAAATTGGTTTGTCGGTAACTAATATAAAAATAATATAAATGCGGAAAATTAACTGCGCGGCCCCACACTACTGCCCACCCCGAGAAGCGGAGCACGTATATCAAAAGTAGAAATATTCGGGTCTTGATTTGAATCGGATCCTTCGTCCAGCTCGCGTTGATCCTCGGTCGGCCTCGTTTCCGGTTGTTGCGTTGTCCTGCGCGCCCGTCCTGAGGTTTGTATTTGCTACCTCCGAGGTGCGTCCTCCATCGTCCTTTTTCCTTGCGTGCTTTTTCTCCGATCCGATGTCGTCCGATTGTGCGCCCGGTACCTGTGTGGGACCTGAAACTATATACGCCGGTTTAAACGATTTGAAATGGCTTCTGATGATCCGTTAGTTTTTTCTATTACGAAGTACTTATCGTGGCGTTCGAGAACACGGAAAGGTCCTTGATATGGTGCCTCGAATGGTTTTCGAACGCGGTCGATGCGTACCCATACGTGGCTTGATTTGTGGAGTTCCGATGGAATGAATGATTTGGGGCTGAGTGAATGTTTCCTTGAGAGAGTTGGGCGAAATCGATTTGCGTCATTTTCTTGGCTAATTCGGAGATGAATTTTGAATTGGATTTTGACGACGAATTGGCGATCATTGGCCTCGGGCATAATAGGGTGGTTCCGGTGACGGTGGTGAACGGTGAATAACCCGATTCGTTGGGGAGACTGCGTAAACCAAGGAGAACTATGGGTAAAGCGGGGAGCCAATCTTGTTTACGAGCGATGATTGCTGTCTTGATGGTGCTGTAGTGCCTTGCACCACAAGATTATTTTTTATTAGTGAAAACTGCCACAAATTGGCATGAGTGAAATATTTAAATCTAAATAAATAAATAAATACAAGTTAAACATGTCCAGTGATCAAATTTAATTCTTAAGCATTCAGTGTGGTGTGACTAGACATGAATTGGCTTTTAAGGATTATTTTGGCTTGTTGGTAAAATTGTATAGTAAAAACAAGCTTATGTACAACAACACAAAGGACGCCGTTCACACATTTTATTATTTGAAAACACGGCGCCAGCAAGCAAAGGTTCTTCGTGGTAAGTTCCTATTTATAATGTTTATATTCTTTACTATTGCATATCTGTATGCAATACCGCATACTTCAGAGATTAACAAGCCTTATAGTGTTTGTGATTAGTACTGTAAGATTCATACTATAAATAATACTGTACAATTCATACAATAAATTACCTTAGGCTAAGTTAGGTCTATCTAGGCAAAAGCCAAATTGTAACTCTAGCCTAGCTGAGGCCTACCGTAGCCTTTGTTTTAGATTAACCTCAGCTCTATTATATTGAAGAGGCATAGGCCTGCCTATTAATTTTCTTAGTATATTTTACTTTATAATATAAGCCTATTATGTTTCATGTATTTTCTTAGCAGGTGGCCTACAAAAGCCAAATTGTAACTCTAGCCTAGCTGAGGCCTACTGTAGCCTTTGTTTTAGATTAACCTCAGCTCTATTATATTGAAGAGGCATAGGCCTGCCTATTAATTTTCTTAGTATATTTTACTTTATAATATAAGCCTATTATGTTTCATGTATTTTCTTAGCAGGTGGCCTACATACTTCCTTAGTTTTCCCATTCAACTTAACACAATCCCATAATGAGAATCAACTGTAATTTATCATCCACAGGTTACTGGGCCTATATAGCATATGTATATTAATTATTAATTTTTGCCATTTTTATTATTCTTTTTCTCTGAAATATCACTTACCGTATTCTTGTCTGTCTCTTTGCAGACAAGGTTGTCATTGTGGCTATTAGTGGCACCACAAGATTATTTTTTATTAGTGAAAACTGCCACAAATTGGCATGAGTGAAATATTTAAATCTAAATAAATAAATAAATACAAGTTAAACATGTCCAGTGATCAAATTTAATTCTTAAGCATTCAGTGTGGTGTGACTAGACATGAATTGGCTTTTAAGGATTATTTTGGCTTGTTGGTAAAATTGTATAGTAAAAACAAGCTTATGTACAACAACACAAAGGACGCCGTTTACACATAAAATTATTTGAAAACACGGCGCCAGCAAGCAAAGGTTGTTCGTGGTAAGTTCCTATTTATAATGTTTATATTCTTTACTATTGCATATCTGTATGCAATACCGCATACTTCAGAGATTAACAAGCCTTATAGTGTTTGTGATTAGTACTGTAAGATTCATACTATAAATAATACTGTACAATTCATACAATAAATTACCTTAGGCTAAGTTAGGTCTATCTAGGCAAAAGCCAAACTGTAACTCTAGCCTAGCTGAGGCCTACCGTAGCCTTTGTTTTAGATTAACCTCAGCTCTATTATATTGAAGAGGCATAGCCCTGCCTATTAATTTTCATAGTATATTTTACTTTATAATATAAGCCTATTATGTTTCATGTATTTTCTTAGCAGGTGGCCTACAAAAGCCAAATTGTAACTCTAGCCTAGCTGAGGCCTACCGTAGCCTTTGTTTTAGATTAACCTCAGCTCTATTATATTGAAGAGCATAGGCCTGCCTATTAATTTTCTTAGTATATTTTACTTTATAATAGAAGCCTATTATGTTTCATGTATTTTCTTAGCAGGTGGCCTACATACTTCCTTAGTTTTCACATTCAACTTAACACAATCACATAATGAGAATCAACTGTAATTTATCATCCACAGGTTACTGGGCCTATATAGCATATGTATATTAATTATTAATTTTTGCCATTTTTATTATTCTTTTTCTCTGAAATATCACTTACAGTATTCTTGTCTGTCTCTTTGCAGACAAGGTTGTCATTGTGGCTATTACACAGGTCAACAAAAAAACTCTTTTTTTTTCGTTGCCAAGGAAATTCGTACGAATTTAGGGTATTTTGGGGTTGCTGAATTCCAAAATGAAAGTAGTTTTTCCGATTTGGCTCTAGTTCTTGAGATAATGAATACCCTCAATTAATAGGAAACGTAACCATAACGCGTGCATATGGCAAACTACCGGAACATTCTAGATGGTGAGACCGAATAAAATGCCATTATGTATTTCATGTGTTTACTTTTGTATGATTTGAGACAATTTCAATGCGATTTGTAAGTAGGCTCCGCCTGAACATTAAATTTTTTGCATTTTTACGTATTTCAATGGGGTACCAATTATCTCATAAATTAGAGCCAATCTAGCAAAACCGATGTCATATTCGGAATCAGAACCACAAAGTTACCCCAAAATCACTCTAATATGATTGGCAATAAAATGAGTGTTGACCAGTGTTATTAGTGTTATTATTAGTGTTACATTATTTATATATTAATATTATTTGTATATTATTTGCACAATATTATTCGTATATTAATATTAATTCTATTAGTTGTTTAACATTATTTGTATATTAATATTAGTTCCATTACTTGTTTATCAGTATTAGTTGCAGACTGTTATATATTAGCTAAACGGTGCCACTATTTAATTCTCCATTATATGTCAAAGTTGTTACGGGTAAAAATCCCCTTTGCATTTATAAATAATTGTTGCATATAATTTATTAATTGTTGTCAATAAAATACAAAATTCATATTGATGATTTTATAATCAGCCCTTCCCTTTTTTATCAAAATTAATTTTTGCGCCGCAGTGCTGGATGCCAATATAGTATTTGGGCGCTGGTGACCCTGGCATTTAGTTAATTATCTACGTAAACTTGTAAAGGTCTATAATAATAAATCCGACTCTTACAAATGGTGACCGCCAACCTTGTCTGCAAAGAGACAGACAAGAATACTGTAAGTGATATTTCAGAGAAAAAGAATAATAAAAATGGCAAAAATTAATAATTAATATACATATGCTATATAGGCCCAGTAACCTGTGGATGATAAATTACAGTTGATTCTCATTATGGGATTGTGTTAAGTTGAATGGGAAAACTAAGGAAGTATGTAGGCCACCTGCTAAGAAAATACATGAAACATAATAGGCTTGTATTATAAAGTAAAATATACTAAGAAAATTAATAGGCATAGGCCTGCCTATTAATTTTCTTAGTATATTTTACTTTATAATATAAGCCTATTATGTTATATTATAAAGTAAAATATACTAAGAAAATTAATAGGCAGGCCTATGCCTCTTCAATATAATAGAGCTGAGGTTAATCTAAAACAAAGGCTACGGTAGGCCTCAGCTAGGCTAGAGTTACAATTTGGCTTTTGTAGGCCACCTGCTAAGAAAATACATGAAACATAATAGGCTTATATTATAAAGTAAAATATACTAAGAAAATTAATAGGCAGGCCTATTAATTTTCTTAGTATATTTTACTTTATAATATAAGCCTATTATGTTTCATGTATTTTCTTAGCAGGTGGCCTACATACTTCCTTAGTTTTCCCATTCAAGTTAACACAATCCCATAATGAGAATCAACTGTAATTTATCATCCACAGGTTACTGGGCCTATATAGCATATGTATATTAATTATTAATTTTTGCCATTTTTATTATTCTTTTTCTCTGAAATATCACTTACAGTATTCTTGTCTGTCTCTTTGCAGACAAGGTTGTCATTGTGGCTATTATTAGTGTTATTATTAGTGTTACATTATTTATATATTAATATTATTTGTATATTATTTGCACAATATTATTCGTATATTAATATTAATTCCATTAGTTGTTTATCAGTATTAGTTGCAGACTGTTATATGTTAGCTAAACGGTGCCAATATTTAATTCTGCATTTATATGTCAAAGTTGTTACGGGTAGAAACCCCCTTTGCATTTATAAATAATTGTTGCATATAGTTTATTAATTGTTTTCAATAAAATACAAAATTCATATTGATGATTTTATAATCAGTCCTTCCCTTTTTTATTAAAATTAATTTTTGCGCCGCAGTGCTGGATGCCAATCTAGTATTTGGGCGCTGGTGACCCTGGCATTTAGTTAATTATCTACGTAAACTTGTAAAGGTCTATAATAATAAAAACTGACTCTTACAATTGTAAGAGTCAGTTTTTATTATTATAGACCTTTACAAGTTTACGTAGATAATTAACTAAATGCCAGGGTCACCAGCGCCCAAATACTAGATTGCATCCAGCACTGCGGCGCAAAAATTAATTTTAATAAAGAAGGGAAGGACTGATTATAAAATCATCAATATGAATTTTGTATTTTATTGAAAACAATTAATAAACTATATGCAACAATTATTTATAAATGCAAAGGGGGTTTTTACCCGTAACAACTTTGACATATAAATGCAGAATTAAATAGTGGCACCGTTTAGCTAACATATAACAGTCTGCAACTAATACTGATAAACAACTAATGGAATTAATATTAATACGAATAATATTGTGCAAATAATATACAAATAATATTAATATATAAATAATGTAACACTAATAATAACACTAATAATAGCCACAATGACAACTTTGTCTGCAAATAGACAGACAAGAATACTGTAAGTGATATTTCAGAGAAAAAGAATAATAAAAATGGCAAAAATTAATAATTAATATACATATGCTATATAGACCCAGTAACCTGTGGATGATAAATTACAGTTGATTCTCATTATGGGATTGTGTTAAGTTGAATGGGAAAACTAAGGAAGTATGTAGGCTACCTGCTAAGAAAATACATGAAACATAGTAGGCTTATATTATAAAGTAAAATATACTAAGAAAATTAATAGGCAGGCCTATGCCTCTTCAATATAATAGAGCTGAGGTTAATCTAAAACAAAGGCTACGGTAGGCCTCAGCTAAGCTAGAGTTACAATTTGGCTTTTGTAGGCCACCTGCTAAGAAAATACATGAAACATAATAGGCTTATATTATAAAGTAAAATATACTAAGAAAATTAATAGGCAGGCCTATGCCTCTTCAATATAATAGAGCTGAGGTTAATCTAAAACAAAGGCTACGGTAGGCCTCAGCTAGGCTAGAGTTACAATTTGGCTTTTGCCTAGATAGACCTAACTTAGCCTAAGGTAATTTATTGTATGAATTGTACAGTATTATTTATAGTATGAATCTTACAGTACTAATCACAAACACTATAAGGCTTGTTAATCTCTGCAGTATGCTGTATTGCATACAGATATGCAATAGTAAAGAATATAAACATTATAAATAGGAACTTACCACGAAGAACCTTTGCTTGCTGGCGCCGTGTTTTCAAATAATAAGATGTGTAAACTGCGTCCTTTGTGTTGTTGTACATAAGCTTGTTTTTACTATACAATTTTACCAACACGCCAAAATAATCCTTAAAAGCCAATTCATGTCTAGTCACACCACACTGAATGCTTAAGAATTAAATTTGATCACTGGACATGTTTAACTTGTATTTATTTATTTATTTAGATTTAAATATTTCACTCATGCCAATTTGTGGCAGTTTTCACTAATAAAAAATAATCTTGTGGTGCAAGGCACTACAAGTACTGCCCCCCAAAAATGGTTGTCAGGGGTAAAAAAAAAAACACTTAAATGTCAAAGCGCACTGGCTTACGAATGACTTCCAGAACGAGTCATTGTTTGCTTTTGGACGGCAATATCCTGCAGCACTGGTTCTGAAGGCATGGATGGTGCTACAGGTGCAGTAGGGACATTGGGGGAAGGGGATTCTTGGTGCCTGTGCAATGGGGCCACTGGCTGGTTCAAAGACAGTTGGTTGCGATAATGAAGGAGAATTGGAAGAGGGATGATAGATTGTTGTACCCTCGGATGAGGTGGTGGTACATAGGATTTAGGAAGGGTAGATTGCTGTACCTGTATATGAGATGAAGGTAGAGAAGATTGAGGAGGGATAGATTGCTGTACCTGTATTTGAGGTGGAGGTACAGAAGATTGAGGGGGGATAGGATCTTTAGTTGGATAAAAATCAAGGTATGCTGGTTTCAAGCGGTCCACAGAAACGGTTTCACGCTTGCCCACCTTGTCAATGATGAAAGTTTTGGGTCTACGGTCTAGCACAAGGAAGGGACCATCATAGGGACAGTGAAGAGGGTAGCGGTGAGCATCATGTCTCAAGAAAACATGCGTGCAAGTTTGTAAATCAGGGGAAACGAAGGTAGTTTGTGAAGTGGAAGTTCTATGTGCTGTGGGACGAATTTGCTTCATAACAGAGCGTAATGTCTTGACATACGAAGCAGGATCACATGTGGGGTTAATGGGTGTAGGTGTGAAAAATTCTACGGGTAACCGGAGTGTGGTACCGTAAACTAATTCTGCTGCAGAGCATGCAAGATCAGTCTTCAGAGCAGTACGAATTCCGAGTAGGATTAGGGGTAGCCTGTCCACCCATGTAGTAGATGGATCAGTGGCTCGCAAGGAACTTTTAAGTTGACGATGGAAGCGTTCTACCACCCCATTGGATTGCGGGTGATAGCTTGTTGTTCTGATGCGCTCAGTCCCAAGAAGGAGCATGAGTTCCTTCCATAAGGCCGATTCAAACTAGGCACCTCTGTCTGTGCAAATGGTTGCAGGTATTCCAAAACGGGAAACCCAACATGAAACAAAGGCATGAGCTACTGCAGAAGCAGTACAAGAAGTCAAAGGAACAGCTTCTGGCCATCTTGTGAACCTATCAATGACAGTGAGAAGATAGGTATAACCTCGAGAAGAATAGAGGGGGCCGACTATGTCTAGATGTATGGCCTCAAACGAGCCTTCGGCAAAGGAAAGGTACCAATTTCTGACTTTGTGTGTCGGTGAACTTTGGCACGCTGACATTGAAGGCAAGATCGAGTCCAATTGCGGATATCTTTGTTCATACTTGGCCATACAAACCTAGCTGCAATTAATTTTTGGGTGGCCTTAATTCCCGGGTGAGAAAGGGAATGGAGTTTAGCAAAAACAGCTCTTCGCAGCCCTTGTGGGTCCAACGGTCGAATATGCTCAGTCGAGACGTCACACAAAATTTGTAAGTCTGACTTGGGTTCAACTGGTAAAGAGCGGACTTGCAACGAAGTGGGTGAATTAATATGAGCTTGGAGGTCTGTATCCGTGGACTGAGCCTTAGCCATCTCTGAAAGGTTGATGTGAGAGTGTCCAGGGTCAGAAATTGCTGAGATGCGAGACAGCGCATCCGGCACAACATTCAAAGAACCTGAAATGTGTCGAATGTCTGAAGTAAATTGAAGAATAAAATCAAGGTATCTTCTCTCAGTAGGAGCATGAGAGTCTGATTGAGAATGGAGAGCAAATATTAACGGACGATGATCCGTAAAAATGCTAAAGTCACGTCCTTCCAGGAATGACCTGAAATGACGGATGGAGAGGTATATCGCCAGCAACTCTCGACCGAAAGTGCTGTACCTCATTTGTGAAGGTGAGAGCTTGCGTGAAAAGAATGCGAGAGGTTCCCAAACGCCTGAAACAAGCTGCTGGAGCACTCTGACGTTTCACGCTTGCCCACCTTGTCAATGATGAAAGTTTTGGGTCTACGGTCTAGCACAAGGAAGGGACCATCATAGGGACAGTGAAGAGGGTAGCGGTGAGCATCATGTCTCAAGAAACATGTGTGCAAGTTTGTAAATCAGGGGAAACGAAGGTAGTTTGTGAAGTGGAAGTTCTAGGTGCTGTGGGACGAATTTGCTTCATAACAGAGCGTAATGTCTTGACATACGAAGCAGGATCACACGTGGGGTTAATGGGTGTAGGTGTGAAAAATTCTACGGGTAATCGGAGTGTGGTACCGTAAACTAATTCTGCTGCAGAGCATGCAAGATCAGTCTTCAGAGCAGTACGAATTCCGAGTAGGATTAGGGGTAGCCTGTCCACCCATGTAGTAGATGGATCAGTGGCTCGCAAGGAACTTTTAAGTTGACGATGGAAGCGTTCTACCACCCCATTGGATTGCGGGTGATAGCTTGTTGTTCTGATGCGCTCAGTCCCAAGAAGGAGCATGAGTTCCTTCCATAAGGCCGATTCAAACTAGGCACCTCTGTCTGTGCAAATGGTTGCAGGTATTCCAAAACGGGAAACCCAACATGAAACAAAGGCATGAGCTACTGCAGAAGCAGTACAAGAAGTCAAAGGAACAGCTTCTGGCCATCTTGTGAACCTATCAATGACAGTGAGAAGATAGGTATAACCTCGAGAAGAATAGAGGGGGCCGACTATGTCTAGATGTATGGCCTCAAAACGAGCCTTCGGAAAAGGAAAGGTACCAATTTCTGACTTTGTGTGTCGGTGAACTTTGGCACGCTGACATTGAAGGCAAGATCGAGTCCAATTGCGGATATCTTTGTTCATACTTAGCCATACAAACCTAGCTGCAATTAATTTTTGGGTGGCCTTAATTCCCGGGTGAGAAAGGGAATGGAGTTTAGCAAAAACAGCTCTTCGCAGCCCTTGTGGGTCCAACGGTCGAATATGCTCAGTCGAGACGTCACACAAATTTGTAAGTCTGACTTGGGTTCAACTGGTAAAGAGCGGACTTGCAACGAAGTGGGTGAATTAATATGAGCTTGGAGGTCTGTATCCGGGACTGAGCCTTAGCCATCTCTGAAAGGTTGATGTGAGAGTGTCCAGGGTCAGAAATTGCTGAGATGCGAGACAGCGCATCCGGCACAACATTCAAAGAACCTGAAATGTGTCGAATGTCTGAAGTAAATTGAAGAATAAAATCAAGGTATCTTCTCTCAGTAGGAGCATGAGAGTCTGATTGAGAATGGAGAGCAAATATTAACGGACGATGATCCGTAAAAATGCTAAAGTCACGTCCTTCCAGGAATGACCTGAAATGACGGATGGAGAGGTATATCGCCAGCAACTCTCGACCGAAAGTGCTGTACCTCATTTGTGAAGGTGAGAGCTTGCGTGAAAAGAATGCGAGAGGTTCCCAAACGCCTGAAACAAGCTGCTGGAGCACTCTGACGTTTCACGCTTGCCCACCTTGTCAATGATGAAAGTTTTGGGTCTACGGTCTAGCACAAGGAAGGGACCATCATAGGGACAGTGAAGAGGGTAGCGGTGAGCATCATGTCTCAAGAAAACATGTGTGCAAGTTTGTAAATCAGGGGAAACGAAGGTAGTTTGTGAAGTGGAAGTTCTAGGTGCTGTGGGACGAATTTGCTTCATAACAGAGCGTAATGTCTTGACATACGAAGCAGGATCACACGTGGGGTTAATGGGTGTAGGTGTGAAAAATTCTACGGGTAATCGGAGTGTGGTACCGTAAACTAATTCTGCTGCAGAGCATGCAAGATCAGTCTTCAGAGCAGTACGAATTCCGAGTAGGATTAGGGGTAGCCTGTCCACCCATGTAGTAGATGGATCAGTGGCTCGCAAGGAACTTTTAAGTTGACGATGGAAGCGTTCTACCACCCCATTGGATTGCGGGTGATAGCTTGTTGTTCTGATGCGCTCAGTCCCAAGAAGGAGCATGAGTTCCTTCCATAAGGCCGATTCAAACTGGGCACCTCTGTCTGTGCAAATGGTTGCAGGTATTCCAAAACGGGAAACCCAACATGAAACAAAGGCATGAGCTACTGCAGAAGCAGTACAAGAAGTCAAAGGAACAGCTTCTGGCCATCTTGTGAACCTATCAATGACAGTGAGAAGATAGGTATAAACCTCGAGAAGAATAGAGGGGGCCGACTATGTCTAGATGTATGGCCTCAAAACGAGCCTTCGGCAAAGGAAAGGTACCAATTTCTGACTTTGTGTGTCGGTGAACTTTGGCACGCTGACATTGAAGGCAAGATCGAGTCCAATTGCGTATATCTTTGTTCATACTTGGCCATACAAACCTAGCTGCAATTAATTTTTGGGTGGCCTTAATTCCCGGGTGAGAAAGGGAATGGAGTTTAGCAAAAACAGCTCTTCGCAGCCCTTGTGGGACCAACGGTCGAATATGCTCAGTCGAGACGTCACACAAAATTTGTAAGTCTGACTTGGGTTCAACTGGTAAAGAGCGGACTTGCAACGAAGTGGGTGAATTAATAAGAGCTTGGAGGTCTGTATCCGTGGACTGAGCCTTAGCCATCTCTGAAAGGTTGATGTGAGAGTGTCCAGGGTCAGAAATTGCTGAGATGCGAGACAGCGCATCCGGCACAACATTCAAAGAACCTGAAATGTGTCGAATGTCTGAAGTAAATTGAAGAATAAAATCAAGGCTTGTAGTGCCTTGCACCACAAGGTTATTTTTTATTAGTGAAAACTGCCACAAATTGGCATGAGTGAAATATTTAAATCTAAATAAATAAATAAATACAAGTTAACCCTAGACAGCGTAAGGTGAGCCCGATAGGCTCATTTATGATGTTTTGTTAAAAAAATCGTGACTTATTATTTTTAATTTTAGCTAAGCGTTTTAGTATTCCTTCCTTATTTACAATTAAGTATGTTTACTAACAATAGTGTTTTCTACATATAATAATTTTAGTGATAAAAATAAAAAAAGAAAGTATCTGCATAAAAGCGTAACGTGAGTCTGTTAAACTCATATTCATTTTAGCTTATATTTCCGTTCTTTTCAATGCCCAGCGAGTATGTATCTGCTAATGGGCGTGTCTTAAATCACGCCATTTGTTAGATGGGCTGTGATTGGTTATTTTGTTTTATTCTTCTTTTTTTTTTACAGAATTGGGACACACATGGTCGGTTAGTCATTGATAAGATATTGAACTGGTCGATTACTTGTTGTGTCATATATACTGTAGAAATAACAATGCCACGAATATCTGACAAAGATATTGAATTATGCTTGCTAAATGAAGACACTATGCCAAGTGATTCTGATGAAAGTGAATACAACCCAAGTGATAATGAAAGTGAAATTGACAATGTAATTGTGGCAAGTGACTGTGATAATGCAGTTACGGAGAGCGAAAGTGAAAATGAAGAAATCCAAAGTGTCTCGTGTGGAAAATTATCAGCAAGGATGGTGATGAATGGAGTAAAATTCCTCCACCACCATCCAAAACTAGATTCCACAATGTAATAAAATCACCCACTAATAAGGTAATACTTAGTCCGAATAAAACAATAGTGTGTTGCGAAGATTCTTTCGAACTATTTATTTCTCCCGACATTATTTCTGCTATAGTGAAGTACACCAATGATGAAGGGAAGCGCGTTTATGAAGCGAAAGGAAAATCTAAAATTTGGCATTCGTGTGATGACATAGAAATAAAAGCTTTTATTGGGCTCTTACTCACAGCTGGACACTTGAAATCAAACCACCTAAATATAAGTGCTCTTGGGATAAAAAGTACGGACCACCTATTTTTAGAGCTACTATGGGCCAAGATCGATTCAAGGAAATAATGGCAAAAATACGATTTGATGACAAATCTACCAGATCACATCGCCGAGAAAAAGACAAATTAGCCCCAATAAGGGATATATGGGAAAAAGTCAACAATAATTTGACCAAAAGCTATCTTCCAGGAGCAAATGTAACAGTGGATGAGCAGTTACTTCCGTTTCGTGGTAGATGCAGCTTCTGTCAGTACATGAGTTCAAAGCCTGATAAATATGGATGAAGATCTGGTGGGTATGTGATTCAAAAACCTTTTATCCGCTCAAAGGTATACCATATCTAGGTAAAGAAGGAAAAACAAAGCATCAGGGTTAGGGACATCAGTTGTCGGTAACTTATGTGAGCCTTACTATCACACAAACAGAAATGTTACCTGTGCTAATTTTTTCACAGACTTAGGCTTAGCAAAACACCTACTAAGGCACGGTATGACTATCGTTGGAACCATTCGTAAGAATAAGAGATTTGTTCCTGCAGAATTTCAGCCCAAGAAAGACAAACGATCTGAATCTTCAATATTTGGGTTTAGTAATAATTTTACTCTTGTGTCATATGTGCCTAAACCTAAAAAATCTGTTATATTACTATCCAGTATGCACCATTCAGATCATATTGTGGTAGAGGAAGCGAACAAGCCTGAAATTATATTGTACTATAATGCTACGAAGGGTGGAGTAGACTCTCTTGACCAGCTTCTTCATACATATTCATGCAAACGAAAAACAAACAGATGGCCGGCCGCTTTTTTCATGAATTTACTGGATGTCTCTGCTGTGGCAGCATTTGTTGTTTGGACAAACAAAAATCCTCTATGGCATAAAAGTGCAGAAAAAACACGAAGACGAACATTTCCTATCGAATTATCAGAAAGCCTCATTCAACCACAGATAAGTAAAAGGTCCCGAATGGGACTTCAACGTAATTTACAGAACACAATGGACAAAACTTTAGGTTATATGTGGAGTCACCATCAACCATCAACAAGTTCATCTACTGGAGCTAAGAGGAAGAGATGTCATTTATGTGAGTCCAAAAAAAGCAGAATGCAAAAGCAAGCATGCGATTTATGCAACAAAAACGTATGTTCTGAGCATTCTGTATGCAAAAGAAAATGCATAGAATGCGACAAGTAAAAGTTTGTAAGAACAAGAAATATGCATCCTTTGAAATAAATAAAGCATATATATATATATATATATAATATGACATATATATATATATATATATATATATATATATCATTAATAAACTTTCATATAAAAGTAATATTTAATTTGATTAATAGTAAAAAAAGGTTATTTCATTTTATTTTACGTTTTAGTTCATGTATAAATGGTTATATTTACGTTTTATAGTTCTGTACGAGTTAAGCATTGAATAAAAAGTGTTAAACTATAATGTTTTTCTATCACGCCAAGCATATATACATATTTAATCAACTTAATTTTTTGAATTTGTGCAATGAGCCTGAGAGACTCACCTCAAGCATTTGAAGGATTTTTTTACCTTACCCTTTCTAGGGTTAAACATGTCCAGTGATCAAATTTAATTCTTAAGCATTCAGTGTGGTATGACTAGACATGAATTGGCTTTTAAGGATTATTTTGGCTTGTTGGTAAAATTGTATAGTAAAAACAAGCTTATGTACAACAACACAAAGGACGCCGTTCACACATTTTATTATTTGAAAACACGGCGCCAGCAAGCAAAGGTTCTTCGTGACAAGTACCTTGTAACAAATAATAGCCACAATGACCCACAACAACAACAACCTAGGATCATCCAACGGTGGTACTCCAAATTCACCATCTATAACAGACCTTCTAACAATGTATCAGCCTACCACTCCACAATTCACCGCTGAAGAGCCTGGAATCTTTGTGAGTCAACTGCGGGATTATTTCGCGATAAAAGGAATTACGGACCCACGAACCAAGTTCCTTATCACAAAGAACCTCCTGCCTACACTAGTATACAAAGTAGTGCGGGATGTGACTCTATTGCCTCCGTCTGACCAAGCTTTTGAGAGCCTCCTCAGCGAGTTAGTCAGGAGACTCGGCCAATCAGAAGAAGAGCGACTCAATGCTCTACTCAAGGACCAAGTTCTTGGGGATCAAACGCCAACAGCCTTCCTGAGGCATCTGCAAGACCTGGCTGGACAGACCAATGAAGACGATAAAAACTCACCCTTAATGCGACGCCGCTTCCTCAATGGTCTCCCCACTGCCCTACGACCAATGCTCCGTTGTATGCCAGAAGATACAGACCTCCTCACTATGGCCAAAACAGCTGATAAGATGATGATTGAAATCCACCTTGGCCAAGTAGATAACCACACCCATCACCCCCAAATCTGTGCCACGCAGGACGACACTCAGAGTCTGGCCGCACAATGTCTTAAAGTATCCAACGAAATTCTACAAACAATTAAAGAAGAATTTAAAGCTCTCCGAATAGAGCTAGCTAACAACAGGGAACGAGAGAGAAGTTCTTCAAGACGAGGACGACCCTCTGGTCCAAATAGAGCCTCCCAATATGAACCTGGACAACGCCTCGTTCTACTACAACCACAGCCACCGCAAACAGGTCAGTTGGTTGCTCCTAATTCAAATCTATTAGCCTTACCTCATCCTCAATCTCCCACTACTCAGCCTCATTCTCAACCTATTTCCTTACCTCAGTCTACTGTTCATACCCCCCCTTGCTGGTATCATGAAAAGTTTAAAGATCGTGCAACGCGCTGTCTCACACCTTGTCCATGGACTCCTAATCCTCCTTTAAACTAACTAGGCTGGTGTCACAGGCGTCTGACGCTACAGCCTCTCAACCTATCCTTTCTTCAACTAACCCTACCACTACTCCATCTAATTCTACCTCAATTTTAACTAAGTATTACTCTAGCTCAACCAACCCAACCTTTACCACAAATAATCAACAACCTATTACTACGCACTCAACTACCTCATTTAACACTGTCAAACCAACACATACGTATGCAAGTAAAGTTAAAGAATTGCAACCTACTTATTCAACCACAACTAATTTAATACCTACAACTAATCCTTCAAATACAACACAAACTCCTTCCCACAGCAATACTAACCTTCCTCCACAAAAATTTAATGATTCACAAACTACTGCACCACCTGGTCCAACGTTCACCTTGCATGATCCACTTTCAGGCTATGCATTCCTTATTGACACTGGAGCTCAATACAGTGTTATTCCTGCAACAGCCGCAGACCGTGCAAACGGACCTTCTCCTTTCATTTTACGTGCAGCTAATTCTTCATCTATTCACACTTATGGACGTCGTTCTATTTCAGTTTCTCTTGGACTTAGACGTGTTTTCCGCTGGATATTTCTTGTCGCGGATGTATATACCCCAATGTTAGGCTCTGATTTTCTTTCTGCTAATGATTTATTAGTTGATGTTCGTAGAGCACAATTAATTGATAATGCCACACATCTTTCAGTAATTGGTTCTCCTACCGCGCACCCCTCTTCATTATTGGCAAGTTCTCTGCCACAGTGCTCACCTGCTATAGAGCAGCTCCTAAATGAATTTTCTTCCCTTACTCAACCCTGTTCTAAGGATACCCCTATTAAACACTCTGTTGTCCACCGTATTGATACGGTAGGCTCACCTGTTTTCACCCGCCCACGTCGCTTAGCTCCAGATCGTCTTGCAATTGTGAGACGAGAGTTTGAACACATGCTCGAACTCGGTATTATACGGCCTTCAAGTAGCCCGTATGCCTCTGCTTTACACATGGTCCCAAAACCTACACCTGGAGACTGGCGTCCATGTGGAGATTATCGTGCTTTGAATGACAACACGATTCCAGATCGCTATCCCCTTCCTCACTTACACGATTTTACTTCTGCTCTCCATGGCACCACAGTATTTTCACGCCTTGACTTGGTGCGAGCCTTTCATCAAATTCCTGTACACCCTGAAGACATACATAAAACTGCTATAACAACCCCTTTTGGGTTATTTGAAATGACAAAAATGCCATACGGACTGCGTAATGCGGCCCAAACTTTTCAACGCTTCATTGATGAAGTGTTGAGAGGTCTCTCCTTCACTTTCACATATGTCGATGACATTCTCATCGCAAGTTCTTCTCCCTCAGAACATATTCAACATTTACGCTTAGTTTTTTCTCGGTTGGCAGAATATGGTGTATTGCTAAACCCTGAAAAATGTGTCTTTGCTGTAGATGAACTCACCTTCTTAGGACACAAGGTTACTTCGAAGGGCATCTCTCCTCTCGAAAATAAAGTATCTGTGATAAGGTCTTTCCCACAACCGCAAACTCAAAAGCAACTTCGCCGCTTCTTAGGGATGGTAAACTTCTACCATCGCTTCATTCCTCAGTGTGCAAACATTCTTGCACCCATAACCTCTCTTCTTCGCCAATCAAAAAGGGGCAGATCCACTGTAGTTTTGTGGAACCCCGAAGCTACCAATGCTTTTTCACAAGCAAAAGAGGCTATAGCACAAGCTACATGCCTTGTTCACCCTCAACCAGACGCTCCTCTGAACTTAGCCACTGATGCCTCTGACGTTGCCGTGTCAGGAGTGCTCCAGCAGCTTGTTTCAGGCGTTTGGGAACCTCTCGCATTCTTTTCACGCAAGCTCTCACCTTCACAAATGAGGTACAGCACTTTCGGTCGAGAGTTGCTGGCGATATACCTCTCCATCCGTCATTTCAGTCATTCCTGGAAGGACGTGACTTTAGCATTTTTACGGATCATCGTCCGTTAATATTTGCTCTCCATTCTCAATCAGACTCTCATGCTCCTACTGAGAGAAGATACCTTGATTTTATTCTTCAATTTACTTCAGACATTCGACACATTTCAGGTTCTTTGAATGTTGTGCCGGATGCGCTGTCTCGCATCTCAGCAATTTCTGACCCTGGACACTCTCACATCAACCTTTCAGAGATGGCTAAGGCTCAGTCCACGGATACAGACCTCCAAGCTCTTATTAATTCACCCACTTCGTTGCAAGTCCGCTCTTTACCAGTTGAACCCAAGTCAGACTTACAAATTTTGTGTGACGTCTCGACTGAGCATATTCGACCGTTGGTCCCACAAGGGCTGCGAAGAGCTGTTTTTGCTAAACTCCATTCCCTTTCTCACCCGGAATTAAGGCCACCCAAAAATAATTGCAGCTAGGTTTGTATGGCCAAGTATGAACAAAGATATCCGCAATTGGACTCGATCTTGCCTTCAATGTCAGCGTGCCAAAGTTCACCGACACAAAAGTCAGAAATTGGTACCTTTCCTTTGCCGAAGGCTCGTTTTGAGGCCATACATCTAGACATAGTCGGCCCCCTCTATTCTTCTCGAGGTTATACCTATCTTCTCACTGTCATTGATAGGTTCACAAGATGGCCAGAAGCTGTTCCTTTGACTTCTTGTACTGCTTCTGCAGTAGCTCATGCCTTTGTTTCATGTTGGGTTTCCCGTTTTGGAATACCTGCAACCATTTGCACAGACAGAGGTGCCTAGTTTGAATCGGCCTTATGGAAGGAACTCATGCTCCTTCTTGGGACTGAGCGCATCAGAACAACAAGCTATCACCCGCAATCCAATGGGGTGGTAGAACGCTTCCATCGTCAACTTAAAAGTTCCTTGCGAGCAACTGATCCATCTACTACATGGGTGGACAGGCTACCCCTAATCCTACTCGGAATTCGTACTGCTCTGAAGACTGATTTTGCATGCTCTGCAGCAGAATTAGTTTACGGTACCACACTCCGGTTACCCGGAGAATTTTTCACACCTACACCCATTAACCCCACATGTGATCCTGCTTCGTATGTCAAGACATTACGCTCTGTTATGAAGCAAATTCGTCCCACAGCACCTAGAACTTCCACTTCACAAACTACCTTCGTTTCCACTGATTTACAAACTTGCACACATGTTTTCTTGAGATATGATGCTCACCGCTACCCTCTTCACTGTCCCTATGATGGTCCCTTCCTTGTGCTAGACCGTAGACCCAAAACTTTCATCATTGACAAGGTGGGCAAGCGTGAAACCGTTTCTGTGGACCGCTTGAAACCAGCATACCTTGATTTTTCTCCAACAAAAGATCCTATCCTCCCTCAATCTTCTGTACCTCCACCTCAAATACAGGTACAGCAACGTATCCCTCCTCAATCTTCTGTACCTTCATCTCATATACAGGTACAGCAATCTACCCTTCCTAAATCCTATGTACCACCACCTCATCCGAGGGTACAACAATCTATCATCCCTCTTCCAATTCTCCTTCATTATCGCAACCAACCGTCTTTGAACCAGCCAGTGGCCCCATTGCACAGGCACCAAGAATCCCCTTCCCCCAATGTCCCTACTGCACCTGTAGCACCATCCATGCCTTCAGAACCAGTGCTGCAGGATATTGCCGTCCAAAAGCAAACAATGACTCGTTCTGGAAGAGTCATTCGTAAGCCAGTGCGCTTTGACATTTAAGTGTTGTTTTTTTTACCCCTGACAACCATGTTCTTGGGGGGCAGTACTTGTAGTGCCTTGCACCACAAGATTATTTTTTATCAGTGAAAACTGCCACAAATTGGCATGAGTGAAATATTTAAATCTAAATAAATAAATAAATACAAGTTAAACATGTCCAGTGATCAAATTTAATTCTTAAGCATTCAGTGTGGTGTGACTAGACATGAATTGGCTTTTAAGGATTATTTTGGCTTGTTGGTAAAATTGTATAGTAAAAACAAGCTTATGTACAACAACACAAAGGACGCCGTTCACACATTTTATTATTTGAAAACACGGCGCCAGCAAGCAAAGGTTCTTCGTGGTAAGTTCCTATTTATAATGTTTATATTCTTTACTATTGCATATCTGTATGCAATACCGCATACTGCAGAGATTAACAAGCCTTATAGTGTTTGTGATTAGTACTGTAAGATTCATACTATAAATAATACTGTACAATTCATACAATAAATTACCTTAGGCTAAGTTAGGTCTATCTAGGCAAAAGCCAAATTGTAACTCTAGCCTAGCTGAGGCCTACCGTAGCCTTTGTTTTAGATTAACCTCAGCTCTATTATATTGAAGAGGCATAGGCCTGCCTATTAATTTTCTTAGTATATTTTACTTTATAATATAAGCCTATTATGTTTCATGTATTTTCTTAGCAGGTGGCCTACATACTTCCTTAGTTTTCCCATTCAACTTAACACAATCCCATAATGAGAATCAACTGTAATTTATCATCCACAGGTTACTGGGCCTATATAGCATATGTATATTAATTATTAATTTTTTCCATTTTTATTATTCTTTTTCTCTGAAATATCACTTACAGCATTCTTGTCTGTCTCTTTGCAGACAAGGTTGTCATTGTGGCTATTAGTGTTACATTATTTATATATTAATATTATTTGTATATTATTTGCACAATATTATTCGTATATTAATATTAATTCCATTAGTTGTTCACCAGTATTAGTTGCAGACTGTTATATGTTAGCTAAACGGTGCCACTATTTAATTCTGCATTTATATGTCAAAGTTGTTACGGGTAAAAACCCCCTTTGCATTTATAAATAATTGTTGCATATAGTTTATTAATTGTTTTCAATAAAATACAAAATTCATATTGATGATTTTATAATCAGTCCTTCCCTTTTTTATTAAAATTAATTTTTGCGCCGCAGTGCTGGATGCCAATCTAGTATTTGGGCGCTGGTGACCCTGGCATTTAGTTAATTATCTACGTAAACTTGTAAAGGTCTATAATAATAAAATCTGACTCTTACAATGTGCCTTGCACCACAAGATTATTTTTTATTAGTGAAAACTGCCACAAATTGGCATGAGTGAAATATTTAAATCTAAATAAATAAATAAATACAAGTTAAACATGTCCAGTGATCAAATTTAATTCTTAAGCATTCAGTGTGGTGTGACTAGACATGAATTGGCTTTTAAGGATTATTTTGGCTTGTTGGTAAAATTGTATAGTAAAAACAAGCTTATGTACAACAACACAAAGGACGCCGTTTACACATCTTATTATTTGAAAACACGGCGCCAGCAAGCAAAGGTTCTTCGTGGTAAGTTCCTATTTATAATGTTTATATTCTTTACTATTGCATATCTGTATGCAATACCGCATACTTCAGAGATTAACAAGCCTTATAGTGTTTGTGATTAGTACTGTAAGATTCATACTATAAATAATACTGTACAATTCATACAATAAATTACCTTAGGCTAAGTTAGGTCTATCTAGGCAAAAGCCAAACTGTAACTCTAGCCTAGCTGAGGCCTACCGTAGCCTTTGTTTTAGATTAACCTCAGCTCTATTATATTGAAGAGGCATAGCCCTGCCTATTAATTTTCATAGTATATTTTACTTTATAATATAAGCCTATTATGTTTCATGTATTTTCTTAGCAGGTGGCCTACAAAAACCAAATTGTAACTCTAGCCTAGCTGAGGCCTACCGTAGCCTTTGTTTTAGATTAACCTCAGCTCTATTATATTGAAGAGGCATAGGCCTGCCTATTAATTTTCTTAGTATATTTTACTTTATAATATAAGCCTATTATGTTTCATGTATTTTCTTAGCAGGTGGCCTACAAAAGCCAAATTGTAACTCTAGCCTAGCTGAGGCCTACCGTAGCCTTTGTTTTAGATTAACCTCAGCTCTATTATATTGAAGAGGCATAGGCCTGCCTATTAATTTTCTTAGTATATTTTACTTTATAATATAAGCCTATTATGTTTCATGTATTTTCTTAGCAGGTGGCCTACATACTTCCTTAGTTTTCCCATTCAACTTAACACAATCCCATAATGAGAATCAACTGTAATTTATCATCCACAGGTTACTGGGCCTATATAGCATATGTATATTAATTATTAATTTTTGCCATTTTTATTATTCTTTTTCTCTGAAATATCACTTACAGTATTCTTGTCTGTCTCTTTGCAGACAAGGTTGTCATTGTGGCTATTATTAGTGTTATTATTAGTGTTACATTATTTATATATTAATATTATTTGTATATTATTTGCACAATATTATTCGTACATTAATATTAATTCCATTAGTTGTTTATCAGTATTAGTTGCAGACTGTTATATGTTAGCTAAACGGTGCCACTATTTAATTCTGCATTTATATGTCAAAGTTGTTACGGGTAAAAACCCCCTTTGCACTTATAAATAATTGTTGCATATAGTTTATTAATTGTTTTCAATAAAATACAAAATTCATATTGATGATTTTATAATCAGTCCTTCCCTTTTTTATTAAAATTAATTTTTGCACCGCAGTGCTGGATGCCAATCTAGTATTTGGGCGCTGGTGACCCTGGCATTTAGTTAATTATCTACGTAAACTTGTAAAGGTCTATAATAATAAAATCTGACTCTTACAATTGGTGAGAAGGTACTAAAAAAAATTAAAAATGTGTCAAAAACTGACAAGATTTCAAGAAATGTTGTTGAATGCAAATAATGGCTTCAGGTAAGCTTGGTTGAGTATGAGACTCAATTGGAGTTATGAATGCCAATAACAAAAAGTTACGTAAAAAAATTTTTTTTATGATGTAGCCCAATATTAGCAGAAAATAGTCTGCGTATAGGCTTTTGCAAAATATAGTAAATTTGCACAAAAAAACTTTAGAAAACGCTGATTTTATAAAAAGGCAAAATAAAAGAATATATTTTGCAATAGAATACACTTCCAGTACAGGTGAGTGCTTAGTAATAGTGAATTTAATAAAATTTAGATGCAGACTGAATTATTGACAAAAATTGAGAAAAACTTTTAGAATTTTTTTTTGCATAAATTACGGTGTTTGTTCACTCCAGGAGTGTCCCAATTGTAAGAGTCAGATTTTATTATTATAGACCTTTACAAGTAATAGTGGCACCGTTTAGCTAACATATAACGTCTGCAACTAATACTGATAACAACTAATGGAATTATATTAATTTACGAATAATATTGTGGCAAATAATATACAAATAATATTAATATATAAATGATGTAACACTAATAATAACACTAATAATAGCCACAATGACCCACAACAACAACAACCTAGGATCATCCAACGGTGGTACTCCAAATTCACCACCTATAACAGACCTTCTAACATGTATCAGCCTACCACTCCACAATTCACCGCTGAAGAGCTGGAATCTTTGTGAGTCAACTGCGGGATTATTTCGCGATAAAGGATTACGGACCACGAACAAGTTCCTTACACACAAAGAACCTCCTGCCTACACTAGTATACAAGTAGTGCGGGATGTACTCTATTGCCTCCGTCTGACCAAGCTTTTGAGAGCCTCCTCGCGAGTTAGTCAGGAACTCGGCCAATCAGAAAGAGAGCGACTCAATGCTCTACTCAAGGACTGTTAGAAAATCTAGAAGAGGAAGAACCATTGTTGTCCCAAGCGATACGATGACTAAGCTGATTGATGCAGCATTGCTTGTATATATATTAAGTTAAGGTGTATATATATCCATCTCATAATTGTAAGGTTAGTGAAAAATTAACTTAAGTTAGAGCTAGCATTTTTTAGCTCTTGTGGCATCATTGTTTGGTCACACTGTTGCATCATTTTGGGACGCTGCGCGTCCTTTTCTACTCGTTTGTGGAAGGTCGTACGTAAAGGTGTGGTCTGATAGAGAGCTCTCTTGCAATTCAGTTTGGTTGTTTAGATACTGATTGTTGCATCGTGCAATAGTCCAGGTTGCGTTGTTGTTGCAAGGTTCAGAAAGAAGACCACAAATAGTACCCTTTTTGTTTACTTTAGTTCATGTATTAAGGTCTAAGGTAGGCCCGCATCGAGTCCGCAACCCTGAGGTTACCCTGAGGTAGGACCTAATAGGATCTCAAATCCGTAAGTTTTAATTTAGCTTAACTTGGGCTTTAGGTAGAACTTGCCCTTTAGAATTTGGCCGTTCACGGCTCAGCTGGAT
Organism: Bathynomus jamesi; assembly: GCA_023014485.1. Classification (NCBI taxonomy): domain Eukaryota; kingdom Metazoa; phylum Arthropoda; class Malacostraca; order Isopoda; family Cirolanidae; genus Bathynomus; species Bathynomus jamesi. Next base: position 523,719 of record JAJOZX010001534.1, on the reverse strand, counting down.
TTTGAACCCGACAAATAAATAAAATAACATGGTCCTTCAAACCGGATTCTACCCCAAGACTGACTAGTTACTATTTTCGGCAAGTTCTGATTGTGCAATTGTATCCCAAGTTAGGCCTAGACGGGTTGAGTATTATTGAGTTAAGTCCCAGGGTAAAAGTTTGGGTCGCCCAATTGCGAAACTTGGCCAGTCGTCTGTCGTTTTTGGCCTACATTTTTTCCGTTTGGTTAATTTGGGTTATTATTGAAAGTTTTGGTCGCCCAATTGCGAACTTTGGCCAGTCGTCTGTCGTTTTTGGCCTACATTTTTTTCCGGTTTTTGGTTTAATTTGGGTTATTATTGAAAGTTTGGTCGCCCAATTGCGAAACTTGGCCAGTCGTCTGTCGTTTTTTGGCCTACATTTTTTCCGGTTTGGTTAATTTGGGTTATTATTGAAAGTTTGGTCGCCCAATTGCGAAACTTGGCCAGTCGTCTGTCGTTTTTTTGGCCTACATTTTTTCCGGTTTGGTTAATTTTGGGTTATTATTGAATTAAGGTCCCAGGGTAAAGTTTGGTCGCCCAATTGCGAAACTTGGCCAGTCGTCTGTCGTTTTAGGCCTACATTTTTTCCGGTTTGGTTAATTTTGGGTTATTATTGAATTAAGGTCCCAGGGTAAAGTTGGTCGCCCCAATTGCGAAACTTGGCAAGTCGTCTGTCGTTTTTGGCCTACATTTTTTTCCGGTTTGGTATTTTGGGTCATTATTGAATTAAGTCCTGGGGTGGAAATTTGGTATTCCATACTGGTGTTTGGTTAGTACCCCACCCAGCAATTCAATTTATTTGAAAGTAAAATTTGCGTTTGATCAGTTTGGTTAAGTATTTCTGCCAATTCAGCTCATTTGGTATTGAGCCCAAGGGTGTTACATTGAAGATGAGTGCATCTGAATTGAAACAAATTTTATAAAAGGAGAAGCGCCTACAAAGGTCTAATTACAAAGGTCATTGCCACTATAGATTCTGCCATAGAGCAAGAGGATTTACGCTTAGTGACTGCGCAGCTTTCCAATATTAGAAACTAAAAAGGTTGCTCTGATGAGGTAAATGTTAAAATGAGGCTCTTATAGAAGAGGATGAAATAGAAATAACATAATTTACTTTGAAGAGATTATTGATGATATATTACGTACGTAGGCCTCCGAGCAAAAGAGTTTAGCAGCTCAGTACAGTTAGAGACCAGGTCTAATAATGAAACACAACACTCAACAATGATGCTTGTGAAGTTAAGGTTAACAGATCTAGTTCAATTACCGAGGCTTGTACTCAAAACATTTTCTGGGAGTATTCAGGAATGGCACGGATGGGCAGACAGTTTTCAATCAGCAGTTCATTCTAGTCAAGTGTTAAGTGCCGTGGAGAAGTTTAATTATTTGCGGTCCCTCTTGGAAGGGGAGGCAGCAAAGACTATAGCAGGATTAGCATTAACAGGGCTAATTATAATGTGGCTTGGGATTATTAAAGAAACGGTTTTGGTAACCAGAGATCTTATTAAAAGCCACCTCCGTGCACTTTTAGCTATACCTCCTGTTATAATCCTAATAGTGTCAAGGAGTTACGCAGTTATATGATGAATTGAAATTAGAACTAGGTCCCTGGACAACTTTGGGTGTAGGAATGGAAAGTATGGTATAATGTTGTTCCTACACTGGAGTCTAAATTGCCTAGCTCAATTTTGCTTGAATTAAGTAGGGGACACTCTGCAGAACATGTGTACATCCCCCTTCAGCAGATGTTAAGTCTTTAGGCACAGAATTAGCAAGACGAAGAGGGTTGAGTTGCACAGTGGGATGGTAAACAAGGGGACAAAGCAAGGCACAGCACCAAAGTTTCCACAAAAAGGAATAGCCCAGGTACAGTGTCAGCTCTACATGCCTCCTCTGAGAATAAATTAAAGGGAATCAGGATGCATATTTTGCGAAGGCAACCACAAGTCATATAAATGTGAAGTGGCTGAGGCCTTACGCTTTGAGGAGAGAAAGGACAGGTAACTAAGTCCACAGCATGTTTTAATGTTTTTTGAAAGGTCATAGAGCAAGGTTTTGTAAGTTTAAAATTTGTGCCAAAAATGTCATGGTAGCATCAGCCATTATTGTGTGAAAACACTCTTAGGCCTACCCCAGAAGTAGAGACATCAGTGGCACATGCCACTGCTATGCAAGGGAGTAAAGTAAAAGGGGGATTATTGCAAACAACTGCAGCCTTATTAATTGGGAATGAGGGAGAAAGCTACTGTAAGAGTGTTGTTTGATAGTGGTAGCCAGTGTAGTTTTTATTAGACCAGAATTTCCAGAAAATTGAAGTTAAAGAATTTAGGAAAATTTAAGAATTTCTGGGTTTGGGGTTTCCGTTCAAAACCGAACCAAATTTAAGAAGGTAGAAGTCTCTGGTTAAAGGGTTGTTACCGCAAAGTCCCACTATCAAGGTCCAAGCTTTGAGATTGAGGAACTTTGTGGCTCCAGTCACTACTTGTTTAGATATGGCATGTGTCCAAGAATTGCAAGTTAAAGGAATTAATTTGGGCAATAATAGTTTGAGGGAACAAAGATATTAGTCTTTGATTGGAGCTGACTATTATTGTGGACTTCATCACTGGTAATATTGTTCCGTACATCTCAGGCCCGGTAGCTATTGAAAGTAAGCTAGGCTGGATGCTACATGGTAGTTATTGCAATGAAATGGAAGTTAAGGCTCTTTTTGTTAAGATTGAGGAAACAGAGCCATGGTCTGGAAAGGCATTTGAAAGCGTTTTTGGGAACTTGAATCTATTGGTATAAAGGACAACCAGCATGCAAGTACAGTGAACAATGATGTTTTAGAGCAATTTGAAAAAGGGATTGGGTTTAGAGATGGTTGCTATGAAGTTGGCCTCCCCTTGGAAGGATTCTTGCAAACCCGGTTCAAACCTTCAGCTAGCTAATCGGAGGTTGGAGACTTCATTGTACAGGCTAAGAAAAAATGAGGAGTTGTTAATTGAATACGATGAGGCCATCCTAAGTTATGTAAGGGAGGGCTATGCTGAAAGGGTGCAAGGTGAGCTGGTGAGCCAGGAGGCACATTATCTGCCACACCATGCAGTGGTACGGCGAGACAAAACTACAACGAAACTGAGAGTAGTTTTTGATGGCTCAGCCAACGACAAAGGTGGTGCGTCCTTGAATGACTGTTTGGATGCTGGGCCAAATTTAAATGCAGATTTATTTTCCTTGTTACTGGAGATTCAGGTTTGGTAGAGTAGCATTGACTGCAGATGTGAAGCAAGCCTTTTTGCGGATAAAGTTAAAACCAGAGGAAGAGATGCAGTAAGGTATCTGTGGGTGGATACGAAAGACTTGTTGGAAAATGAACCTAAGGTTCAAGCATATAGAATGAAGTCAGTGTTGTTTGGCCTCAGCTCTAGTCATTTCTGTTGGCAGCTACTATCCAGTACCATTTTTAAAGAAATATTCTGAAGTTTATCCTAACACTATTGAACACATAAGGAAAATTTTTATGTTGATGATTTGCTATGTTCCGTGGATAATACAGAAATGGCTAAACAGATATTCATGGAGGCTAGAGCTATAATGAGGGAGGCTGCATGGAGCTCAGAAAATGGCAAGACCAATCATTCGCAATTACAAGAGTTTATGAGTCATTCCTCTGTAGTACCTGATGCAGCAGAAGTATTGAGGATTCTGTATTAAGGAGTTGTGGGCAATAGACGCAAAGGTGCTAGGCATCGTTTGGCAGGAACAAGATGATGATTTGTTTACCTTCAATGGAAATCTTTAGTAGAGCTGGCTGAGAATGAGACAAGGTGGACAAAACGTACAGCTCTTAGTTTTGGCTTCGAAGGTCTTTGATCCTCTTGGATTCCTGGCTCCATTTGTGATAAAGTCAAAAATTTGGTTTCAGAGCCTCTGGGAAATTGGGACTTGGTTGGGACCAAGAGTTACCTGATCATATGGTGGTAAGGTGGAAATATTGGTTCAAAGAATTGGCACATCTTGGAGACATTGAAATCCCAAGATGGTACTTTGGAGAGTTTGAAACAATAGTCAGACAATTTGGAGCTGCACATCTTTTGTGATGCAAGTGAGGAAGCCTATGCAACTTGTATTTATATAAGAGGCGCATTGCAAGAGAAGTAAGTTGCAGGTTGGTTGCTGGCAAAGAGTAGAGTAGCACCTTTGAAAAGGCTTTCTGTTCCAAAGTTGGAATTGATTGGTGCCGTTATTGCTAGTCGGCTTGCAATTACAGTGCGAAAGTCTTTGGCCCTCTATGAATTTCCACTATTATTGGACAGACTCCACTATAGTTTTGGCACTGGTTAAGAAGTCAGGCAAGGAAATGGAAACCATTTGTTGCCAATAGGGTGGAGGAAATTCAAGCGCACACAGATCCCAAGCAATGGAAGCATTGTCCAGGCATCCAAAACCCCGCTGATTTACCAACACGAGGAATTTCAGTGAAAGATCTTTCCAGTCAAGTTTGTGGTGGAATGGGCCAGAGTGGCTAAAACTTGGAAGTGAAAACTGGCCTTCTAATCAGCCTATTGTAGAGAATGCCAGGCTGAAGAAGCATGGGTGAGTAGGTGAGAAAATGCGCTGTGAACAGTTGTCAAGTTATGCAGCAGGACCCATATTGAGGCTTGAGGACATTAGCAGTCTGAAAAGATTGTTAAGAGTGACAGCATGGATATATAGATTACCAACAACATTAAGGGAGAAACAAGAAGGGAAGGAATTCTGAACAGTAATGAGATTCAGCAAGCAGGAAATACTGGGTGGTATATACGCAGAAGGAAAAATTTGGTGAAGAGCGGGAATTGCTCACCAGCCATCCATTTCAGTTCTACCAACACATTCTGCGCTCAAGGGTTTGGATGTGTTTTTGGATCAGGATTTATTGAGAGTAGGAGGTAGACTACAGTTTTCTGGGCTTCCAGAGGAGAAAAGACATCCAATTTTGCTACCTTCTGGGGGGCACTTTGTGGACCTTTTGATCCTGGATACTCATCATAAGCTGTTACATGCTGGAGTTAGAGAAGTGATAATAGAGATTAGACAACAATTTTGGATTCCCAAAATTAGACAAGTAGTGAAAAAGGTCTTGCATAAATGTGTGGTTTGCAAGCGTTGGAGTGCAAAGCCTTATTATGAAAAGGTGGCTCCACTTCCAAGAGAACGGTGTGTCTATACTGCCCCATTTGATGTAGTGGGAGTAGACTTTGCAGGGCCAGTCTATGTGTATGAGCGAGGGGAGTCTAACAAAGGTTATATATGTCTTTTCACCTGTGCTACCACCAGAGCAATCCATTTGGAGTTGGTAAGCAACTTAAGTAGTGATGTATTTCTTTTGGCCTTTAAAAGGTTTGTGAACAGAAGGGGTTTTCCTACTTTTCACACCAAGGGGTACAGTGGGAGTTTATTGTTGAGAGAGCACCATGGTGGGGGGGATTTTGGGAAAGGCTAGTGAGAAGTGTAAAGTGTCCATTAAAGAAACTTTTAGCTAATGCTCATTTGAGCAAAGAAGAATTCTCTACTGTTTTATGTGAAGTAGAAGCAATGGTGAACAGTAGGCCTATCACTTTTGTTTACAACAGTAGGCAGGATGCAGAGCCATTGACACCAAATCATTTTCTTTGTGGTAAACGATTAACATCAAACCCCAGTGTGCCAGAAGACTTGCAGCCTATCCAGAGCACTCAAGGAGAGTTAACCAGACGGTTCAGGTACCTTGAAGAGCTACAAGATCAGTTATGGAAGAGGTGGCAGATGGAATACTTGCCAGAACTCAATTATTACCCATCAGGCAAGGTAAAGGGCTCCAATGCAAATTGTATCAAGGTGGGAGAAGTGGTAATGATTGGGGATGAAAGACCAAGGCAATGCTGGAAGCTTGGCATAATTGAAGAGTTGTTTGTTGGCAAAGACAATTTAGTTAGGTCTGCACTGGTAAAGACTTCAGGAGGAAAGTTAAAGAGACCTATACAAAAACTCTATGCTTTAGAAATCAGCAAAAACACAGATAGTCAAGATAAAACATTTGAGTTACAGCATCATGAAGAAGGCTTGGCTAACCTTGCAGAAGGTAATGACAACAATGCCTCTTCGGTGGGGAGTGTTAGAAAATCTAGAAGAGGAAGAACCATTGTTGTCCCAAGGCGATACGATGACTAAGCTGATTGATGCAGCATTGCTTGTATATATATTAAGTTAAGGTGTATATATATCCATCTCATAATTGTAAGGTTAGTGAAAAATTAACTTAAGTTAGAGCTAGCATTTTTTAGCTCTTGTGGCATTGTAGTGCCTTGCACCACAAGAGTATTCTTTATTAGTGAAAACTGCCACAAATTGGCATGAGTGAAATATTTAAATATAAATAAATAAATAAATAAATACAAGTTAAATATGTCCAGTGATCAAATTTAATTCTTAAGAATTCAGTGTGGTGTGACTAGACATGAATGGGCTTTTAAGGATTATTTTGGCTGGTTGGTAAAATTATTAAGTAAAAACAAACTTGTGTGCAACGACAACACAAAGGACGCCAAAAAAAACCATTATTATTCGAAATCACCCCGCCAGCAAGCAAAGTTCCTTTGTGGTATGTTTTGTATTTATATTTATTCTTTACTATTTCATATCTGTATGCAATACCGCATACTGCAGATACTAACGCCTTATACCATTTGCAATTAGTACTAAGATTCATACTACAAATAGTAATGTAAGATTCATACAATAAATTACTTAGGCTAAGTTAGGTCTAGGCTAAAGCCAAATTGTAACTAGCCTAACTGAGGCCTACCATAGTCTTTGTTTTAGATTAACCTCAGCTCGATATGTTGAAGAGGCAAAGGCCTGCCCATTAAATTTCTTAGTATATTTTACTTTACTTTATAAGCCTATTATGTTTCAGCATGGCCTACTAATCATTTGTAGCCTACATATTCCTTAGTCTCCCATTCAACTTAACACAATCCCATAATGAATTAACTGTAATTTATCATCCACAGGTTACTGGGCCTATAAAGCATATGTATATTGATTATTAATTTTGCCATTTTTATTATTCTTTTTCTCCGAAATATTACTTACAGTATTCTTGTCTGTCTCTTTGCAGACAAGGTTGTCATTGTGGCTATTATCTTTTAGTTATTATTATATATTGTTACTATTATTATTACTATTGTTATTACTATATTATTACTATTATTATTAGTTATTATTAGTATAATTATTATTATTTGTATCATTTGTATTATTGCATATTCCTTATTACAATCAGTATTAATTTGCAGACTGTTATATATTAGCCAAACGGGCCATTATTTAATCTCGCCATTATAAGTCCATCAAAGTTGTTACGGGTAAAAATCCCCTTTGCATATACTCATTAATTGTTGTCAATAAAATATAAAAATTCATATTGATTTAATAATCAGTCCTTCCCTTCTTTTATTAAAATTAACTTTGCGCCGCAGTGCCGGATGCCAATCTAGTACTTGGGCGCTGGTGACCCTGGCATATAGTTAATTATCTACGTAAACTTGTAAAGGTCTAAATAAATAAAACTGGACTCTTACAATTGGTAACCTCCTGGAGTGACCAAACACCGTAATTTATGCAAAAAAAAAAAATTTCTAAAAGTTTTTTCTCAATTTTTGTCAATATATTCAGTCTGCATCTATAATTTTATTAAATTCACTAGTACAAAGCACTCACCTGTACTGGAAGTGTATTCTATTGCAAAATATATTCCTTTTATTTTGCCTTTTTATAAATTCAGCATTTTCTAAAGTTTTTTTATGCAAATTTACTTATATTTTGCAAACAGCCTATACGCAGACTATTTTTCTGCTAATATTGGGCTACATCATAAAAAAATTTTTTTACTTATTTTTGTAAACAGCCTATACGCAGACTATTTTTCTGCTAATATTGGGCTACATCATAAAAAATTTTTTACTTATATTTTGTAAAAGCCTATACGCAGACTATTTTTCTGCTAATATTGGGCTACATCATAAAAAAAAAAAAAAAAAAAAAAAAAAATTTCACGTAACTTTTTGTTATTGGCATTCATAACTCAATTGAGTCTCATACTCAACCAAGCTTACTGAAGCCATTATTTACATTCAACAACATTTGTTGAAATCTTGTCAGTTTGTGACACATTTTAAATTTTTTTTAGTACCTTGTAACAAATAATAGCCACAATGACCAATAACAACCTAGGGTCATCCAATGGTGGTACTCCAAATTCACACCTATAACGGACTTTCTCACAATGTATCAGCCTACCACTCCACAATTCACCCTGAAGAGCCTGGAATCTTTGTGAGTCAACTGCGGGATTATTTTGAGATAAAAGGAGTTACGGACCCACGAACCAAGTTCCTTGTCACAAAGAACCTCCTGCCTACACAAGTATACAAAGTAGTGCGGGATGTAACTCTATTGCCTCCGTCTGACCAAGCTTTTGAGAGCCTCCTCAGCGAGTTAGTCAGGAGACTCGGCCAATCAGAAGAAGAGCGACTCAATGCTCTACTCAAGGACCAAGTTCTTGGGGATCAAACGCCAACAGCCTTCCTGAGACATCTGCAAGACCTGGCTGGACAGACCAATGAAGACGATAAAAACTCACCCTTAATGCGACGCCGCTTCCTCAATGGTCTCCCTACTGCCCTACGGCCAATGCTCCGTTGTATGCCAGATGATACAGACCTCCTCACAATGGCCAAAACAGCTGATAAGATGATGATTGAAATCCACCTTGGCCAAGTAGATAACCACACCCATCACCCCCAAATCTGTGCCACGCAGGACACAATCTGAGTCCGGCTGCACAAGGTCTTAAAGTATCCAACGAAATTCAAATTCTACGAACACTTAAAGAAGAATTTAAAGCTCTCCGAATAGAGCTAGCTAACAACAGGGAACGAGAGAGAAGTTCTTCAAGACAAGGACGACCCTCTGGTCCAATTAGAGCCTCCCAATATGAACCTGGACAACGCCTCGTTCTCCTACAACCACAGCCACCGCAAACAGGTCAGTTGGTTGCTCCTAATCCAAATCTATTAGCCTTACCTCATCCTCAATCCTCAATCCCCACTACTCAGCCCCATTCTCAACCTATTTCCTTACCACAGTCTACTGTTCATACCCCTCCTTGCTGGTATCATGAAAAGTTTAAAGATCGTGCAACGCGCTGTCTCACACCTTGCCCATGGACTCCTAACCCTCCTTTAAACTAACCAGGCTGGTGTCACAGGCGTCTGACGCTACAGCCTCTCAAGCCTCTCCTCCTATCCTTACTTCAACTAACCCTACCACTACCTCATTTAACACTGTCAAACCAACACCTACGTACGCAAGTAAAGTTAAAGAATCGCAACCTACTTATTCAACCACAGCTAATTTAATACCCCCAACTAATTCTCCAAATACAACACAAACTCCTTCCCACAGCAATACTAACCTTCTTCCACAAAAATTTAATGATTCACAAACTACTGCACCACCTGGTCCAACATTCACCTTGCATGATCCACTTTCAGGCTATGCATTCCTTATTGACACTGGAGCTCAATACAGTGTTATTCCTGCAACAGCCGCAGACCGTGCAAACGGACCTTCTCCTTTCATTTTACGTGCAGCTAATTCTTCATCTATTCACACTTATGGACATCGTTCTATTTCAGTTTCTCTTGGACTTAGACGTGTTTTCCGCTGGATATTTCTTGTCGCGGATGTATATACTCCAATGTTAGGCTCTGATTTTCTTTCTGCTAATGATTTATTAGTTGATGTTCGTAGAGCACAATTAATTGATAATGTCACATATCTTTCAGTAATTGGTTCTCCTACCGTGCACCCCTCTTCATTATTGGCAAGTTCTCTGCCACAGTGCTCACCTGCTATAGAGCAGCTCCTAAATGAATTTTCTTCCTTACTCAACCCTGTTCTAAGGATACCCCTATTAAACACTCTGTTGTCCACCGTATTGATACGGTAGGCTCACCTGTTTTCACCCGCCCACGTCGCTTAGCTCCAGATCGTCTTGCAATTGTGAGACGAGAGTTTGAACACATGCTTGAACTCGGTATTATACGGCCTTCAAGTAGCCCGTATGCCTCTGCTTTACACATGGTCCCAAAACCTACACCTGGAGACTGGCGTCCATGTGGAGATTATCGTGCTTTGAATGACAACACGATTCCAGATCGCTATCCCCTTCCTCACTTACACGATTTTACTTCTGCTCTCCATGGCACCACAGTATTTTCACGCCTTGACTTGGTGCGAGCCTTTCATCAAATTCCTGTACACCCTGATGATGTACATAAAACTGCTATAACAACCCCTTTTGGGTTATTTGAAATGACAAAAATGCCATACGGACTGCGTAATGCGCCCAAACTTTTCAACGCTTCATTGATGAAGTGTTGAGAGGTCTCTCCTTCACTTTCACATATGTCGATGACATTCTCATCGCAAGTTCTTCTCCCTCAGAACATATTCAACATTTACGCTTAGTTTTTTCTCGGTTGGCAGAATATGGTGTATTGCTAAACCCTGAAAAATGTGTCTTTGCTGTAGATGAACTCACCTTCTTAGGACACAAAGTTACTTCGAAGGGCATTTCTCCTCTCGAAAATAAAGTATCTGTCATAAGGTCTTTCCCACAACCGCAAACTCAAAAGCAACTTCGCCGCTTTTTAGGGATGGTAAACTTCTACCATCGCTTCATTCCTCAGTGTGCAAACATTCTTGCACCCATAACCTCTCTTCTTCGCCAATCAAAAAGGGGCAGATCCACTGCAGTTCTGTGGAACCCCGAAGCTACCAACGCTTTTTCACAAGCAAAAGAGGCTATAGCACGAGCTACATGCCTTGTTCACCCTCAACCAGACGCTCCTCTGAACTTAGCCACTGATGCCTCTGACGTTGCCGTGTCAGGAGTGCTCCAGCAGCTTGTTTCAGGCGTTTGGGAACCTCTCGCATTCTTTTCACGCAAGCTCTCACCTTCACAAATGAGGTACAGCACTTTCGGTCGAGAGTTGCTGGCGATATACCTCTCCATCCGTCATTTCAGGTCATTCCTGGAAGGACGTGACTTTAGCATTTTTACGGATCATCGTCCGTTAATATTTGCTCTCCATTCTCAATCAGACTCTCATGCTCCTAATGAGCGAAGATACCTTGATTTTATTCTTCAATTTACTTCAGACATTCGACACATTTCAGGTTCTTTGAATGTTGTGCCGGATGCGCTGTCTCGCATCTCAGCAATTTCTGACCCTGGACACTCTCACATCAACCTTTCAGAGATGGCTAAGGCTCAGTCCACGGATACAGACCTCCAAACTCTTATTAATTCACCCACTTCATTGCAAGTCCGCTCTTTACCAGTTGAACCCAAGTCAGACTTACTAATTTTATGTGACGTCTCGACTGAGCATATTCGACCGTTGGTCCCACAAGGGCTGCGAAGAGCTGTTTTTGCTAAACTCCATTCCCTTTCTCACCCGGGAATTAAGGCCACCCAAAAATTAATTGCAGCTAGGTTTGTATGGCCAAGTATGCACAAAGATATCCGCAATTGGACTCGATCTTGCCTTCAATGTCAGCGTGCCAAAGTTCACCGACACACAAAGTCAGAAATTGGTACCTTTCCTTTGCCAAAGGCTCGTTTTGAGGCCATACACCTAGACATAGTCGGCCCCCTCTATTCTTCTCGAGGTTATACCTATCTTCTCACTGTCATTGATAGGTTCACAAGATGGCCAGAAGCTGTTCCTTTGACTTCTTGTACTGCTTCTGCAGTAGCTCACGCCTTTGTTTCATGTTGGGTTTCCCGTTTTGGAATACCTGCAACCATTTGCACAGACAGAGGTGCCCAGTTTGAATCGGCCTTATGGAAGGAACTCATGCTCCTTCTTGGGACTGAGCGCATCAGAACAACAAGCTATCACCCGCAATCCAATGGGGTGATAGAACGCTTCCATCGTCAACTTAAAAGTTCCTTGCGAGCCACTGATCCATCTACTACATGGGTGGACAGGCTACCCCTAATCCTACTCGGAATTCGTACTGCTCTGAAGACTGATCTTGCATGCTCTGCAGCAGAATTAGTTTACGGTACCACACTCCGGTTACCCGGAGAATTTTTCACACCTACACCCATTAACCCCGCATGTGATCCTGCTTCGTATGTTAAGACATTACGCTCTGTTATGAAGCAAATTCGTCCCACAGCACCTAGAACTTCCACTTCACAAACTACCTTCGTTTCCCCTGATTTACAAACTTGCACACATGTTTTCTTGAGACATGATGCTCACCGCTACCCTCTTCACTGCCCTATGATGGTCCCTTCCTTGTGCTAGACCGTAAACCCAAAACTTTCATCATTGACAAGGTGGGCAAGCGTGAAACTGTTTCTGTGGACCGCTTGAAACCAGCATACCTTGATTTTTCTCCAACAAAAGATCCTATCCTCCCTCAATCTTCTGTACCTCCACCTCAAATACAGGTACAGCAACCTATCCTTCCTCAATCTTCTGTACCTCCACCTCAAATACAGGTACAGCAACCTATCCCTCCTCAATCTTCTGTACCTTCATCTCATATACAGGTACAGCAATCTACCCTTCCTAAATCCTATGTACCACCACCTCATCCGAGGGTACAACAATCTATCATCCCTCTTCCAATTCTCCTTCATTATCGCAACCAACTGTCTTTGAACCAGCCAGTGGCTCCATCGCACAGGCACCAAGAATCCCCTTCCCCCAATGTCCCTACTGCACCTGTAGCACCATCCATGCCTTCAGAACCAGTGCTGCAGGATATTGCCATCCAAAAGCAAACAACGACTCGTTCTGGAAGAGTCATTCGTAAGCCAGTGCGTTTTGACATTTAAGTGTTTTTTTTTTACCCCTGACAACCATGTTTTTGGGGGGCAGTACTTGTAGTGCCTTGCACCACAAGAGTATTCTTTATTAGTGAAAACTGCCACAAATTGGCATGAGTGAAATATTTAAATATAAATAAATAAATAAATAAATACAAGTTAAATATGTCCAGTGATCAAATTTAATTCTTAAGAATTCAGTGTGGTGTGACTAGACATGAATGGGCTTTTAAGGATTATTTTGGCTGGTTGGTAAAATTGTTAAGTAAAAACAAACTTGTGTGCAACGACAACACAAAGGACGCCAAAAAAAACATTATTATTCGAAATCACCCCGCCAGCAAGCAAAGTTCCTTTGTGGTATGTTTTGTATTTATAATATTTATTCTTTACTATTTCATATCTGTATGCAATACCGCATACTGCAGATACTAACGCCTTATACCGTTTGCAATTAGTACTAAGATTCATACTACAAATAGTAATGTAAGATTCATACAATAAATTACCTTAGGCTAAGTTAGGTCTAGGCAAAAGCCAAATTGTAACTAGCCTAACTGAGGCCTACCATAGTCTTTGTTTTAGATTAACCTCAGCTCATATGTTGAAGAGGCAAAGGCCTGCCCATTAAATTTCTTAGTATATTTTACTTTACTTTATAAGCCTATTATGTTTCAAGTCATTTATGGCCTACTAATCATTTGTAGCCTACATACTTCCTTAGTTCTCCCATTCAACTTAACACAATCCCATAATGAGAATTAACTGTAATTTATCATCCACAGGTTACTGGGCCTATAAAGCATATGTATATTGATTATTAATTTTTGCCATTTTTATTATTCTTTTTCTCCGAAATATTACTTACAGTATTCTTGTCTGTCTCTTTGCAGACAAGGTTGTCATTGTGGCTATTATCTTTTAGTTATTATTACTATATTGTTACTATTATTATTACTATATTGTTATTACTATATTATTACTATTATTATTAGTTTATTATTAGTATAATTATTATTATTTGTATCATTTGTATTATTGCATATTCCTTATTACAATCAGTATTAATTGCAGACTGTTATATATTAGCCAAACGGGCCATTATTTAATCTCGCCATTATAAGTCCATCAAAGTTGTTACGGGTAAAAATCCCCTTTGCATATACTCATTAATTGTTGTCAATAAAATATAAAAATTCATATTGATTTAATAATCAGTCCTTCCCTTCTTTTATTAAAATTAACTTTGCGCCGCAGTGCCGGATGCCAATCTAGTACTTGGGCGCTGGTGACCCTGGCATTTAGTTAATTATCTACGTAAACTTGTAAAGGTCTAAATAAATAAAACTGGACTCTTACAGCATCATTGTTTGGTCACACTGTTGGCATCATTTTGGGACGCTGCGCGTCTTTTCTACTCGTTTGTGGAAGGTCGTACGTAAAGGTGTGGTCTGATAGAGAGCTCTCTTGCAATTCAGTTTGGTTGTTTAGATACATGATTGTTGCATCGTGCAATAGTCCAGGTTACGTTGTTGTTGCAAGGTTCAGAAAGAAGACCACAAATAGTACCCTTTTTGTTTACTTTAAGTTCATGTAATTAAGGTCTAAGGTAGGCCCGCATCGAGTCAGCAACCCTGAGGTTACCCTGAGGTAGGACCTAATAGGATCTCAAATCCGTAAGTTTTAATTTAGCTTAACTTGGGCTTTAGGTAGAACTTGCCCTTTAGAATTTGGCCGTTCACGGCTCAGCTGGGATTTTGAACCCGACAAATAAATAAAATAACAAGGACCAAGTTCTTGGGGATCAAACGCCAACAGCCTTCCTGAGGCATCTGCAAGACCTGGCTGGACAGACCAATGAAGACGATAAAAACTCACCCTTAATGCGACGCCGCTTCCTCAATGGTCTCCCCACTGCCCTACGACCAATGCTCCGTTGTATGCCAGAAGATACAGACCTCCTCACTATGGCCAAAACAGCTGATAAGATGATGATTGAAATCCACCTTGGCCAAGTAGATAACCACACCCATCACCCCCAAATCTGTGCCACGCAGGACGACACTCAGAGTCTGGCCGCACAATGTCTTAAAGTATCCAACGAAATTCTACAAACAATTAAAGAAGAATTTAAAGCTCTCCGAATAGAGCTAGCTAACAACAGGGAACGAGAGAGAAGTTCTTCAAGACGAGGACGACCCTCTGGTCCAAATAGAGCCTCCCAATATGAACCTGGACAACGCCTCGTTCTACTACAACCACAGCCACCGCAAACAGGTCAGTTGGTTGCTTCTAATTCAAATCTATTAGCCTTACCTCATCCTCAATCCTCAATCCCCACTACTCAGCCTCATTCTCAACCTATTTCCTTACCTCAGTCTACTGTTCATACCCCCCCTTGCTGGTATCATGAAAAGTTTAAAGATCGTGCAACACGCTGTCTCACACCTTGTCCATGGACTCCTAATCCTCCTTTAATCTAACTAGGCTGGTGTCACAGGCGTCTGACGCTACAGCCTCTCAAGCCTCTCAACCTATCCTTTCTTCAACTAACCCTACCACGACTCCATCTAATTCTACCTCAATTTTAACTAAGTATTACTCTAGCTCAACCAACCCAACCTTTACCACAAATAATCAACAACCTATTACTACGCACTCAGCTACCTCATTTAACACTGTCAAACCAACACACACGTATGCAAGTAAAGTTAAAGAATTGCAACCTACTTATTCAACCACAACTAATTTAATACCTACAACTAATCCTTCAAATACAACATAAACTCCTTCCCACAGCAATACTAACCTTCCTCCACAAAAATTTAATGATTCACAAACTACTGCACCACCTGGTCCAACGTTCACCTTGCATGATCCACTTTCAGGCTATGCATTCCTTATTGACACTGGAGCTCAATACAGTGTTATTCCTGCAACAGCCGCAGACCGTGCAAACGGACCTTCTCCTTTCATTTTACGTGCAGCTAATTCTTCATCTATTCACACTTATGGACGTCGTTCTATTTCAGTTTCTCTTGGACTTAGACGTGTTTTCCGCTGGATATTTCTTGTCGCGGATGTATATACCCCAATGTTAGGTCTCTGATTTTCTTTCTGCTAATGATTTATTAGTTGTTCGTAGAGCACAATTAATTGATAATGCCACACATCTTTCAGTAATTGGTTCTCCTACCGCGCACCCCTCTTCATTATTGGCAAGTTCTCTGCCACAGTGCTCACCTGCTATAGAGCAGCTCCTAAATGAATTTTCTTCCCTTACTCAACCCTGTTCTAAGGATACCCCTATTAAACACTCTGTTGTCCACCGTATTGATACGGTAGGCTCACCTGTTTTCACCCGCCCACGTCGCTTAGCTCCAGATCGTCTTGCAATTGTGAGACGAGAGTTTGAACACATGCTCGAACTCGGTATTATACGGCCTTCAAGTAGCCCGTATGCCTCTGCTTTACACATGGTCCCAAAACCTACACCTGGAGACTGGCGTCCATGTGGAGATTATCGTGCTTTGAATGACAACACGATTCCAGATCGCTATCCCCTTCCTCACTTACACGATTTTACTTCTGCTCTCCATGGCACCACAGTATTTTCACGCCTTGACTTGGTGCGAGCCTTTCATCAAATTCCTGTACACCCTGAAGACATACATAAAACTGCTATAACAACCCCTTTTGGGTTATTTGAAATGACAAAAATGCCATACGGACTGCGTAATGCGGCCCAAACTTTTCAACGCTTCATTGATGAAGTGTTGAGAGGTCTCTCCTTCACTTTCACATATGTCGATGACATTCTCATCGCAAGTTCTTCTCCCTCAGAACATATTCAACATTTACGCTTAGTTTTTTCTCGGTTGGCAGAATATGGTGTATTGCTAAACCCTGAAAAATGTGTCTTTGCTGTAGATGAACTCACCTTCTTAGGACACAAGGTTACTTCGAAGGGCATCTCTCCTCTCGAAAATAAAGTATCTGTGATAAGGTCTTTCCCACAACCGCAAACTCAAAAGCAACTTCGCCGCTTCTTAGGGATGGTAAACTTCTACCATCGCTTCATTCCTCAGTGTGCAAACATTCTTGCACCCATAACCTCTCTTCTTCGCCAATCAAAAAGGGGCAGATCCACTGTAGTTTTGTGGAACCCCGAAGCTACCAATGCTTTTTCACAAGCAAAAGAGGCTATAGCACAAGCTACATGCCTTGTTCACCCTCAACCAGACGCTCCTCTGAACTTAGCCACTGATGCCTCTGACGTTGCCGTGTCAGGAGTGCTCCAGCAGCTTGTTTCAGGCGTTTGGGAACCTCTCGCATTCTTTTCACGCAAGCTCTCACCTTCACAAATGAGGTACAGCACTTTCGGTCGAGAGTTGCTGGCGATATACCTCTCCATCCGTCATTTCAGTCATTCCTGGAAGGACGTGACTTTAGCATTTTTACGGATCATCGTCCGTTAATATTTGCTCTCCATTCTCAATCAGACTCTCATGCTCCTACTGAGAGAAGATACCTTGATTTTATTCTTCAATTTACTTCAGACATTCGACACATTTCAGGTTCTTTGAATGTTGTGCCGGATGCGCTGTCTCGCATCTCAGCAATTTCTGACCCTGGACACTCTCACATCAACCTTTCAGAGATGGCTAAGGCTCAGTCCACGGATACAGACCTCCAAGCTCTTATTAATTCACCCACTTCGTTGCAAGTCCGCTCTTTACCAGTTGAACCCAAGTCAGACTTACAAATTTTGTGTGACGTCTCGACTGAGCATATTCGACCGTTGGTCCCACAAGGGCTGCGAAGAGCTGTTTTTGCTAAACTCCATTCCCTTTCTCACCCGGAATTAAGGCCACCCAAAAATAATTGCAGCTAGGTTTGTATGGCCAAGTATGAACAAAGATATCCGCAATTGGACTCGATCTTGCCTTCAATGTCAGCGTGCCAAAGTTCACCGACACACAAAGTCAGAAATTGGTACCTTTCCTTTGCCGAAGGCTCGTTTTGAGGCCATACATCTAGACATAGTCGGCCCCCTCTATTCTTCTCGAGGTTATACCTATCTTCTCACTGTCATTGATAGGTTCACAAGATGGCCAGAAGCTGTTCCTTTGACTTCTTGTACTGCTTCTGCAGTAGCTCATGCCTTTGTTTCATGTTGGGTTTCCCGTTTTGGAATACCTGCAACCATTTGCACAGACAGAGGTGCCCAGTTTGAATCGGCCTTATGGAAGGAACTCATGCTCCTTCTTGGGACTGAGCGCATCAGAACAACAAGCTATCACCCGCAATCCAATGGGGTGGTAGAACGCTTCCATCGTCAACTTAAAAGTTCCTTGCGAGCCACTGATCCATCTACTACATGGGTGGACAGGCTACCCCTAATCCTACTCGGAATTCGTACTGCTCTGAAGACTGATCTTGCATGCTCTGCAGCAGAATTAGTTTACGGTACCACACTCCGGTTACCCGGAGAATTTTTCACACCTACACCCATTAACCCCACATGTGATCCTGCTTCGTATGTCAAGACATTACGCTCTGTTATGAAGCAAATTCGTCCCACAGCACCTAGAACTTCCACTTCACAAACTACCTTCGTTTCCCCTGATTTACAAACTTGCACACATGTTTTCTTGAGACATGATGCTCACCGCTACCCTCTTCACTGTCCCTATGATGGTCCCTTCCTTGTGCTAGACCGTAGACCCAAAACTTTCATCATTGACAAGGTGGGCAAGCGTGAAACCGTTTCTGTGGACCGCTTGAAACCAGCATACCTTGATTTTTCTCCAACAAAAGATCCTATCCTCCCTCAATCTTCTGTACCTCCACCTCAAATACAGGTACAGCAACCTATCCCCCTCAATCTTCTGTACCTTCATCTCATATACAGGTACAGCAATCTACCCTTCCTAAATCCTATGTACCACCACCTCATCCGAGGGTACAACAATCTATCATCCCTCTTCCAATTCTCCTTCTTTATCGCAACCAACTGTCTTTGAACCAGCCAGTGGCCCCATTGCACAGGCACCAAGAATCCCCTTCCCCCAATGTCCCTACTGCACCTGTAGCACCATCCATGCCTTCAGAACCAGTGCTGCAGGATATTGCCGTCCAAAAGCAAACAATGACTCGTTCTGGAAGAGTCATTCGTAAGCCAGTGCGCTTTGACATTTATGTTGAAGTTGTTGTTTTTTTACCCCTGACAACCATGTTTTTGGGGGGCAGTACTTGTAGTGCCTTGCACCACAAGATTATTTTTTATTAGTGAAAACTGCCACAAATTGGCATGAGTGAAATATTTAAATCTAAATAAATAAATAAATACAAGTTAAACATGTCCAGTGATCAAATTTAATTCTTAAGCATTCAGTGTGGTGTGACTAGACATGAATTGGCTTTTAAGGATTATTTTGGCTTGTTGGTAAAATTGTATAGTAAAAACAAGCTTATGTACAACAACACAAAGGACGCCGTTCACACATTTTATTTATTTGAAAACACGGCGCCAGCAAGCAAAGGTTCTTCGTGGTAAGTTCCTATTTATAATGTTTATATTCTTTACTATTGCATATCTGTATGCAATACCGCATACTGCAGAGATTAACAAGCCTTATAGTGTTTGTGATTAGTACTGTAAGATTCATACTATAAATATACTGTACAATTCATACAATAAATTACCTTAGGCTAAGTTAGGTCTATCTAGGCAAAAGCCAAATTGTAACTCTAGCCTAGCTGAGGCCTACCGTAGCCTTTGTTTTAGATTAACCTCAGCTCTATTATATTGAAGAGGCATAGGCCTGCCTATTAATTTTCTTAGTATATTTTACTTTATAATATAAGCCTATTATGTTTCATGTATTTTCTTAGCAGGTGGCCTACAAAAGCCAAATTGTAACTCTAGCCTAGCTGAGGCCTACCGTAGCCTTTGTTTTAGATTAACCTCAGCTCTATTATATTGAAGAGGCATAGGCCTGCCTATTAATTTTCTTAGTATATTTTACTTTATAATATAAGCCTATTATGTTTCATGTATTTTCTTAGCAGGTGGCCTACATACTTCCTTAGTTTTCCCATTCAACTTAACACAATCCCATAATGAGAATCAACTGTAATTTATCATCCACAGGTTACTGGGCCTATATAGCATATGTATATTAATTATTAATTTTTGCCATTTTTATTATTCTTTTTCTCTGAAATATCACTTACCGTTATGGAAAACTGATGAGTGGGTAGTTGGGAGGTAACGAAAATGGTTCACTGAGTAGGTAGGTAGTTAATCTAACAATTATTAAATTCCTTTTATGTCAATAACTGGGTGGATGAAACCAATATGTTGCTCACCAGAGTTATTCTCCACACTAGTATTTATATACTGTGTGACAAGAGGGTGCTCGGTAATAGATATACATTACCGATAACCAACCGAGGAAAAAACCAACACGACGCTGGTGGAAAAAGCCCCGCGAAAAGGAGAACAAAGGAGAACGAAAACGAGGAACGGGGCGAGAGGACGCAACTGGAGAAGGGACAAGAACAGACACCGACGAAAGATCCCCACCAGCAAGTACGCTCTCGACAATTATACAGGAAGGAGAAAAGAGACTCTCTAATAACTAGCAGTAAGTGACTAATTGTGTTTTTAGCCCAGTTAGATCTTCTAACTTCTAACTTAGAAGACTCATTAAATTAAGCTGGGTCAGACAACTTAGGCCTACATTGTGGCCTAAGAACCAGCATCAACTCATAGCTTAACAAAGGTGAAGGTAGATTGCCCTAACCTAGTTTGGTGAGGAATCCTACTGTGGACCTCAATTTATCTGCCCGCTTCTGGACCATTTCAGGAATCAGGGTGGGTAATTGGTGGACCAATTCATACAGAGCATTTTTCACATTGGTGGTGGTCCGTGTGTGGGGGAAAACAAACTTAACCTTACTTAACAAAAAAATTGCAGAATTAGACTAAATGGTCTAGCCTAAGCCTAAGCCTAAGCCTAACCTAATCAAGCCTAATTAGGTCTACAACTAGGGCCTAACTAGGAAAACATTTACATTTTAGGAGTCTCATTCTCTTATAAGCTTAGACCTGAGTGACCATTAGTACTTGGGGGGGATTAAACCAAATTTAACTTGACTGTTTGTCTGTGCTCTCTCTTCTCTGGTAATTTCTTCTTGTCCTCTATTCATTACGATCCCCAGTTTAAACAATTTTGACTTAAACATGGACAGTGCGGAATTGAAAAAGTTAAAAAAGAAAAGGGGGGCAAAGTTGGGAGCTGTTACAAAGGCCGTGAACACTTTTAACAATATTACCACAACCAGGTAAGGAAGATTTAGAGTGTGTAATTCTTAAATTGGAAACTAAAAAGAAGGAAATAATAGCCATTGGATGAGAGTATTTCAGAGTTAGTTGAATCCGAAATGGTGAAGAACAATTGATAGACCTTTACGCTGATAATGATGATCAGGTAATCTCAATTGAACAGCAAATAAGGAGACTACGGTCTCGTTTGACTGACTTAATACCAAATAAAACCTAATTTCCTGATTTTAATCAAAGTAGAGCTAACCTTCAACAAAATTTAAGTGCATGCTAAATCCTGAGTCCACAAGAATGAGGGCTCAGTTAACCATTTTGCTAGTACCAACATTGAAGGGGACACGGTACAATTCCCATCTTTTCATTGACAAATTTGAGAGTTTAATAGGTAATAAACTTATATTTCAACTGTTGAAAAGTTTAGCCTACTTAACTAGTTTCCTTAAGGCCCAGCCTATAACCTGATAGCCTATTTACCAGCCGTAGGGAATTCATATGAAGTAGCTATTGATCTCTTAAAACGTAATTACATTAATAAAGATGAGATTGTATATGAATTATCTCAACAAATTTTTGATTTTGCACCCATAAAAGATAACCATAGTGATATGGAAAATTTTTATACAAAATTAGAAGCTATTATAGGACAACTGGTTAGCAATGAGATAGATATTAAAGCTTCATCTTGGATTATACAAGGCATAGTTCTAAGGTGCCTTCCTTTGAGGGTTAAAGATATTGCGAAAAATGCTCTGTATGAACTGGTCCACAATTAGCCCACCCCTTATTTCTCCAGTCTAACTATAGAGTAGATCAAGTCTAGCCTAGAGGAGTCAGCCTAGAGATTCCGGAAATGGTCCAGAGCGGGCAGATAAATTGAGGTCCACAGTAGGATTCCTCACAAGATTAGGTTAGGGCAATCTACCTTCACCTTTGTTAAGCTATGAGTTGATGCTGGGTCTTAGGCCACAATGTAGGCCTAACTTGTCTGACCCAGCTTAATTTAATTTGATTAACTTGTTGGTGTAAAAACTCAATTAGTCACTTACTTTAGTTATTGCAGTCTCCCCCTTCTCCGGTTGTCTCATTCGAGAGCGTACTTTGCTGGTACGTCCTCTCGCCCCGTTCTTCGTTTTCGTTCTCCCTTTCTTCTCTCTTCGCGGGGCTTCTTGTCCCAGCGTGTCTTGGTTATTCCTCGGTTGGTTTAGCGGTAATGTATCTCCATTACCGAGCACGCTCCTCCCACACAGTATTAAATACTAGTGTGGAGAATAACTGGTGAGCAACCAATTGGTTTCATCCACCAGTTATTGACATAAAAGGAATTTATTAATTGTTAGATTAACTACCTACCTACTCAGTGAACCATTTTCGTTACCTCCCAACTACCCACTCATAAGTTTTCCATATACTGGGGGCCCCGGGAGATAAAAATTTTGGTGTCATTGTCACCAATTTTTGTCTGAGTGTAGACTAGCTAACTATTTAACTGTAAATGCCTGTTAATCTGATTAACAGGCCTATCCTCACCTTCTCATGGAGAAGGTGTAGCATTTAATTAGAAGAGAAAATATACATCCATAGGATGAAACTGTCTATGGTCTTTACCATAAGAAAAGAAAAAATGAAAGTTAGAAGATAAAATTACAATTCCCCAGCATCTATTTTTTGTTGTAAAAATAGTCGCGCTTTAATGCTGTTGTCGCTGAGGTCTTGTGTCTGTCAATGTTGTAGTAGGATGCGTTACCACTCCTACTCTCAAAGGAATAGTTACTGGAAGTTCAGTGTCTCCAGTTGTTACTGTCAGTGGAGAAGGTTCTCCAAGTCCATTGTTTTGGGTCCAGACTCTAAAGGGTACAAAAGAGAAATGTCTCTTGTTGTGTCACCCGTTGAAGTCCTTAATTTGACCACTCTTGTTACCCGTCTGCCCCTGGTCTGAGTTCTGAAACTCTAGCCAGAGGCCAGTATTGTCTTGGAGTACTGTCATGTATGAGAACAAGGTCCCCTACCTTAATTGTGTCAGACCAATCCTTCTTAGTCATTGTTTATGTCTCTCCCTTAGACCCATCAAGTACTCAGTTTTCCACTGTTTAATGAAATGCTTTAACTCTAGTTAAATGTTGTAACTTAGTCTGGAGCTCATCATGTCGTTGAGTCCAGTTGGGTCTTCTGAAGAGTCTATATTGTAGTCCGGCAGGAGACTAACTTGTTCTCCCCGAATCAAATGATTTGGAGTTAATGGTTCTGGGTCATTAATGTTGTCACTCACATAAGTGAGTGGTCTATTGTTAATGATGTTCTCAATCTCAGCCAGGAGAGTGAGTAACCCAAATAAGTGTATCTGTTTTTTGCCAATTGCTTTCTTCAAGCAATTCTTTACTGTTTGTATTCCTCTCCCAGATAGAACCATACCAAGGAGAGGCAACCGGAATATACTTCCACTTTATGTTTGAATTTTTTATATATAATTGTGTGATTTCATTGCTTAACAAGTCGTGGATGACTTGTTCACCAGCTTTGAAATATATGTAGCATTGTCAGTCCAAACTGTCTTTGGTACTGAATGTCGTGCACAGAATCTCTTAAAGACAGCAACAAAAGATTCTGCTGTAAGGTCCTCCACAACATCCAAATAAACAGCTCGTGAGGCAGCACATGTAAACAGTACAATGTACATTTTTTGTTCAGTGTCACCCACCCCTACAGTCAATGCTCCTGTATAGTCAATGCCTACAGTCTCAAAGGGTCTGTTGAGAGTAACTCTCTCCTCTGGCAAAGCAGGGGATTTGGTTTCCTATAGGGCCTAGCATGAATACGCCTACATGTGACACACTCACTCAGGACTGTTTTAACAGTGATCCTTCCCTTGGGTATCCAATAAGTTTTCTTAATGTAGTTAGTGTCTGTGCTACCCCCATATGATATACATCATTGTGTGTTTTCTGATGATTAATGTTGTCAAATAGCTAAATCTAGGTAAAAGGATTGGATTTTTGCTTTTGTATGACAGTTTTGATTTGTCTAATCTCCCTTTACACCTTAGAAGGCCTTCCTCATCTCTGAACAAGTTTAGATCCACAACTACTGATGGTACAGGTTCTTTGTTTGTTTCCCATTAGTTAAGAATTCTAACTCTTTATTGTACTCTTTTTGTTGGGCTTGGCCTATCCAGTATTGGGTTGCAACTTCTGTATAATTATGATTATTTTTATTTAGCTGTTTGTTAATTGTAGCTAAAACAGTTTGTGAGCAAACCTCAAACAGTAGGCTGTCACCCTGACAAGTTTGTTGAAATCAGAATACTTTTCATAATTAGTGATTGGTTCAACCTTTTCATTTGAAAAGTTTAAATTTAATGTCAAGTTAACTTGTTCCACAGGCCATTGGTCTGTATTACAGAGCCACTTAGGTCCCATAAACCAAGTTTTGTTTGACTTCAACAACTTGTAGGATAAACCTCTGGTCAAAAGTCTGCTGGATTCTGTTTAGTTGGAACATAGTGAAAGTTTACTTGTAGGCTTTCATTAGCATCAGCTATTTCTTTTAGCCTATTTCTTACAAAGATATTCTTACTATTAATGCTATCATTCCGTATCCAGGCAAGACAAATCTGACTGTCAAGCCAGACGTGGATATTAGTTATGAACACATCATAGTAAGCATCCTTAAGCAATGAAATGGTTTTAATGGCTAATGTAGCAGCCAATAGTTCCAATTGAGGTATGGTTCGGGTAGGTTTGAGAGGTGCAACTTTCCGTTTTGCATAAATTAGATGACTTTCTGTAGGGCTTACAAGATACGCACAGCACCCATAAGCTTGTGTGCTTGCATCAGCAAACACATGAAGCCTCTGGGGCTTATCCCTAAACCCACAGCACCTTTGAATTTTAATGTTCTGCACTTTGTTAAATCAGTAGCTAACTTCTTCCAAGATTTTTGATTTTCATTTGTTATTGGATCATCCCACCCAACATTTGTCCTCCAAATTTCTTGGAGGAGAATCTTTGATTTTATTGTTGAAGGCAGGAATAGACCCATAGGATCAAAAATTTTTGGAAGCCTCTGATAATATTTGTCTTTTAGTATTTGCTTCCTCATCAAGTTTAAAACCTTTAGTACAGATTGAATCATGACTGTTAGAAGTTGCATCCAAATACCAGTTCATACCTAAAGTTTTAACTCTGTCTGATGGCTCAGTAAGACCATTATTATCTTTAAATCTTTTTGTTTAAATCCTCATCATTTGAAATCCACTCTCTAAGTTCAAAGTTACCTTGTTGCATAATGTTTTGAGAGTGTTCATAGACTTCAGATAATTCAGATTTTTTGTCCTTGAGCCTATTAGATTGTCTACGTAAAAATGTTCCTTAAGGAAGTTCAATGTTAGAGAGTTATTAAACTGTTTAAATGATGTCTAATTGTCAATGCTAATAGGCTAGGTGAGCAATTGGCTCCAAACAACACAACATTAAATCTATAGGTTATGAACCCTTTATTCAAATCAAATGGATCCTTGAACCATAAGAACCTAAGTTGGTTCTTATCATATTCATTTTTAAGATTTATTCTCAAAAATGCCTTTGAAATGTCACTTTGTACAGTATATTTGTCTAACCTGAACCTCAGTAAGATCTTCACAAGGTCAGAAATGAGATTAGGACCCTCAATCAAGCAATCATTCAAACTGTGTTTATCACTGTCTTTGAGGCTACAATTATATACTACTCTGAGTTTTGTGTTGGGGCATCTTGTCGATAAACCCCCCTGTGGGTTAAATAATGACAACCATCTTTTTTAAAAGGGTTATCTGTTACTTCTTCAATGAAGCCTTTCTGTAGCTGTTCTTTGAAGACATCATTATATATTTTTACATTATTTTTTTGTTGAGTTTTTTCATTACTTTATATAAATGTCCTTTAGCTACTTTGAGATTATCTCTTAAAGTTGGAC
The DNA here is from genome assembly GCA_023014485.1 of Bathynomus jamesi. Classification (NCBI taxonomy): domain Eukaryota; kingdom Metazoa; phylum Arthropoda; class Malacostraca; order Isopoda; family Cirolanidae; genus Bathynomus; species Bathynomus jamesi. The sequence goes on along the minus strand of JAJOZX010001534.1, from coordinate 497,476 downwards.
AATTTATTTTCCAAGGTAACTCAATAAAATAACTTTTGCTTTACACTGAATGGTGTCTTCAAATCTTTCTACCATTAACTGATCTTCTGAAGTTTGATGTGTGTCATGTATACCCACAGATTCTAGCAACCATAAAGTTTGAATTGCCTCATCCAAAGTTTCATTTGATAATGATGAATTAATGTTCTCAGTTGAGATAATATTATTCAAAGTGTTGCTATTCTTACAGGTGTTATGTAGGACTGAGTTGAGGCACATAGTATTTGTTGGTCATGCACTGTTTGGTTTAGGTCTAGGTTGTATTCTGATAGGTCACCCAAAGGGGCTATCCCTGATGGAGTCTGAATAGCTATACCATTACCTATCTCTACTATGCCCTTATGAATAAGATTGATATAATCTGCCCCTATTAGCATTTCTATGTTAGCTACTGGTGTTAGTGATATGTCTATCAGCTATTTTGTAGTGTTTTTTCAAATGATTTATGGTTTGTTCTAGTTTGGGTATAACCAGTTTTTTTGTCCTACTTTAGAAATAATAACTGCTTTAATTTTCTTGAATTTACTTTCTAAATGTAGTTCCAGGTCAATTGTCTTATAGCTATTTTTGTCCGAGTTATCCTTAACAAAGGACGCAATATTGAGGTTTTGTTCATTCGGGTTTGGTGTCAAACCCAATTTATTAACTACATTTTTTGAAAAAATGTTTGTTGAGAACAACAGTCTATAAGACATCTCACTGGAGTGGTACTACCCTCACTATTCACTAAGTCCAAAGTAATAGTTGGTAAAGAATCTCAGTGTTTCTTGTTACATTGTTTGAACAAGCAGAATGTCCCATGAAAGTGGCATTTTCTTGATTACCTTTGTTTGGGGGAGGTATCTTTTGAGTTTGAGTATTATTGTTTGGACACTTTGGTGAATCACACATTGATGAGACATGTCGTAAACTTTTACAAAACTTACACTTGAATCTTAACCTAGATTTACAGTCTTTCTTATAATGTCCCTGGCCAGTACACTTTTTACACAGGTTCAACTGTTCACATCTTTTAGCCCTTTGGTTAAAGTCTGAATATTTGTCACACCCAGTACTACTGTGTTCATTACTTGCACAAAATTTGCAATGTGGTGTGTAAGTTGAGGCAGCAGTTACATTAAAGTTCAGTAATGTAGGTGTTCGTGTATTATAGTTGGTCACATTTGATTCGCCAGTATCAAGTTTTGTCTGTTTGGCTGTAGCTAGTTGGTCTCTGGGAACAGTCTTTGGTTTATCCATAGTCTGGGTCTTATGTGTTGGAAAATCTCTCAAGTTGTAATTAATTAGGATATTGGGGAAGTTTTCTCTTATTTGTTCTAAATTAGGATAATTTTTTCCCGTCTTTAGAATTAAATTATCTTTAACCCTCGAAGGAAGGCACCTAAGTACTATGCTTTGTATAAGCCAAGATGAAGTTTTAATATCTATCTCATTGCTAACCAGTTGTCCTATAATAGCTTCTAATTTTGTATAAAAATTTCCATATCTCTATGGTTATCTTTTATGGGTGCAAATTCAAAAATTTGTTGAGATAATTCATATACAATCATATCTTTATTAATGTAATTACGTTTTAAAAGATCAATAGCTACTTCATATGAATCCCCTACGGCTGGTAAATAGGCTATTAGGTTATAGGCTGGGCCTTTAAGGGAACTAGTTAAGTAACTAAACTTTTCAACAGTTGAAATATAAGGTTTATTACCTATTAAATTCTCAAATTTGTCAATGAAAGATGGAATTGTACCGTGTCCCCTTCAAATGTTGGTACTAGCAAAATGGGTAACTGAGCCCTCAATTCTTGTGACTCAGGATTTTGCATGCCACTTAAATTTTGTTGAAGGTTAGCCCTACTTTGATTAAAATCAGAATTAGGTTTTTTTGGTGTTAAGTCAGTCAACCGAGACCGTAGTTCCCTTATTTGCTGTTCAATTGAGCTTACCTGATCATCATCATCAGCGTAAAGGTCTATCAATTGTTCTTCAGCCATTTCGGATTCAACTAACTCTGAAATACTCTCATTAATGGCTATTATTTCCTTCTTTTTAATTTCTAATTTAATAATTACACTCTCTATATTTTTCTTACCTCGTTGTGTAATATTGTTAAAAGTGTTCACAGCCTTTGTAACAGCTCCCAACTTTGCCCCCCTTTTCTTTTTAACTTTTTCAATTCCTCACTGTCCATGTCTAAGTCAAAATTGTTTAACTGGGGATCGTAATGAAATAGAGGACAAGAAGAAATTACCAGAGAAGAGAGAGAACAGACAAAACAGTCAAGTTTAAATTTGGTTTAATCCCCCCAAGTACTTGTGTGTCACTCAGGTCTAAGCTTATAAGAGATTGAGACTCCTTAATGTAAATGTTTCCTAGTTAGGCCCTAGGTTGTAGACCTAATTAGGCTTGCTCAGGTTAGGCTTAGGCTAGACCATTTAGCCTAATTCTGCAATTTTTGTTAAGTAAGGTTAAGGTTTGTAAATTCCCCACACACGGACCACCAATGCGAAAAATGCTCTGTATGAACTGGTCCACAATTAACCCACCCCTTATTTCTCCAGTCTAACTATAGAGTAGATCAAGTCTAGCCTAGAGGAGTCAGCCTAGAGATTCCGGAAATGGTCCAGAGCGGGCAGATAAATTGAGGTCCACAGTAGGATTCCTCACAAGATTAGGTTAGGGCAATCTACCTTCACCTTTGTTAAGCTATGAGTTGATGCTGGGTCTTAGGCCACAATGTAGGCCTAACTTGTCTGACCCAGCTTAATTTAATTTGATTAACTTGTTGGTGTAAAAACTCAATTAGTCACTTACTTTTAGTTATTGCAGTCTCCCCCTTCTCCGGTTGTCTCATTCGAGAGCGTACTTTGCTGGTACGTCCTCTCGCCCCGTTCTTCGTTTTCGTTCTCCCTTTCTTCTCCTCTTCGCGGGGCTTCTTGTCCCAGCGTTGTCTTGGTTTATTCCTCGGTTGGTTTAGCGGTAATGTATCTCCATTACCGAGCACGCTCCTCCCACACAGTATATAAATACTAGTGTGGAGAATAACTCTGGTGAGCAACCAATTGGTTTCATCCACCCAGTTATTGACATAAAAGGAATTTATTAATTGTTAGATTAACTACCTACCTACTCAGTGAACCATTTTCGTTACCTCCCAACTACCCACTCATACGTTTTCCATAGATATTTTAATTCTAAAGACGGGAGAAAATTATCCTAATCTTGAAGATATCAGAAAACACTTTCCCAATATCCTAACTAATTACAAATTGAGAAATATTCCCACACAAAATAAGACCCAGACTATGGATAAACCAAAGACTGTTCCCAGAGACCAACTAGCTACAGCCAAACAGCCAAAACTTAATACTGTAGAATCAAATGTGACCAACTGTAATACACGAACACCTACATCGCAGAACTTTAATGTAACTGCTGCCTGAACTTACACACTACATTGCAAATTTTGTGCAAGTAATGAACACAGTAGTACTGGGTGTGACAAATATTCAGACTTTAACCAAAGAGCTAAAAGATGTGAACAGTTGAACCTATGTAAAAAGTGTACTGGCCAGGGACATTATAAGAAAGACTGTAAATCTAGGTTAAGATTCAAGTGTAAGTTTTGTAAAAGTTTACGACATGTCTCATCAATGTGTGATTCACCAAAGTGTCCAAACAATAGTACTCAAACTCAAAAGATACCTCCACCAAACAAAGGTAATCAAGAAAATGCCACTTTCATGGGACATTCTGTTTGTTCAAACAACGTAACAAGAAACACTGAGATTCTTTTACCAACTATTACTTTGGACTTAGTGAATAGTGAGGTAGCACCCCTCCAGTGAGATGTCTTATAGACTGTTGTTCTCAACAAACATTTGTTTTGCAAAATGTAGTAAATAAATTGGGTTTGACACCAAACCCGAATGAACTAAACCTCAATATTGCATCCTTTGTTAAGGATAACTCGGACAAAAATAGCTATAAGACAATTGACCTGGAACTACATTTAGAAAATAAATTAGAGAAAATTAAAGCAGTTATTATTTCTAAAGTAGGACAAAACAAACTGGTTATACCCAAACTAGAACAAACCATAAATCATTTGGGAAAACACTACAAAATAGCTGATAGACATATCACTAACAACACAGTAGCTAACATTGAAATGTTAATAGGGGCAGATTATATTAATCTTATTCATAAGGGCATAGTGAAGATAGGTAATGGTATAGCTATTCAGACTCCATCAGGGATAGCCCCTTTGGGTGACCTATCCAAATACAACCTAGACCTAAACCAAAATAGTTCATGACCAACAAATACTATGTGCCTCAACTCAGTCCTACATAACACCTGTAAGAATAGCAACACTTTGAATAATATTATCTCAACTGAGAACATTAATTCATCATTAACAAATGAAACTTTGGATGAGGCAATTCAAACTTTATGGTTGCTAGAATATGTGGGTATACATGACACAAATCAAACTTCAGAAGATCAGTTAATGGTAGAAAGATTTGAAGACACCATTCAGTGCAAAGACAATAGTTATTTTATTGAGTTACCTTGGAAAATAAATTGTCCAACTTTAAGAGACAATCTCAAAGTAGCTAAAGGACATTTATATAAAGTAATGAAAAAACTCAAACAAGATAATAATATTAAAAAGTACAGTGATGTCTTCAAAGAACAGCTACAGAAAGGCTTCATTGAAGAAGTAACAAATAACCCTTTTAAAAAAGATGGTTGTCATTATTTAACCCACAGGGGGGTTTATCGACAAGATGCCCCAACAACAAAACTCAGAGTAGTATATAACTGTAGCCTCAAAGACAATGATAAACACAGTTTGAATGATTGCCTGATTGAGGGTCCTAATCTCATTTCTGACCTTGTGAAGATCTTACTGAGGTTCAGGTTAGATAAATATGCCGTACAAAGTGACATTTCAAAGGCATTTTTGAGAATAAATCTTAAAATGAATATGATAAGAACCAACTTAGGTTCTTATGGTTCAAGGATCCATTTGATTTGAATAAAGGGTTCATAACCTATAGATTTAATGTTGTGTTGTTTGGAGCCAATTGCTCACCTAGCCTATTAGCATTGACAATTGGACATCATTTGAACCAGTTTAATAACTCTTTAACATTGAACTTCCTTAAGGAACATTTTTACGTAGACAATCTAATAGGCTCAACAACAACAAAATCTGAATTATCTGAAGTCTGTGAACACTCTCAAAACATTATGCAACAAGGTAACTTTGAACTTAGAGAGTGGATTTCAAATGATGAGGATTTAAACAAAAAGATTTTAAAGGATAATAATGGTCTTACTGAGCCATCAGACAGAGTTAAAACTTTAGGTATGAACTGGTATTTGGATGCAACTTCTAACAGTCATGATTCAATCTGTACTAAAGGTTTTAAACTTGATGAGGAAGCAAATACTAAAAGACAAATATTATCAGAGGCTTCCAAAATTTTTGATCCTATGGGTCTATTCCTGCCTTCAACAATAAAATCAAAGATTCTCCTCCAAGAAATTTGGAGGACAAATGTTGGGTGGGATGATCCAATAACAAATGAAAATCAAAAATCTTGGAAGAAGTTAGCTGCTGATTTAACAAAAGTGCAGAACATTAAAATTCAAAGGTGCTGTGGGTTTAGGGATAAGCCCCAGAGACTTCATGTGTTTGCTGATGCAAGCACACAAGCTTATGGGTGCTGTGCGTATCTTGTAAGTCCTACAGAAAGTCATCTAATTTACGCAAAAGGGAAAGTTGCACCTCTCTACCCGAACCATACCTCAGTTGGAACTATTGGCTGCTGCATTAGCCATTAAAACCATTTCATTGCTTAAGGATGCTAACCATGATGTGAACATAACTGATATCCACATCTGGCTTGACAGTCAGATTTGTCTTGCCTGGATACGGAATGATAGCATTAATAGTAAGAATATCTTTGTAAGAAATAGGCTAAAAGAAATAGCTGAAGCTAATGAAAGCCTACAAGTAAACTTTCATTATGTTCCAACTAAACAAAATCCAGCAGACTTTCTGACCAGAGGTTTATCCTACAAGTTGTTGAAGTCAAACAAAACTTGGTTTATGGGACCTAAGTGGCTCTGTAATACAGACCAATGGCCTGTGGAACAAGTTAACTTGACATTAAATTTAATCTTTTCAAATGAAAAGGTTGAACCAATCACTAATTATGAACGTTATTCTGACTTCAGTAAACTTGTCAGGGTCACAGCCTACTGTTTGAGGTTTGCTCACAACTGTTTAACTACAATTAACAAACAGCTAAATAAAAACATAATATATACAGAAGTTGCAACCAAATACTGGATAGGCCATGCACAACAAAAAGAGTACAATAAAGAGTTAGAATTCTTGACTAATGGGAAACAAACAAAAGAACCTGTACCATCAGTAGTTGTGGATCTAAACTTGTTCAGAGATGAGGAAGGCCTTCTAAGGTGTAAAGGGATTAGACAAATCAAAACTGTCATACAAAAGCAAACATCCAATCCTTTTACCTAGATTTAGCTATTTGACAACATTAATCATCAGAAAAACACACAATGATGTATATCATATGGGGGTACCACAGACACTAACTACATTAAGAAAAACTTATTGGATACCCAAGGGAAGGATCACTGTTAAAACAGTCCTGAGTGAGTGTGTCACATGTAGGCGTATTCATGCTAGGCCCTATAGGAAACCAAATCCTCCTGCTTTGCCAGAGGAGAGAGTTACTCTCAACAGACTCTTTGAGACTGTAGGCATTGACTATACAGGAGCATTGACTGTAGGGGTGGGTGACACTGAAAAAAAAAGTACATTGTACTGCCTCACATGTGCTGCCTCACGAGCTGTTTATCTGGATGTTGTGGAGGACCTTACAGCAGAATCTTTTGTCGCTGTCTTTAAGAGATTCTGTGCACGACATTCAGTACCCAAGACAGTTTGGACTGACAATGCTACATATTTCAAGGCTGGTGAACAAGTCATCCACGACTTGTTAAGCGATGAACTCACACAATTATATATAAAAAATTCAAACATAAAGTGGAAGTATATTCCGGTTGCCTCTCCTTGGTATGGTTCTATCTGGGAGAGGAATATACAAACAGTAAAGAATTGCTTGAAGAAAGCAATTGGCAAAAAACAGATACACTTGTTTGAGTTGCTCACTCTCCTGACTGAGATTGAGAACATCATTAACAATAGACCACTCACTTATGTGAGTGACAACATTAATGACCCAGAACCATTAACTCCAAATCATTTGATTCGGGGAGAACAAGTTAGTCTCCTGCCGGACTACAATATAGACTCTTCAGAAGACCCAAACTGGACTCAACGACACGATGAACTCCAGACTAAGTTACAACACTTAACTAGAGTTAAAGCTCATTTCATTAAACAGTGGAAAACTGAGTACTTGATGGGTCTAAGGGAGAGACATAAACAAATGACTAAGAAGGATTGGTCTGACACAATTAAGGTAGGGGACCTTGTTCTCATACATGACAGTACTCCAAGACAATACTGGGCTCTGGCTAGAGTTTCAGAACTCAGACCAGGGGCAGACGGGGTAACAAGAGTGTTCAAATTAAGGACTTCAACGGGTGACACAACAAGAGACATTTCTCTTTTGTACCCTTTAGAGTCTGGACCCAAAACAATGGACTTTGGAGAACCTTCTCCACTGACAGTAACAACTGGAGACACTGAACTTCCAGTAACTATTCCTTTGACAGTAGGAGTGGTAACGCATCCTACTACAACATTGACAGACACAAGACCTCAGCGACAAACAGCATTAAAGGCGCGACTATTTTTACAACAAAAAATAGATGCTGGGGAATTGTAATTTTATCTTCTAACTTTCACTTTTTCTTTTCTTATGGTAAAGACCATAGATAGTTTCATCCTATGGATGTATATTTTCTCTTCTAATTAAATGCTACACCTTCTCCATGAGAAGGTGAGGATAGGCACTGTTAATCAGATTAACAGGCATTTACAGTCAAATAGTTAGCTAGTCTACACTCAGACATAAAAATTGGTGACAATGACACCAAAATGTTTATCTCCCGGGGCCCCTATATGGAAAACTGATGAGTGGGTAGTTGGGAGGTAACGAAAATGGTTCACTGAGTAGGTAGGTAGTTAATCTAACAATTATTAAATTCCTTTTATGTCAATAACTGGGTAGATGAAACCAATTGGTTGCTCACCAGAGTTATTCTCCACACTAGTATTTATATACTGTGTGACAAGAGCGTGCTCGGTAATAGATATACATTACCGATAACCAACCGAGGAAAAAACCAACACGACGCTGGTGGAAAAAGCCCCGCGAAAAGGAGAACAAAGGAGAACGAAAACGAGGAACGGGGCGAGAGGACGCAACTGGAGAAGGGACAAGAACAGACACCGAAGAAAGATCCCCACCAGCAAGTACGCTCTCGACAATTATACAGGAAGGAGAAAAGAGACTCTCTAATAACTAGCAGTAAGTGACTAATTGTGTTTTTAGCCCAGTTAGATCTTCTAACTTCTAACTTAGAAGACTCATTAAATTAAGCTGGGTCTGACAACTTAGGCCTACATTGTGGCCTAAGACCCAGCATCAACTCATAGCTTAACAAAGGTGAAGGTAGATTGCCCTAACCTAGTTTGGTGAGGAATCCTACTGTGGACCTCAATTTATCTGCCCGCTCTGGACCATTTCCGGAATCTCTAGGCTGACCCCTACAGGGCTAGACTTAATCTACTCTATAGTTAGACTGGAGATATAAGGGGTGGGTTAATTGTGGACCAATTCATACAGAGCATTTTTCACACCGTATTCTTGTCTGTCTCTTTGCAGACAAGGTTGTCATTGTGGCTATTAGTGTTACATTATTTATATATTAATATTATTTGTATATTATTTGCACAATATTATTCGTATATTAATATTAATTCCATTAGTTGTTTATCAGTATTAGTTGCAGACTGTTATATGTTAGCTAAACGGTGCCACTATTTAATTCTGCATTTATACGTCAAAGTTGTTACGGGTAAAAACCCCCTTTGCATTTATAAATAATTGTTGCATATAGTTTATTAATTGTTTTCAATAAAATACAAAATTCATATTGATGATTTTATAATCAGTCCTTCCCTTTTTTATTAAAATTAATTTTTGCGCCGCAGTGCTGGATGCCAATCTAGTATTTGGGCGCTGGTGACCCTGGCATTTAGTTAATTATCTACCTAAACTTGTAAAGGTCTATAATAATAAAAACTGACTCTTACAGTGCGATGAGATCTTTCAATTATTCCGTTGGTCTGAGGGCGATACGACAAAGTTCTTAGTCGGTGAAATCCGATGAGAGCTGAGAGTTCCCTAAAGAGTTCGGATTCGAATTGGGATCCGCGGTCCGTTATGACTTGCAGTGGTACACCAAATCTTGAAATCCATACATCGAGAAATGCGTGTGCTATTGATGTGGCTGTAGTATCAATCAGAGGATATGCTTCTATCCATCTTGTGGCACGATCGATGCAGGTTAGGAGATATCTATATGGGGAAGGATATGTTTGACCGGGCAAAGTGGTTGGCGGTAAGGGACCGACGATGTCGATATGTACCGTTTCAAATCTTGAACTTGGTAAATCGAAGGGGGTTATTTCTGATTTTGTATGGCGAGAAATTTTTGAGGATTGACATGATTCACAATTTCGGGACCAAGTTCGAATATCCTTATTCATTGAGGGCCAAAAGTATCTTGATTTAATGATACGAAGTGATTGCTTGATGCCTGGATGAGAAATATTATGAAATTGATTGAAGATGGAAGATCGATGCTGCTTGGGAACAAAAGGACGGGGATATGGCGTGGATGTATCGCAATATAAAGTTGTATTTTCTGGAAACGGGAACGGCTTGAGACGTGGGAGAAATTCTTGCGTTTCTTGATCTTTTTGTTGAGATTCCGCGATTGCTGATAAATCGAAAGCGTCGATATGTACTGCGTTTACGTTGCGTGAAAGGCAGTCCGCTACGACGTTTTCGGATCCACAGATATGTATTACATCGCATACGTATTCCGTGATGGCAGACCAATGACGTTGTTGTCGGTCTGTCTTGGCTCGTAAGGGACTCTTGTAGGCAGAAACCATCGGTTTGTGATCCGTGAAGAGTATTACTTGACGACCTTCTAAAAATTGACGGAAATGCAGGACGGCTAGGTATGCTGCGAGTAATTCTCTATCGTATGCGGCGTACGCTTGCTGAGTTGTAGTTAATTTCTTGGAAAAGAAGGCGATGGGAACTGGTGTGCTGTCGATTATTTGATGAAGAACTGCTCCAGCTGCTATTTGTGAGCAGTCCGTAACTAAATGAAGGATTGAGCTTGATGGAAGAGGATGACAAAGCGTAACGGCGTTCCGTAGTGCATCCTTGACATCTTGAAAGGCTTGAATTGCTTCGTCGTTCCACTGTAGACTTTTGCTTTTGACTTGAGTTCTGACGATTTCACTTAAAGGTGAGACTAAATCGGCGTAACGTGGTATCATATGGCAATAGAATCCCGTCATTCCTAGGAATCTTCTGAGGCTTTGGTAATCTTGCGGTTGGGGAATATCTTGAATTTCGGAGACTTTGTTTACAGGAGGACGAATGCCTGCTGGGGAAACTTCATGACCCAGAAATTCAATTTTGGTTTGCTGAAATATGCATTTTTCTAAGGAAATTCTTAAATTGTGTTCTTGAAGGATCTTGAATACGCGTTCTAAGTCTTTCAAATGGTCAACTGCGTTATTTGAATGGACTAAAATATCGTCGAGATACACAAATACGCAGTCAACTCCTCTGAAAATTGTATCCATGAAACGTTGAAATGTTGCAGGGGCGTTTCTTAAACCAAATGGCATGTATAAATACTGAAATAAACCAAATGGAGTTGTTATAGCCGTTTTCTCGATATCTTCTGGGTGGACTGGAATTTGGTGATATGCTCTGACTAGATCGATTTTGCTAAAGCATGATTTTCCGTGCAGAGATGTTGACAGACTTCTTATATGAGGAAGTGGATATCTGTCCGGTTTCGTGACAGCGTTTAGGCTTCTATAATCACCACACGCCCGCCATTCGCCTGGTATCTTCTTCGGAACGAGGTGTAACGGTGAGGCCCATGGTGATTTTGAGGGTTCTATAATTCCATCTTGAAGTAAGTTGTTGAAAGTAGCCTTAGCTGAGGATAATTTATCGGGTGGAAGACGTCGAGGGCTTGCAAACACTGGTGGTGCGCTGCCAGTGTCGATGGTATGCTTGACAGTGTTGTGGAAACTTTCTGCGGTTGAGCTGGTTTCAGTAGTGAGGAGTACTTGTCAAGCAGGTTCCTGATTTCTTGAGGTAATTTGTCGGTAGGGTTAATATTGATGAGGTGAAGGTCTTTGGATTGCATAGGTTTAGTAGTGGCTTGAAGAGTTGTTGCTCTATCCTTCAAAATGCCATGCTTGCAGTCCACAAGGATGTCATAATGGGATAGAAAATCGGCGCCGAGAAGTGGACTGGAGACTTGGGCGACGACGAATGGCCACCTGAATATTCTTCGTAATTTAGGAATTGATATGTCCAGTGTTACTTCTCCGAATATTTCGAGCGGCTGACCGTTTGCGGTGGAAATCTTTACTGCGGTTGGGTGGAGTTGACAATCATTGACACAAGTTGGTGGTAAAATTGAGATGCTCGCTCCTGTGTCAATGATAAAATTGACCTTCAGACTGGCGATGCGAGCTGCGACTGAGATCAGCGGCAGGCCGGACGTCGCGTTAATCACAGCCTGCTTATCTAGTTTTTCCGACGTTTCTCTTGATGGTGAGGAAGATCTTGAATTTGGGCGCGACGAGGGGAGCAGCTTGGCGTCATCTTTATTTGGCCACTTGCACCATGGCCTGCAGGTCCTTGCTTGGGGGCCATAATAAAGGTGCGCGCGGCACACCACCGGCCGCTGATTCTCGCTGAAGGGTTTTAGGCCGATGGGGATATTCGTTCTTGGGCTTGTATTGGCTCGAGTTGACGTTGGCGCCGCGTAGCAGCTTTGTTGAGCGAACGGTATTAACTCATCGGCTAGTTTGCCGAGTTGAGTTAGCGTCAGCTCCTTTTGTGCTGCTACGACGGGCGCTATTGAGGATGGGAGCGCCTGGATGAATTTAAGCTTCACCAAATCATCGCTGACGCCCACCTTCAGTGCCGTTTGGTGGATATCTTGAAGGAATTGGGAGGGCTTTCCAGTGAGAGGAGTGTTGGAGATGAGTCGTTCGAAGAGTTCTGGCTTCGTCTTTTCGTAATGACTCACGATTTCTTCTTTTAAATCGGTGTACGACTTGTTGGAGAGAGTTGCTGCTAAAATTCGTGAGACGACTTCGGGGGGTAACGAGGCTAGAACATGGAAAAATTTGGTCTCTTCGGATGTTATTCTGGAAATGTGGAATTGTGCCTCCATGATGGAGAACCATCCTGCGGCCGACGCTTCAGAGAACGTGGGTGGCTTGATGGTGACATGGTGCACTCCTGATTCAACAGATTCCATCTTGCGGGAATGTAATTCGGGTCTGCTGCTGCTTTGGTTCCGACCGGCTACTACGGGTGGGCGGCGAAGAGGCGTGGCTTCGGTTTGTTCCGCCCGGCGACTGAAGGATGCTGCTTCTGCTGGCTGCTTCGGGTCACTCCGGGGTCACCAATTGTAGCTGGTTCCTTCTTGGTGCTACTTGTATTTGCCGGGAAGAATGAAGGATACGAGAGGCATGCTATCTCTTTTAGGGGCCTCTCGTGTTCTCTTCTCTCCCTGTCGTTTGGAAGGTTAGCATCTTGAAGAAAAAGCCGGTCGTTTTCAGAGTTTATTGAGTTCTTGGTTGGCTGGGGTTATTTTACAGAAGATTTTGTTATTTTATATACAGCTGAATTAATTAAATATATATATATAAATTTATGTACAATACTTATTTATAAAGATTATATATGATTCTTAAAATTACACAGTGATAAAATATATACAATTTGGTACGCGCAAAATTGGTTTGTCGGTAACTAATATAAAAATAATATAAATGCGGAAAATTAACTGCGCGGCCCCACAATATATATTTACCCTACATTATTAAGTGTTTTGGAATCAGTTGGATCAAGAACTTGGTGCGATACCAGAGGGGGAAAAAGTGATCTTGGGTGGAGACCTGAATGGCCATGTGGGAAGAAGTAGAGAGGTGATTGAGAGGGTGCATGGTGGTTGGGGCGTGGGAGAGAGAAATGAAGAAGGGGAAAGGGTGGTGGATTTCGCGATGGCGTTTGATCTAGCGATAGTCAACACCTTCTTCCAGAAAAAAGATAACCAGTTTGTGACCTATAGGAGCGGAGGAAGAGAAAGCCAGATAGACTTTCTAATGTGCAGGAGATCCCATTTGGAAGAAGTTAAGAACTGCAAAGTCATAAACGGGGAAAGCGTGGCGGCGCAACATAGAATCCTGGTGATGGATTGGTCGTTTAAGAGTGGTAGGAAAAGAAGGCAAGAACAGGTGACACCTAGGATAAAGTGGTGGGGACTGAAGAAAGAAGACCAGAAAAGGAAATTTGAGGAGAAGGTTTTGGAAGAAGTAAGGTCGTTGGAGAGTGTACAAGAATGGTGGGAGGAGAACAGCCGGGTGATATTGAGAGTTGGTGAGGAAGTACTGGGCAAAACATCAGGTAGAAGACCCCCTGAAGATAAAGAGACGTGGTGGTGGAATGAAGAGGTTCAGGAGGTGATTAAAAGGAAGAAAGATGCTAAAAAGAAGTGGGACACATCTGGTAGACAAGAGGATAGAGAAAGCTATAGGCAGGCGAAAAAGGAGGCGAAGAAGGGAGTGGCAAGAGCCAAGGCGCAGGCGATGGATGAAGTATATAAAGAGTTGGAGACACCGGCGGGAGAGAGAAAGATCCTTAGAATAGCGAAGGCTAGGGATAAGGCGAGTAAAGATTTTACTCAAATTAAACAGGTAAAGGATGGGCAGGGAGTGGTCTTAAAGGATCAGGATAAAATCATGGATAGATGGAAGAGTTATTTTGAACATCTGTTAAATGAGGAAAACCCAAGGGTTATTTTTGAAGATGGTGTCCCAAATCAAGGGTTAACTTCAGGAGTGAGTAGGGAGGAGGTGAAGGTGGCGTTGAAAGGAATGAAGAAGGGGAAGGCATTGGGACCGGATGGGATACCAGTGGAGGCGTGGAATTGTTTGGGAGATGAGGGCATAGATCTATTGTGGGATCTGATGCAGAAGATATATGAACAAGAGGAAATGCCGGAGGAGTGGGGGGATAGTACACTCGTACCTATCTACAAAGAGAAGGGGGACATCCAGGATTGTGGAAATTATAGGGGAATAAAGCTTATGTCACACACGATGAAGGTTTGGGAAAGGATTATAGAGAAAAGGTTAAGAGAAGAGACAACCGTGGGGGAAGAGCAGTTGGGTTTTATGCCAGGTAGGGGAACAACTGATGCGATTTTTGCACTGAGGCAGTTGATGGAGAAACACCGGGAGCGACAAAAGGGACTGCACATGGTTTTCATCGACCTAGAGAAAGCATATGATAGAGTGCCACGCCAGGAGGTTTGGAGGTGTATGAGAGAGAAAGGTGCGCCGGAGAAGTACGTTAGGTTGGTGCAAAGTATGTATGAAGGAGCAAGGACCCAGGTTAGGAGTAGTGTAGGTGTAACGGAATGGTTCCCCGTGAGAGTTGGTCTACATCAGGGATCTTCTTTGAGCCCGTACCTTTTTGTTTTGATTATGGATGTGTTGGCCCAGGGGATAAAAGATCAATCCCCTTGGTGTATGCTCTTTGCAGACGATATTGTTCTGTGCAGCAACAGGAGAGAAGTAGTAGAAAGAAAATTGGAGGAATGGAGGAGGGCTTTTGAAGACAGAGGGTTGAAAATCAGCAGAAAGAAAACGGAGTACCTGAGGTTCTACGAAAATCAAGACTCAGAAATTAGTTTAGAGGGAGCGAGGCTAAAGAGAGTAAGTAAGTTTACGTACTTGGGATCGACAGTGGCTGAGGACGGTGAGCTGGACACAGAAATAACACAGAGTGCAATCTGGTTGGAAAAATTGGAAGAAAGTTTCAGGGGTGTTGTGTGACCGAAGAATAGGCGCAAGGGTTAAGGGAAAGGTGTATAAGACTGTGGTAAGACCGGCTATGATGTACGGGGCTGAGTCTTGGGCTATAAAGAAAGATCATGAGAAAAGACTAGATGTAACGGAGATGAGAATGCTGAGATGGATGTGCGGAGTGACAAGGTTGGATAGAGTAAGGAATGAAAGGATAAGGGGCACAACAAAGGTTGGAGAAATCTCGAGGAAGATACAAGAAAGTAGACTGAAATGGTATGGACATGTGATGAGAGGGGACGAAGATTATGTGAGTAAGAGAACGATGAATATGGAGGTGCATGGCAGGAGAAAGAGAGGCAGACCGAAGCGAAGGTGGATGGAGAAGGTGAGGGACGATTTGAGGGAGAAGGGTTTGTCGGAGGAAGAAGCCCAGGACCGGGCTGTGTGGAGGAGGCTGGTCAGAAACGCCGACCCCGCATAGAGGCGGGAACGGGCGAAGAGAAAGAAGAAGAAGATTATTATGTAAGCGTTACTGTAGTCTATAACAACACAGTTTATGGTTTAGCATGTGCAATCCAATGTTGGTCTCGATAAGATGGCTCACATTTGGGGATAAATGGGGGATTTATGACACACCCTGTAGTAAGAAAACCATACGTGATAGGGAAAAACTAACTATATTTTTGAGATCAGCGCACTCAAATTATATAGAATCACCAACTAGTTTGTAAAAATCGATCGACATGTTTTCAAATGTGTACTGGTCACTGGTGTTATTAACAGGAGGTATAGCTAAAAGTTTGCGGAGGTGGCTTTTAATTAAGATCTCTGGCTTAGGCTTACCAAACCGTTTCTTTAATATATGAGTGAGTTTAATATATCCCAAGCCACATTATAATTAGCGTCTGTTAATGCTAATCCTGCTATTGTCTTTGCTGCCTCCCCTTCCAAGAGGGACTGCAAATAATTAAACTTCACCGCACTTAACTAGAATGAACTGCTGATTGAAAACTGTCTGCCCATCCTTGCCATTCCTGAATATTCCCAGGAAATGTTTTGAGTTCAAGCCTCGGTACTTGAACTGCAGATCTATTAACCTTAACTTCACAAACACCATTTATTGAGGCCCCGGAAAAATTAAATATAATAATATTTATTTTATTTTATTTGAGGGTTGTGTTTCATTATTATCCTTGGTCTCTAACTGTACTGAGCTGCTAAACTCTTTTGCTCTGTGGAATACTTTGATTATATCATCAATAATCTCTTCAAAGTAAATTATGTTATTTTGTATTTCATCCTCTTCTATAAGAGCCTTAATTTTAACATTTACTTCGCTTAAAGCCACCTTTTTAGTTTCTGATATGAAAAGTTGCGCAGTCACTAAGGTTAAATCCTCTTGCTCTATGGCAGAATCTATAGTGACAATGACCTTTGTAATTAGACCTTTGTAGGCGCTTCTGCTTTTTTTAAACTTGTTCAATTCAGCTGCACTCGTCTTCAATGCAAACAACAATTGGGCTCAATGCCAAATAAGCTGAATTGACCAAAATACTTAACCAAACTGATCAAACTCAAATTTTACTTTTTTTCAAATAAACTGAATTGCTGGGTGTGGTACTGACCAACCACTAATATGGAATACCAAATTTTCCACCCAAATAACGTGCACTGAAGTCTGCAACCTTCGCATACGAACAATAAACCAAAATTAACCAAACTGGTAAAATGTAGGCCAAAAACAAGATAGACTAATGGCCAAGTTTTGCAATTGGGTGACCAAACTTTCTACCCTGGGACCTTAACTCAATTATGCTCAACCCATCCAGGCCTAACTTGGGCTACAATTTGCACAATCAGAACTTTGCCGAAAAATAGTCACTGACTCAGTCTTGGGCTAGAATCCGGTTTGAAGGACCATGTTATTTTTTTATTTTATTGGATTCAGAATCCCAGCTGAGCCTTGAATGGCCAAGCTCTGAATGGCCAGTTTAACCTACAGCCCAAGTTAAGCTAGATTAAAAACCTACGGACTTGGAGGTCCTATTAGGTCCTACCTCAGGGTTGCTGACTCGATGTGGGCCTACCTTAGGCCTCAGTTGCATAAAATTAAGATAAAAAACAAAGGGGGTAGTATTTATGGTCTTTTTTCTAAACCTTGCAACAACAACAAACCTGCATCATTGCATGATGCAACAATTTTGTATCTAAACCAATCTGAATTGCAAGAGACGAGAGCTCTCTATAAGACCATGCCCTGTAAGTGCTGCATTCAACAAACGAGTAGGAAGGATGCGCAGCGCCTCAAAAAAATGATGCCACAAGAGCCCAAAAATGCTAGCTCTAAATTAAGTAAATTTTTCACTAACCTTACAATTATGAGATGGATATATATATACACCTTAACTTAATATATACAAGCAATGCTGCAGCAATCAGCTTAGTCATCATATCACCTTGGGGACAATAATGGTTCTTCCTCTTCTCGATTTTCTAACTGTGTGCTGAAGACGCATATATCGCGGGTGCAGTGTAGTTATGAAAATTTGTTGCTGTAACTTAGAGTAATTCTAAATTTTGGATGATGCCTAATTTCAGATGGTATGAACACTGATAGGATATCTAAAAAAGCATCAGACAAATATGACAAGTGTGTATCTACTTTGAAAAAGAATTTTGAACAGTCTTTCTCAGTATCTGTGGATGAGGGAGCATCTACATCCAAGAAATTATGCATGGAAAAAGAATTGGAAAGGTAAGGATTGCTTAAATTCAACTAAATTAGTAACTCATGGTCACAATTAAAGACTCTTGACGTAGAGTATATAATTTTAGATATTTTAAATTTCAGTAGCCTAACTTTTCTTCAATATCATTCTTATATACAGAACACAATCACACCATTTTAAGTCTGAAAAATATCCATGGAAGGTAGATATTCTTATATTTTTTCTATTTAGGTCCTGATTTTAGAGTACATTAAATCAATAATTTCAATTTAAGAAAATTCTGATATCCCCTACCTTTTATTTATCTAATAGGTACAAAACTATGATGAAGCAGCTTGTTGAAGCATTCAACTCTACAACTTCCTACCAAAGAAGGTTGCAGATTCTTACTCTATCCCCATATATGATCTCAAAAACTCAAGAGTTCTTTGGGGCTCATAGATATCTTGTTGATAAAGCCAGGAGCATGAAGCAACAGTATGGAATATTGCCAAATGTTCCTAAATACAGTAAAGGGAAAAAGATAAGTGATGAAACTATTTCTAATGTGACAGCTTTTTATGAGGACCCAGAATTTAGTCAGGTGTATCCAGAAAAAAAGGACTGTGTTAGTGTCAGAGACAAAGATAGAAACAAAATTTACAAACAAAAGCATCTATTACTCAGTAATTTGAAAGAACTGTATCTCAGGTATAAAGAAACGGTGCTCTTCCAATATGTGCTCTACCGCGAAACTGTGATCTACCATATTCCAATATGTGCTCTACCGTGAAACTAGCCTTATAAGGCTAACTAACGAAAATATCATGACAACCTAACCAATCATTAGGTCAACTATACGCCCTTGATGATTGGTTAGGTTAAGTCATGATATTTTCGTTAGTTAGCCTTATAAGGCTAACTAACGTACCTGCTGCTAATCCAAATAATCTAAGGTAGATCACGTATTGGAATGTAAATTTTCGTGGTAGAGCACATATTGGAAGAGCACCAAAGAAACTGACTCAAGTATAAGTTTTTCAACATTTGCAGCTCTTAGAGGTACAGGTACACACTCAGTTTGTATTTGTACCTATCACCAGAACCCCAAATTAATGGTTTCAGCAATTGGTGACAAGGACTTATGATTCATTGATTCAAAAAAGTGTATGTGATGTGGACAATATTAAATGTATGTTACACCAGTGTAGAGAATGTCCTGGTGTTGCTGGTGTAGATAACTATTTAAAAACATTAAATATACTGAATTCCAGGGATTTGATTGAATATGACCAGTGGACCAGTATTGACAGGGCAACTTTGTCAAATGTAACTGTTGCAGTGGAGGAATTCATTGAAAAACGTTCAGAATCAATTTATTCTCTTACTCATCATCATTATATAGCTAAGAGTCAAAGCCTCTACATGAAGACCCTTCAGCAAAATCTCAGTGAAGATGAAGTTTTAGTACTTACACCCAATGGTTGTATATAAAATGAAAGATGGTAAATTGAGCCACACTAGCTATTGTATCATTAGTGATAGTTTAGATCATAACACTGCAGCAGTGTATACAATTCAACAATTTTTAGTTCAAGACATTAAATTGAGATTCACTAATGTGAAAACAATGAAATATTTTTCCGATGGTTGTGCTGGACAATACAAAAACCATTTTAATTTTAGCAATTTATGCCATCATGAAACAGATTTTGGTATAAAGGCAGAGTGGAACTTTTTTGCCACTAGTCATGGCAAATGGCAAAAATGCCTGTGATAGCATTGGAGGAAGTGTGAAGAGAGCAGCAGCTAAAGCTAGTTTGGAAAGAACAACAACAGGACACATCTTGTCTCCACATAGTTTCTATGACTTTTGTACACAAAATTTTGAGTCCATCAAGTTTAAATTCATTACAAAAGAACAAATAAATCATCATAAAACAGAACCCAGTAGTAGGTTTGAAGAAGCAGTGACAGTGAGGGGCACACGAGGTTTTCACAGAATTGTGCCAATGTCTCAGTCACATTAAAGCTTATTTAGTTTCAGACCCCAATGACTACAATGTTGTTAGGGTTATGACCTCTGAACAAGGTGACCCAGATACGAGTCGAGATTTATCAAATGAGCAAAAATTTCCTGTGGGGAAGTATGTTGCATGTATTTATGATGGTAGAAAATATCTAGGAATCATTTTAGATTATTCAGAAGAATTCCAAGATTATAAAATCAAGTTTCTAACTCCTCCTATTTCCAACAAAGATGATAGATACTATTTCTCAACTAATAAAGATGTTTGTTGGGTAGAAGCCAAAAAAATCCTTCATGAAATGTCAACTAATATTCAATCTGGCACCAGAGTTGTGTATATCTTTGAAATACATGATACTGAGAATTAGGCTACGCACCAAAAATGTTTGATTTAATGTATTGTATAGCAATTATTTTTATTTAAGTAATGTCTCAATTTGTTCAATAAAACATAACTATACTAGCAGTATTTTTTTTTTGCCTTTGAAGATCGACAAAGTTGAGAGACGGTTATTATTATTATTATTATTATTATTATTATTATTGAGTTTTAGGAAAACAATAAGAAGTTTATCTTATAGCTATGCTTAATCCACTTGTAAGTCAAGGAAAACATCTTATAAGAGAGCTTGATAAGTAAAACAGGCATAATGGTGTAAGTTCAAAGTCCAGCAAATAGAATGTGTTTTTAACCTCCACCACCATCTAATGAAGGGGAAAAATACACAACTTAGAGGTAAAAGTACTCAGTCATTGACTAAGTCATATAAAGAGTAATTAAGGTATAAAATGACAAAAAAAACAACTTGAATATCTGTATTATAGTGGGTGGGGCCCCCCAAAAAATAATCAAAACTGATATAACTTTTCAACTATTTGATTAAATGCATTTTATTACTTCAAGTCAGCCACCTAAAACACACCCCTTTCAATTTTGCTCATACTTGGCACAATAGCAGATATACATGCCAAACTTAAATTCCCAAATTATTAGAGCTGACTGACCTTTGGTTACTGAGATACAAGGTCACAAAGTTGTGACATTTTGACCTTTTTTGCGTTAAATGACTATTTTCAAAATGGTGTAACTAAAAAACTATTAAAGCTAGAGCATTGATTTTGGTCTCATTTTAAAGCTCTTTAGTAGCCCCTTGTTTATTGTCTCTTGTTAAATATCTCTACTGTGAAAAATAAAAAAATCCCTTCAAAAGTTGACCTTTGACCTTGAATAAAAAAAAAATACCTTCTAAAAAATTCAATTTTTTTACATTAATACCTTGAGTCATGTACAACAAAATCCCAAGAAGCTGTAAGTGGCTGATAACTAGTTCAATGTATAAAAAATAATGAATTCAAGCAACATTTTGAAAAAAGTCATTTTATACAAAAATTGTCAAAAAGTCATGACTTTGTGACCTTGTATGTCAGTAACCATTTTTGTCTAAGGTCAGCTCAATCTCTTACAAATACAACCCATATCTACATACTATCTGCAGCCTTCTACAAACAAGCAAATGCTTATTTTTAAATATTTGTTCTTTACCCACCTCACCTGTATGTTGTGCATGTATGTGATGGTTTTCAGTAGTTGACAAGATTCTTGTGGGCCACCCAATTTATTGTGATTTCTAGAAGAGAAAACAATTTTTAATGTATACCTAGATAGCTACCTAATTAACAAATACAAGTAACATATTAAAATGTACATACAATATGTATAGGTATAGTGCTCATTGATTTCCATTTATCACAACTTAAAATGTATGCAGTGTATATATAGTTACATGACCATTTTAATTTTGAATTCTTACCTTTCTGTGCTGTAGATCTGCCAAAGCTTTGGATGCCTTCAAAGTAACTTCTTTGCAAATCCTGTATGTTCGTCCATTAGTAGTAGATGCCTCAACTTGTGTTAGAATATCTGAATATGGTAAGATTAATTCATCTGGTCAACCAGGATACACAAATGATGGGTTGGGCCATGAGGATGAAGGAATGTGACTTTTACTTCTCTATTCTTTGGTATCTTTTCCAGCACATATGCCACCCACCAATGGCCATCATATGCAGCAGTAACAAAACCATGTATTTTCTCCTCAGTCACAACTTCTTCCTTTTCAGTAACTTTCTCAATATTTGAATAATCTGATAATGAATAATGTTTAACCTTAAGAGAAGTCAATGAAACTGGCTGTAAATGGTGTAATTTCTGTGTACCAGCAATAGTCCTTGCAGTTGAGTGTCTTTCTTGGAGAAGTTGGCTTTCCTCTTCATGCTCTTTATTGGTTGAAAAATGACATTTTTATATTTACAATATTTTCACTTGCAAATGTATATAACTGTTCTGCAGTAAGGATCTGTTCATCATAAGGTTGTTGTAGACTAGCTTTTGCAGCTAATCTCTTAACTGTGCCTCCAACACCATCACAGGGTCCCTTTCCATGACTTGTTGCAAAAAAATTCCATTCTGCCTCAATTCCAAAATCATCTCTGTGATGGCAAAGATTCAAAAAGTTTTTGCAGTTCTTATACTGTCCTGCACACCATCTGAAAAGTAATTATTTTGTGGATGGAACCGATGGATGAGATATTATCTTTTAGGAATTTTATCAGATGCTTTTGAAACAAATGTACAGCAACTGTGTTATGGATGTTACACTCTGAAATAATAACAAAGCTAAGGTGAGCAATCTCATCTTCCTTTTTATAGTAAATAACAAATGGATGTAGAGTAGCCATCTCATTGTTCCAGTGAAGCTCTGAACCTCATCTTGAAGAATAAAGGAATAATTTTCAGCAAAATCACACACAGCAAGGACCTCACCATCTTTCAAAGACATTTTTGTTTCACGGTAATAAGTTGCTTGCATCTTTGTCTTGGTCATGTATCTGGTATTCTTTCAGTTGGTTACAGAATTGGTCAATATATTCATCTGTATTCAGTTCTACTGATTCAAGATTTGACCGATCTGTATTGGTGCACTTTTTAAAATTTATGATATCAATGAAGTTGTTTGTAAATATGTCCAGTAGTCTGTTTTTTAAATCTGATGGATCTCCACATTGTTCACATTGTCTGAGGCAGCATTTCTGTGAGGCAGGATTGCATTCCATAAAGGCAACACAATGACGTACATTCTTAATAGGTGTGTCATCATTTGCAGTTAGTTTTTCTAATTCAGCTCCTACAAACATAAGTTTGGCATTCTGATGAATTGTACAGACACATACTGAGTGAGTTCCTGTTGCTCCAGCAATAACACACTGCTTTGGACGCAATTCTGCAAATTTACTGAATCCCACCTTAACCAAAGGATTTCTTTCTTTGAAAATATGATAGGCTTCTTTTAAATTGCAAAGTAAAAGATGCTTTTGCAAATGTATCCTTCCTCTTTCATTGTCAATGATACTACAATAGTCTTTCTTCTGGCATTGTTCTACTGATGTCTTCTGAAAGATAAAATGCTTTAATAGCATCAACAGTATCCTGTTTAATTCTTTTCCCACCCTTTGGATTTGGGTCTGAAAGGACACCTTTTTCTTCAACTATTTTTTTAGCAATAGATGCTGTATGCCTTGTTGTGTTAAATTCTGAAGCAATTTTCCTAATGCTCCAACTTTTGGGCAATACAGTGAGGATTTTTATTTTATCACTTCTTTTAGTATTTTCATTTTTGAATTTTTCCTTGAGTTGATTTATTATTTCTAAACAGTCTACATCTCCAGATGGCTCCTTAAATTGTGAGTCAGAAATCTCTTTTCCTGCAACTGTTTCCATTCTCTTAACTGTCTCTGTCACCTTGCTTAGTTTTTTAGCTCCATATGACTTTTGCTCTACAAGCTTTCTCTTTTTATGGGTGATTCACCAATTGAAACAAAAGAAGCATTCAAAGTACACATCTGATGGTTTTGCTCTGAAGTTGATGCATCACTATTGTCAACATTTTCAATTTTCTCAAGATCTTCAGGTGGTTCACTACTACAAGAAGAATCATCATTTATGTCTGAATTCAAAGTGCCTATTCCTTTCTCAGGCAAGGACTCAAGATGTTCTCTACACTGCTTACAAAGTCTGTGATGTAGTGTTAAGTGCAGATCGGGAAACTTATTTACAAGTTCCTGTGGTACAATTCTCAAACTCTTCTTTCGACACTGACCTTTGTGATGCAGCAAAGGATCAGCACACTTCTGTTTCAGTTTTAAATGTTCCATGTTTGTACTCTGAAATCACAAAAGCAAAGAAAATCCTGAAAAGAAAACAATGAACAATTAATGAATTATTAAATAAATTTTTATACATGTATTTAGTAAAAATAAATTAACTTTAACTTGAAGTCAGGAGTCAACTCTGTAAAGTTGACAGTACTTATATACTAGTTGGGCCTTTGGATCAGCGCTACTCCAGTAGATTTGGGGCTGTCGAGGGGTTTAACCCTGGTTGTCTTTTAAAAGACTTCTTTTGGCACAGGTCACAAAAAGGTTTTTGAACTAATAATGTTAAGTTGAACTAAGTCTTCACTGACACTATATCAGAACAGAACTTTTAAATAAATGAACTGACAAAAAAAATCTAAAATTGAAGAATGATGCCAACTTCATTTATTTTTTATACATTGAACTAGTTATCAGCCACTTACAGCTTCTTGGGATTTTGTTGTACATGACTCAAGGTATTAATGTAAAAAAATTGAATTTTTTAGGAGAAGGTATTTTTTTTTATTCAAGGTCAAAGGTCAACTTTTGAAGGGATTTTTTTATTTTTCACAGTAGAGATATTTAACAAGAGACAATAAACAAGGGGCTACTAAAGAGCTTTAAAATGAGACCAAAATCAATGCTCTAGCTTTAATAGTTTTTTAGTTACACCGTTTTGAAAATAGTCATTTAACGCAAAAAAGGTCAAAATGTCACAACTTTGTGACCTTGTATCTCAGTAACCAAAGGTCAGTCAGCTCTAATAATTTGGGAATTTAAGTTTGGCATGTATATCTGCTATTGTGCCAAGTATGAGCAAAATTGAAAGGGGTGAGTGCAAAAAGTGCCATTTTGTGGCTGAGTTGACATGGAATGACCCAATTATTCTTCAGGATTTGAGCTTTCAAGTGGTTTTTAAAGTTTTTTCCTAGCTCAATTAGGGACTGAGTTATAGACTAGACTTTTAAAAATTAAGGGACCAGTCCCCACCACCAGAATTTGGGGGCCCATAACTTTTGAACTGTTACTCTGATTGCTCTGAAACTCAAAATTTCATGTTTTTCAGCATAAACAACCCTGTATAGCAATTTTAAGCAAAATCTAAGTGGGTATGGTTTCAGGCAATGCCTGATTTGCCCTGGAATGACCCATAAGATGGGGGGGGGGAATAATAGGTAATAGTAATAGACTATTACAGGATTTTTGTAGTAATAGATCATAATTTTTTGGCTGTAATAGTAGAAGTAATAGATAATAGTCTAGTTTATTACTTTTCTGTTACAGTGGCAATGGACATATTGTGTGAACAAAGAACTGAAAAATAAACTAAATCTACTCTAAAATAAACATGTATGTGAACTAATATTGTGGCAAATTTTTTCTTCAATAAAGTAAAGTTTATCAAGACCTACAGTCTCTGGAATTGTAATGATTTAGTTGAAACAAATATTTGTTATTTGGCTGCCACTCAACTTTATCTAGGATCCCTGAATCCAGACACTCCTTCATCACCAGCTCAATACCATCTCACACTCCAGCAGTATGGTTGGAATGAGTATATATACACTGGTTCTATGCAGTGGCGGCTCGTGACTTTCAGTTATGGGGATGCTGCCTCAGAAATTGCGAACAATTGTGTCGATTATATATATATATATGAGAGAGAGAGAAAGTCGAATAGATAAATAGATAACTACTCACTACTCAGTCATAAAAATAAGTAAAATAGTATCATAAAATCAATTATAGGGTACTTACGCTTAACGGGTAATTTCGAATTTGCCAAAAATTTTATTTATAAGCAAATTCCATTCTTCTGTTTTTATTCTGAGCGAAAAAATATTCTAAGAAATGAAAGCTATATATTATAAATAACCCAATTATTATATAATTAACTTCACTCTCACGACAAAAAATAAATGATAACGAATCATTGATAAATGCAATTTGGAAATTAAATTTTGAATTAGCAAATGATACAGCAACACAACTACCACGTCAAACAAACAAATCGGCACTGCTCTGTCCACAGTGCTTTGGATCCTCTTAAACCCGCGATTCTGACTCGCTCTTCGTATGTCCGCCACTGAGGTTTCAAGCATTTCGAACAAAATCTGGAACTGTTAAGTACGCAGTTCCACGGGAAGGCTGAAGCTACTTTCGTGATTCATTCGTTCGGCATTGAAATAGTTTAAGGAAAAAAGGATATAATCTGATTTAAAAACTCAAAGTTCATTGAAAGAAAATAATCAGAGAGGCTATTTTAAATATTTAAATATAAAGATCATAAGATCATGGGGGTGCTGCAGTTCCGCAGTGCCTACTGACGAGCCACCCCTGGTTCTATGAGGAGGGAAGAAAAACCTGCAGCTCCTCTCCTAAGTGCTGGAGAGGGTAATTATGGAGACATCATCCATCATACTGTGGAGGAAAACCCAGCTGGGTCTAATGCTGTAACTGCTGTGCCAGGTATAAGTGGAATTCAACATGTAGAGATGGCTGGCAGAACTGCTGCATCTTCCTAATTGCAACATTCAACTGTAGAGGCCTAAGCTTAGGCAATAACAGCAAACACAGTTGGATCATAATTGCTAAGTTGTTAGAGGATGCTGATACTGTGGGGGTTGTGAAGTCCCCCCCCCCCCCCCCCCCCCATTTTTCAAATCCCCCTTTTGGGGTTATGGAGTTTTTCACAAAAACCTCACCCTAATTTTCAAGTCCTATCTGGTTCTTCTCACAAGTTTTTCTCTCCCCACAGGAGTCTAGTTAGTAAGCCTGTTAAGTTGTAAAAACCCTAGAGGGTAACATCCGGACTATATGATCTGGGAAGCTTATGAAAAGGCTATGAAACCGGAATAGAAGGTTGGAAGCCAAGGGAGTTTGGAAAGCCTTTAAAGGTATGATGTTAAGTGCTCAAGCTTGTAATCCTTGGCCAGATATACAATAGGAATAAAGATTTGTTCATAATCTTTATTCCTAGTTATTGTGGTGGTGTCATTTGTATTTCACCATCATTATCATTGTTAATTATTATTATTAAAAGTAGACATATATATAGGTTATTGAAACTGTGACTGAGTATAGATAGGTTTGCCACCCTGTCATCTAACTAGCTAGAGAACCAATTATCATATTATAGGTCACCAGTCATATTATTCCAGAGTTAGGTTTTTGCCCATGCTTTTTGGCACCAATTATAGGTTGATTAACTCATGTGAGATAGGTTTGCCATAATTGTCAATGTTTATAGTTATTATTTTTATGTTGGTTATTTATTATTTATGTGCTTTGATTTCATGAATAAATTATGTTTTCCAGTGATCAATTATGAAGTCATGATTCCAGTTAATGTTTGTGGTTAATTGCCTGTTATGTTATTATTGTGATTAATGGTGCTTGGTGCATGTAACTAATAATCTTGTGTTGTCTAGGCAACCAGTTGGGATTCAACTCTCATGGTCCAGATTCATCAGGCTTGGATTGTGGATCCAATCCAATGGGAGCTACGCAGTTTGTGTTAACCAATGTTGGCCACTGGGATCTGCCCTGGAATCATGCCATGACCCTAACCCTACTAACTAGCCAGTGTATAATGAAACTGAAACTCAGGTCATAAGGGGGGGGGGGTCAAGTTTGGAGGGTAGCTAGGCTGGGACTAGGGTTAACATTCTGTGCAAGTCATTTCCGGTACTTGTCTCCCACTTGCTTTCTATCCTTTCTGCCAAATCTCAAGTGTTATTGGTTTTCTAGAGGGTTTGTTTATTGTGATTCATTGTTACTCTTTTTGTTATGTTTATACTTTCACACTGAATAATTGTTTATTCCAGATATAATAAAGAGAAAAGCAAACAGAGTAGTTTACTTCTATTAGGTCTACCTTTGAATTCCAACCATTTCTTGGACTCTTGAGTGATTGGTTTTCCTACTCAATTGGAGAGTCAGATTTAGACACCTGAACTGGGGGAAGTCCTTTACAGTTAATGTGTGAGTTGAACCTGAATAATCTCCTGGAAATAAACCACTGACAAGAGAGGCATTCCTAGATACCAGAGGAGATTACATCTTTGCCCAGTCTCTTGACTATCCCGAACCCAGAAATGTGAAAAGGTGATGGGTGGTTCGACAATACCGATACTTGGGGACTACGGCCTACGCAGCCACAGCAGCATACTTTTTGGCACTCCCAGCGGGATAAGTTGAGAGATTGGTTGGAGATAGTCAAGTTTAAAAAGGGGAATGGGGGAGAATGTCTAATCCAGAGATGACCCAGAGTATGATGTTGCCGAAGGAGTTAGTGGACAGCTTGGTGAAGAAGCAGTGGCATCAGCCACCCAATCCCCACTGAGAGATATTGAGGATCAACTTTTAACTTACAGTCTACCACTGCTGGTACAACATCTGACCAGGATGTATATGCTCTCAGAAGATTGGCATTGGCAGTAGCCACCTGGTTAGAACAAGTGAGCAGCCCTGAACAGTCCAGGTTTTGAACAGAAAGTGGAACAGATTGCCCTGTTATGAACTGGGGAGAAAAGAGAATGATGGGTCCCCCACAGGAGTGATTCATCTGGGACAGAAGCTTAAGACCTGAACAGACTACCAGGAGCCCAAAGATGGGCCAAATCAACACCTACCTCTCGGGCCACAGAAAGGAAGCCCAGACCAACAGTCAACCAGAGACCTCCTATGAAGTTTCAACGAGAGCTTGGGGAGACAAATGGGGAGGATGAACCAGTGATGTTTACTGCAAGAAGGGGGCCCCAACCACTGCCAACACTGGCAACAGAGAATCTCCTGGAATGCCTTGCTAATGCCCTAGAAAACTAGATGGGCGCCACTTTCCTCAACCATTGCCATTTGATATGTCAGATGGGAGAACATTTACACAATTTAGGAAAGAGTTTGAAGATTATGCTGAGAACACGGTGGCAGGAGGACACAACTACTGGAAAGAGGCATTGTGAGAGTGTCTTATGGGACAGATGAGAGGGGGCTTTGATTTAATTGACCGACCAGGGATGCCATATGAAGTTGTCAGGAAAAGACTGCAGATTTACTACAGAGAACTCCAGGGCCGGATTAAGACCTTTAGAGGCCCTAAGCACTTAAAAGATTTTGGTGCCCCATATATATGTAATTCAAAATATAAACAAAAATAAACCATAAAATAAAATTTTATTTTTTGAAATGAAACAAAACTTACAGTAAGATGGAAAATAATGTTTATTTTTGTATACTTCCACTTCATTTATATTTGAAAAGTTTTCTCCTACTTTTTTTAATTGCAAAGTTCAGCATGACTGAATCTTGTTTTTACATTTTTTTTTGCACTGAACTTATGGCACACATATGAGTGAAACTGCTGAAGCTCAGCAGAGAAATTAGTGTTCAAGTCCTCTGGGTAAGCATCAATCATCTTTTTACAACCCTGAGAATACCTTTCAATTTCAGTAGATGATGAAGTGGTGACATTATGTAGCACATCACTTAGAAAAGAAAATCTCTCTGCTATTTCTTTGTATATCTCTCCTCTTCTTCTCATCTCAGTTTCAAGTTTGTCAACAATTGTGTAAAAGGTGGTGATAAGAAATTTATCTCTGGCATTCAGATATACTTCTGGTGCATCTCCGTCATTGGGTACCTTCTTTCTGATACGTTTGCGAGTTTGAGCTGCCTTGTAATCAACATCTGGTAGCATTTCCTTTGTAGCTGCTTCATATCTTTCAAATTTATCTCGTGAAGTGCACAGTTGGTCAGCTAATGATCCATACAGATCTGCACATGTTTTTAAGTTCACATCCTTATTCTGTAGAACTTTGCTTACTCTATGAAAATTTTGCAAAATCTCATCCCAAAAATTCAACATAAAAACGAATTCTAGCTCTTGCATCTTATTTGCAATATTATTTGCTTCTCTTCTAGTGTCTCCCTTTTGTGACTGGTCTTCAGCTATACATTCTAACGCTTCTAAAATTTTAAGGAAAGATTTCAAAAATTGCTGCTGTTGCCATAGCATGTGCCTCCCATCTGGTATCAGAGAGGGATTTTAAGACACTTTCATTTCCAATACAACCTTTAAGAATTTCCCACCTGCTGGTTGAGGCTAAAAAAAAGGTATAGAGCAACTGCACTGTAGAGAAGAAATTAACCGCCTCTTGACAGCAGTCAACAGCACTTCGGCCTACCAGATTTAGTGAATGGGCTGCACAGGGCACATATATAGCAAACTTGTTTGTTTCTAAAATTTTTTGCTGCATCCCCTTATAACGCCCAGACATGTTGGCAGCGTTGTCATAAGATTGACCCCTACATTTTGAAAAGTTTAGCTTACAAACTTCACGTAAGTACTGCAACACCTGATTTGCCATTTCCTCACCAGTATGGCTTTTCATTTTCAGAAAGGTTAAAAAGCGTTCAATAGGCTGTCCATCTTTTAAGTACCTAAGTACAACACTTAACTGATCGATATGTGATAGATCTGGTGTTGAATCAACTGACAAACTAAAATACCAGAAGATTTTACTTCGTCAACAATGAGTGCGTGGACCTTTTGAGCCATTAGTTGAATGAGTTCCTCACAGGTGGTTTTGGACAGGTAAGAAGGATTTCCTTTGCCAGAATTTCCATATTTCAAAATGTGACCTGCTAAAAATGGATCAAAACCGGCTTATGAGCTCAAGCAGCCCTAAAAAATTCCCGTTCTGCAATGATCCAAATCTTTCTTCTGTTCCTCGAAAAGACAAGCCACATTCAGCTAACGTACAAATAACAGCTATGACACGCCTCAAGACATGTTCCCAGTAATCACACACTTCCTGAATTTGTTTTTCCAACTGTTGTCCCAACCCCGCACCTTGTCTGCGAGTTAAGTATGTTAGCATAGAGTCTCGGTGAGTAGTGCTTTTTTCATGATGATCAATTACAATAGTATTTCGCCAGTCACTGAACCCTTCTCTTATAACAAAATGTGAGACATTTTTAGGAGCAAACAGTTTACAAACATAACAGTAAACTGATCCTGTTGATGGTGAATACAATAACCACTCTCTCTTGTATTTCTCACCATTGGCTTTTGTCCCAACGAAAAGTTTTTGTGAACAGTATCTTGCTGGTTTGCCACTACTGAAATGCCGGTAAGACTTGTCAAATGGCCCATTGTGGTGTTGACAGTCACTGGGTTCACAAGCAATCCAATAAGCCACATCATCAGCAGAGAAATCAAGCCACAACCCTGGATCTTTTGCTATATTTACTTCATCTTCTGCAGACTGATTCATTTCACCACCATCACGAATCAACATTTGCAGTAGAGGTATCAAGAGAATTTACAGGCAAAGTGAGATCAGTAGTGAGACATGTGGTAGATGAACCTGCTTGTGACACCTCGGTGATTCCAACATCATCATATTTTGATTTTGAAGTGATCAAAGTGGTATTTGTGTCCACTTCTGATGACGGAGATTGGTTTTGATTCAGAATCGGTATATCATGTTGACGTTGTGGTCATGGAACTTGTGTGAAGAAATCAGTCAGCTTTGCAGTCTTGGACTCTAAATCCAAAGTCTTCTCTTGTTTCTCTTTTGATAGTTTTCGCTTTTGTGCACCACTTAACTGAACACGTTTCATCTTGGTTCTTGGGGTCTGTAAAATACAGAAATAAAAAGAATATTTTATTTGTATATTATGTGGCAATCAACACAGTTACACATATCACAATCTTGGCTTTGTTCTTTTATTCTCAGAAAGACAAAATGGGAACCGTACACAACCAAAGTGGCAATTTAAATATAAGTGGCAATTAAATATAACTCAACCGAAATATCAACTCGAAATGTTGAATACAAATCAAATCGAAAGAAGGAACTGAAAGAAGGAACTGAAACCTATAAAATAAAAATACTTAACATTAGAATTAATAATACGCAATCTATAAAAATATCAATATTAACATTTCACTATTAACGAGCCACATTTTATATTTACATTTATTTATTTATTTAAAACAATATTTAATTATAGGAAATATGAACATTTGCTTAGGGCCTAAATTGTCCTAACTACGTTTGATGTTATATATACATTACAAATTATTCACTCTGGTTATTACAATCTAAATTCTTTTATACTGTTATGACAATAGATAAATAAATTATAAAATAAAGATACGTGTATGATAAAATATTGTTATATATACAAATAAAGTACACTTCATAGACTTACCCTAGAGAAGAAGAGAGAGCAACAGATAAACTTCTTCAACGCTAATTAACTTAGGTCAGTATATCTTATTATTATAATGGCCGTGATAAACATCACTTGATACAACAGCAATATAGAGAGTTTATAGTTTCTTTTATTTTAATATTAATTTATATTACAACTCTATAAACCTAAATCTTTCTGTAAAACAATACCAAATGATTATGTAAAATATATATTTAATATTATATGCACAAATCACACGTTCAGAATAACTTCCTATAGCACATGAAAATATTTAATCTATATGTATTTTTAATATGGCGCTCAAAGATTTGATATAAACAAAATAATAACGCAAAGCGTAAAGTGTGTGATTACAACGAAATATATTTATTCTCTCAAAAGGGTTGTTGTTCACTACAAATTCAAACAATGAAAAAAAATAAATACTATATATGAATATATATAATTCAGTTTTCAACAGCTTATAGGCTATAAGCCACGATTATAATAGTATAATAAATCCATGGTAAATCCAACAATGGAAAATTTCTGTGGTGCCCCCCTTCCCTTGATGCCCTAAGCATGGGCTTATTTTGCTTAATGGTTAATCTGGCCCTGGAGAACTCCATTCTACCGTGATGAGAGACAAGTGAGAGGCATTTACTAATGCTCAATTAAGACCTAGTGAGACCTTATACCAGTATGAAACCAGGTTGGAAACTGTGTGGATGGCTGCAATGCCAGAAGTAGAAGTGGATAATTGCCAAGAACTGATTTCAAAATTTCTTAGCACTGTTCCAGATGCATTTTCCGTGAAGATTGAAGTTGCCCTGGCCACGGCACGATTGACGCGTGGAGCTGGGACCCAGTTGAATTGGCCAGCAGTGAGAGAATTGGCAGCTAGTGAGAGGGAACCTCCAGGGAAATCTTTACCTTATCTAGACCTCTCCCCAGCCTGCAGGAGGCCTGGAACATAGGAATGTCCCCTTTGGTACTCCAACCACCACCAGGTGGCCAGAATACAAGGTCAGTTAGTGATCAAGGTCAGCCCCAAAGGAACCCAAACCAACAAAATCACCAGTCTCACCCTCAGTTGCGGGCCTGCAGCAGGGTTCAGGACCAGCCAGCCATCTAACCACCCCTCCACCACCACCATCTGATCGTCCCTGGGTGAACTGTAATTACTGTGGAAGGAGAGGTCACCTGGAACGGGATTGTCGTCGGCGTTTAGGAGTGTGTTTGCGGTGTGGTGAGCGGGATCATTGGGTGTCACGATGCCCTTACCCACCTAATGGGTATGGTCATAGCCAGCGATCACGCCAGCAGAGTAGGCCCAGTTCAAGAGCACCGAGTCCTACCATCTCAAGGGAACCAGTTCCTGGGCCTAACCAGACCAGCCCACGAGGGACTGAGCCGAATCAAGAACTGCCCTTTAAACCAGTGAGCTCTGAGGCCAGAGGGGAACCCCCAGAGCTCCTAGCAGGACGAATAGTGCCCCTAACTAGTGGCCCAATACCAGAACAAGAATTTATGGGTGAAGTACAGATGGGGGGAGATCCAGTGTGTCAACCCAGTTTTGCCTGTGAGAATGAATGCGAGTGCAGTTCCTTTTGTCCCCCAGAGATATGAGGCAACAGAGCTTTTCCCATCTTTTGGTGGGAGGAATGAATCATTGATTGTAAATCCTGGTACTGATTGTCCTGATAGGTCCCCCGTTAGTTGCGAGCCTGCTAGTAATAACCTAGGGTATCCAGGTCCATTTGGTCTGGATGAGAGTGTAAATATTCCTGAAGAGTCTGATAGGGAGCAACCCCCTGACCAGAATAATGAACCCGAAGCTGATGCTCCCGAAACGTATTTGATAAATAGTAATGTCTTTGACACTGATGGGTTGGATGAGGAGATGACTGGACAGTTAGCGCCTCAATCTTTACTGAAGGTGGATATACGGTTTGAACATTCGGAGAACTACTTGGCAGTACTTGATTCCGGAGCTACAGTTGGAATCTTGGATCACTCAGTGGTAGAGGAACTGGAGTTAACTCCAGAGATGCAGAGCTGTAACTTGAGGATTCGAGGGATTGGAGTGAACAACCATATTAAACCACTGGGGGTGATTACGCTGGGGTTATCGATTCATGGAGTGGAAATGGAGCCTGTTCTGTTTGCAGTGGTAAAAAGGTTGAAGTTCCCAGTTGTATTGGGAATGAATTTTCTTGTTGAAAACAGTCTCCGAGTTAATGTGAAAAGGAAAAGGATAACACGAGCTTATAAAGATGGGCATATGGAGGAAATTTACTTGAGGAGTGAGAATGCGCCATGTAGAAGGGTGATCCGGAATGTTTCCTGTTATGCATCAGCCGATGTGAAATTAAGTACCTGCAAATATCACAGAGTTCCTGTACAGTTTCCTTGCTTGAATGAAATCGAAGGTGAAGGAAGACTGGAGTACTGTTTTGAGGATGATGATGGAGATTCCCGACTC
Organism: Bathynomus jamesi; assembly: GCA_023014485.1. NCBI lineage: Eukaryota > Metazoa > Arthropoda > Malacostraca > Isopoda > Cirolanidae > Bathynomus > Bathynomus jamesi. The sequence goes on along the minus strand of JAJOZX010001534.1, from coordinate 462,648 downwards.
CAGGGGAAAGTGTATGGTCACCCTGGGTTAGTGGATGGATTGGCTGGGATGACAGAAGTGTTGGTAATGAAGTTGACCCCAGAAGCCCAGAGAATCAAGGCGGGTGACGGATAGGGACTATAAGATCAATAGTCTATGAAGAAGAACTGGACTTTACAGTAGCTGAAAGTGAGAGAATTGAGGCGTTCATGACTGGAGCCCAAGCTGAACAACCAGGCTGGAGAAGAACGCCTACGGACTGAAATAACCATGTCACCCGAGTTGAAGTTCGAAGAGAGGGAGAAGGTCTTACAAATGTTGGCGCCGGGAGAAAGTGTTGAGTCAAGGGGATGATGATGTAGGTTTTGTGAATTGTGTACCACACCGGATAGAGTTGTATAACGATACCCCTATCCGACAACGACCCCGTAGATTCCCAGAACCAGTCGCAGAAGCGGTGGAAGCCCAGTGCCAGGAATTACTGTTGCTTGATATCATAGAACCTAGCATTTCCCCATGGAGTTCACCTGTTGTCCCTATCCGGAAGAAGGATGGCTCAATTAGAATGTGTGTGGACTATCGAAAATTGAATGAAGTGACCATACCAGACCGATTTCCAATGCCCAACTTAACGGATGCAGTTTTTAGTCTTCATGGAACCTGTTACTTCACTTCCCTAGACATGGTCCGAGGTTATTATCAAATGCCAATTGCCGAAGAGAGCCAAGAGAGCACTGCTTTTTCAACCACCAGAGGGCATTGGCAGTTTAAGCGACTGAGTTTTGGATTAAAGAATGCTCCTGCTAGTTTCCAACGGATGGTACAAGAAGTGTTACATGGTTTTCCAAGAAGTAGAGTTATCATCTACATTGATGATATCCTAATAATGGGCGAGTCGTTCGAAGAACATCTTCAACTGGTAGATAAAGTCCTGTATACTCTGGAGAAGTCTGGCATAAAGGTCAAACCTGTGAAATGTCAATGGTTCCAACCTGAGGTTGCATTTTTGGGACACTTGGTTGGGAGAGAAGGTTTGCGGAAACCTGAATATATGCAGAAAGTGCACGAGTTCCCAAAACCAGAAACTGTTCGACAGATGAGGGAATTTCTGGGTTTAGTGAATTTCCAGAGAAAGTTTGTACCAGATTGTTCAGTGATACCAGTTCTTTGTCTCATTTAACTGGAGGTAGATCAAGAGAAAAATTGAAATGGACACTGGAGATGGACAAGGCTTTTACAACAGTGAAAGAGGCCTTGGTTAAGGAAGTGCAACTGTCCTATCCAGATTACAGACCTGAAGCTGAAAAATTGGAACTGTATGTGGATGCTTCCGGGGTTGGCGCTGGTGCTTGTTTGGGACAACAACAGAATGGTGATTTTAAGGTGATTGCTTATGCATCAATGACCTTTTCCAAGGCCCAGAGAATGTACTCAGTTATAGAACGGGAGTTGGCAGCCCTAAGATGGGGTGTGAAGACATTTCGCCCATTTCTATATGGTGTGCCTTTTGTACTGTATACAGACCATCAACCATTAGAATACCTGAGCAACATGAAGATTGTTGATAGTAGATTGGCCCGAACTTATGAAGATCTCGCTGACTTTGAGTTTGAAATTCGGTATCGCCCTGGGACTGAGAATGGAGCTGCAGATGCATTGTCACGAATACCACCTGCTGGGAGTGACCAACTGGAGAGACAGAACCTCACTAATCGCTTACCACCTGGACTGCGAGTACTCATGAAAGTTGATGGAGGTGGTGATTCGTTGTTTATTAGCCTAGTACAAGTGTTGCAGGATCATCATTACGAGCATGGGCCACCTTGGAATCCTCCACAACACCCATTGGAATTACGGAGAGAGCTGATGGATGAATTGATCACCTTTCCCAAGAGGTATCGCTTGTCAAATAATGCCCGCCGCATAAAAGACCTGAAGATGATGAGACAACCTGGAGTGTTGGTAACTCCAGAAGTACTGTTAGCCGCAAGCCATTGTTATTCCTTGAGGGTTTGGGTTCACTATGGTGTAAAGCCAGTTGTGTACGTTATGGATGTAACTGTCCCTGATACCCCAGAAAGAAGGGTCCATTTGCAGTGTATATCTGGAGTACATTACAATCCACTGATAGCACACAAGTGGTTTGCTGAGCCAGCAGAGTTGATGGTGGAACAGGTGGACACTATGGAGCAGGAAACTGGCCAGGAGGTAGCGGGAAAAAGTGATATAGAGCAGTGTGAAGGGAATTTGTTACTGCAGAATCCAGATCGGGAAGCCAGGGGTGAAAGGGTCACTTGTGGACACCAGGGAGGACCCGTTGCTTGGACTTGGGTACAGTTGGGTGCAGTCAATTACTGTGCTATGTTGGATTCAGGAGCAGAGATTAGCTTAGTATCCGAGTCAGTGGTCAAGAGTTTAAAAGCGAGAGAAGAGGAAGAAGTATCAGTACAGCCTTGCCAGATAATCTTGACTGGGATTGGTGTGAAATTGGTACCCTGTCAAGGACTAGTAAAATTGACTATTCAGGGTAGAGATGAAAAGATCCAACTACCTTTTGCAGTAGCCCCAGAGAATAGTCTCCCGTACTGTTTCTTGTTAGGTTCAAACTATCTAATTATGGCTGACATTGAAATGAAGTTTGATGTAGCTGCATGGTCATATGGAGACCCAGAGTTAGTGGAATGTTTTGGAGTAGAGGCGCTAGAGGAGGCAGCATGCATGGAGGAAGAGGTACCAGACATCGAAGCAGAGGAGCCAGAGTTGGGTTCAGTATTTGAGGAAGGCAAGAAGTGGATAGTGAACCGAGAGTTGCTTGACTCAGAATCAGTGATTCTAATGCAAAAACGGAACCGATTGTTGCGACAGGTGCATGGGCTATTGGCCCAGTCAAAGCCCCTACCAGAGGGAAAACCTGCCTTGAGGCCGTTTAAGCGGAACTGGCGGGAATTACAGTTAAGGAGTGGGGTGATAGTACATCAAAGTAGGACTGGGTATATTAGCTGTGTAGTACCTTCCACATTGCTCGTGGATATGGCCCTCAGTTTCCACATGGAAATGGCACATATTGGGCGTAATAAGTTGGTGGAAGCGTTGCGACTGTTTGTGTGGCACCCGGATTTGTATAAAGTAGCTAGTGACATCTGTATTACCTGTGAAACCTGTCAGTTGTATAAAGTAGCTAGTCAGCCTATCATCCCACCAACCTTGAAGATAAAAACTGAACATCCTTTTGAATTAGTGGCTGCTGATATTGTGGTTTTCCCACGCACCCAGCTAGGGTACCTTGGTTGTCTGGTGATGGTTGACCATTTTAGCAAGTGGGTTGTGGCTCGCCCATTAAGAACAAAAAGGTCATCTACCATTATCCAGTTGATGGAGCATGATATATTCCCCAACTTGTTAAGAATTCCTCGGAGGCTCCTGACAGACAATGGACCTGAATTCCGTTCGGAGGAGTTCCAAGAGTTCCTTGATCGCTATGGGATTATGCATGTTTATACTAGTCCACTTAAGCCTGCTAGCAATGGTGCTGTTGAACGTGTAAATAGAACAATTGGAGAGTTCTTGAGGAGCTTGGGACAAACAGGAGTGGAATGGGATACAAATCTGGTAACAGCTGTGATTACCTATAACAATACCTTCCATGCTGAAATAAAGACCACCCCTGCGGACTGTCTCTTGGAACAACGTCACCAGAATATTGCTACTGTAGTTGTTCCCCCTCAATTGCGAAATATGGAAGGAGGGCCATCCACGGTTTGCACCCTTCCAGGTTGGCCAGAAAGTAGTCAAGAAGATCATTACCAGTGACCGGAGCACCTCACGGAAGTTCTCCCCCAAGTATACTGGGCCTTACAAGGTTAGTCAAGTACACAGTAATGGAGTATCCTATGAATTGACCACATCAACTGTTGAGGGCCCCCCGAGTTATAAAAGCTCATCATACCCATTTGAAGGCCTGGCATGAACCCCCAAAATATCTACAGAAGCATAGGAGGGAACAGGAATTGCAGAAAGAAAGTACCTGAGACCTGGATCCCGGACTTACCATCAAGTGCCGCACGCATACCCTTTCCCTGGCATAGGGGTGGCACCACTTTAGATGATGGCCCTGAATATTCCTTTGAGGGCTTTGGTACCCCTGAAGTGGAATCCCGGGTAGCTTTCATGGGGAACTCCAGTGTTGGGACCAGTGCTTCGGATACAGATGAGGAACTCTCTTCTTCAGAGAAATATCACCGGTTGAATACACTCCTGAATGCGCGACAAAGTATTACCTGGAGAGACCCTTTGGTAGAGTGGGAGTATGATGGGACAGTAATTTTAGTGCTGAGACAACTGCTGGAATGGAAGGGTGTCCGCCAGTGGAGCTAAACTGTGGAGATGTGCCTCCATTACTCAGCATTCGGGGGAGACAGATTTTCAGACACCCGTTGAGGAGATTCAGGCCGGGGCATTTCCAGTGGGGGAGCAAGTTTTTCGAACTATGCAGGAGTCAGAAGGTAATGATATACCTTCACTTGGTTATGAGAATTCTCCGATTTTGGTAGGGTCATTAGAATCAATTTTTCCAGTACTCCCATGAGTGAGTCTTGCCTCATGAGTCCCCAAACCATCCCCCTTTCAAGAAAATCAGTTGTGGGGTGCTGGTTCTGAAAATGAGTCTGGGAAACTGAGGTCCAGGGTAATGTGACAGATTCGCATGAATATCTGGACACACTGGAAGATGATGCTCCATTGGATGGATTAAAATTGGCCCAGCAATCATTGAGACTTGTACAACAGTCGCTAGATGTAGCTAATGATGCATTGAGTACTCTGGAGAATTCGTTCCTTGGGTTCACTGATTCCATGCCCGGCTCACCTCAAGTCCCTCAATCTCAGTCTTGCCATGTTAGTTTTAGCCCTGTGCAGTCAGGATTCACCACATGTCAGGAGATACTAAATGAGTATAGACAGAAGGTTCGTGCCTGGACTAGCCATCATCGTCATTTCCAAGCTGAGACCAAGACTTCACGATCAGAGAAACTTAACTTACCCCAGTCAGGGCTCAACCGGCCATTCACACGCTCCTGTGGCAATCCTGCAGAATTACCAAATGTACAACCACAGACCCTTGAGTACAGAATCAGAGGCAACAAGAGTAAACTGAAGTGAAGTATTGTGGGTAAATCTGTTATAAAATACACTCTAAGATAACTAGATTTGGGGTTTTCTTTCCTGTGAGAGGATACCCAATGTACTCGGCACTCGAAAGGGATGTAAGAATGGATTATTCATTGATTTCTGCTTTATTTTGGGTGTATAACCAGGGGAGGGGTAGTTAGTGAACCTTTTGTTCTGAAGGGGTCAATAATTAAGTGTTCTAGGGGAGTAAGCAGCCTGGAGAAACTTCTGAGGGAAAGATATGGGATGATGCATGCTACTGACTTGCGACTAATTGACATTCCAGTCGTTTAAAAAAAAAAAAAAAAAAGGGGGGTTAGAGTGAAGATTTGGCCCATTCTTTTCTTTCATTTGATTTCCTTTGACCGGAATACAGTGGCACTTCTAGCCTTGATTTGGTTTCCTTCTTTTCTTCTTCACTGTTCCTACTGATACTCTGGTTTAAAAAAAAAAAAAAAAAAAAAAACCTCCCAACTTGAATTCCCAGAGGATTTGAGTGAATACACCTGGCTGAAGTGGTGGAGGAACAAAGGGGTTAATAGCCAGATTTCCCCCATGGTATAGTGTGGGAAGAACACTACAGTCAAATTTATGGGTCCTGGTCTCTTGATCCAGGGTCAAGGGAAATAGAGGCAGTGAAGTGAATCAAGCAAGAAAAACCAGTGAATGTTGTGACCCAAAAGGGGTTGGAGGATTTCTGGGTAGAAACTGTAGGTTGTGCCAGAAGCAAGGAGGTGATACCAGTGAACAATGTGTAGGTTAAGTGAAACAAAAGTGGTGCTAAAAAGAAAATGCCAGTATTTACCATGTGCTTATTTGGAAGTAATGTATAATGTTTTGTGGTAGCTACAATATTCTGGAATTAATGTCTAATGTTTAGTGGTACAAAATTGATTAATGTAATAGTGAGATTTAGGCATTTTGTTAAGTTGACTTGGTTATGTACAGGTAAATAGTTTTTCCCTATTTGTTATACTTGGCCAGTTGAATGAAGCAATTGGTGTTAAATAAGTCTGTCATAATTTATGGTACTATTGAGTGTTAATGTAAGTTAACTAACTGGAAGGGTCAGCATTGTTTTGATGTAATAACTTTTGTAATGTATACTCCCATGTTTAGATTGTCAATAGATGCATTATCCTGGTAGAGAACATGGAGGAGGAAAGAATTGTGAGAGGGTTTTTTTTTCTTAGGGGGAAGGAATGTGGGGGTTGTGAAGTCCCCCCCCCCATGTTTTTTAAATCTTCCTTTTGGGGTTGTGGAGTTTTTCACAGAAACCTCACCCTAATTTTCAAGTCCAATCTGGTTCTTCTCACAAGTTTTTCTCTCCCCACAAGAGTCTAGTTCGTAAGCCTGTTAAGTTGTAAAAACCCTAGAGGGTAATATCCAGACTATGTGATCTGGGAAGCCTATGAAAAGGCTATGAAACTGGAATAGAAGGTTGGAAGCCAAGGGAGTTTGGAAAGCCTTTAAAGGTATGATGTTAAGTGCTCTAGCTTGTAATCCTTGGCCAGACTACAGTAGGAATAAAGATTTGTTCATAATCTTTATTCCTAGTTATTGTGGTGGTGTCATTTGTATTTCACCATCATTATCAATGTTAATTATTATTATTAAAAGTAGACATATATATAGGTTGTTGAAACTGTGACTGTGTATAGATAGGTTTACCACCCTGTCATGTAACTAGCTAGAGAACCAATTATCATTATTATAGGTCACCAGTCATATTATTCCAGAGTTAGGTTTTTGCCCATGCTTGTTTGGCACTGATTATAGGTTGATTAACTCATGTGAGATAGGTTTGCCATAATTGTCAATGTTTATAGTTATTATTTTTATGTTGGTTATTTATTATTTATGTACTTTGATTTCATGAGTAAATTATGTTTTCCAGTGATCAATTATGAGGTCATGATTCCAGTTAATGTTTGTGGTTAATTGCCTGTTATGTTATGTTATTATTGTGATTAATGGTGCCTGGTGCATGTAACTAATAATCTTGTGTTGTCTCGGCAATAGGGTGGAGTGATTGTTTAGTTTAAAAAATCAGGGGTGTTAAATAGTTGTCAAATGTCTAAAAATGAGCATTGGTGGTGGTTTTTGGTGGTTGCTGGTGATATCGCATCAGCAACCACACACTATATGTGCCACACCCATATGTGACTCAAAAAACCCCTTTATTTTGCTTATTTGGGGCTCTATAATAGCTAGAAGCACAATCTAAAAAGTGCATCTTAGGATTTTTTGATGCTGAGAATAACAAAATTATTTTCAAAAGTGTACATTGATGTATAAACATATTTTTTGAGTTAAATTAAAATCAGTAGCTGTTTTTGTCCAACCTACTTTATATTTACTTCTATTTTTCAGAATTTTTATAACCTATTCAATTAACACTAGTTTAACGTCTTCAAGATTTTTAGTTATGAAACGTAGAAGCCAGACAACAAAAGTCTTACACGGTGGCCATAGTTTTCCATCCATTGACAATTTTCCTAATGGAAAATTACCTACTGCTGGACAAGTTGTTCAGCGTCTACTTAAGGAGCCAAACTGGAAAACCAAGGAAAACATCACAAAAGTTGCAGATGAGTTGAGGAACCAATGGATTTGGTGTAATGTTTATCCACTATCCTTGCACACCATTGAGACGAAGGTGGACAAACGAGCAGCAGACTTTTCATGGTAAGTCATCATAACTTTCTATCCTGGGTAGTACTAAATTAATTACAAGAATGTCTTCTTAGCCAATAGTAAATTTTTTATTTTAAATATAATTTTGTTGTGATGTGCTCTGTAAACCTGTGAATTAATTTATCTATGTATTTCAGCCAAAATTTCTAAACTAAAAAATATTTAAGTGATTTGTGACCACAATTTTTAATTTCTAATTAAGAAAATAATATTGATTTTTTTAATATTTCAACTTCAAAACTGCATCAACAGGTTTAATCGATACTCTGTCACAAAGAGAGGTTCAACCTATTTGTCAAAACTAGAATTGTTTGTCAAAGAGCTTGATTGTTTATTTGATATTTTTTCTGAGGATCTTTCTCAACAACGAAAATTGGAGGCGTTTAAACTGAGGATGACTCAGGATGATTTCTCCTTCTATGGGGATCAAAAATCTGTGAGGCTGGGATACTGTTCAAGATTTGAGGAAAAGCTCACAGAGGCAGATGTGAGATACAGGAGAAGAATAAATATAATTGATGAACAATGAGCAGAATTATGGTTAGTCAGAGAGTACATCATGACTTAAACCATTTTAATTAAACTTTTGATGTTTTTATTTATATATATATATATATTAGGGTGTGTTTATGGTATATGGTGAAAAATGCGAAATGAAAATGCAAGGGAGCGGAACCCTTTATTTTGTGAGGATACATGAGAAAACAGAACAGGCAAAATTTCTTTGTAATCCAACAACATTTAGAGGTTGCCCACAGCTGATAGGTATTTTCAATTTATAGGGCAATGGAAATTTTAATTCTCAGTTTAAATGATAAATTGCATCTTCAATATACATCTCCAATAAGTATTCAGAACAAATATATCGTGTGAGTATATTCACTAAATTCATAATTAACGATTAAAGTACATGACACCTCGAGTGTTGGCGTTCATTTTTTCATCAAAGTGGCTTTGGAGGCTGTCGGCAAGACTTTACGATGTTCTTCGACGATTTGAATCATGAACTGCATCTGCTCTTCGTTCCGAGTCCTTCCAGCCTTCGTGAATTCTTGAATCAATGCTATGCCTCGCTCTGCTGCATCATTCACTACATTTAAGGAATCCACCCTGATCTTTGCTGAACCAAAGCTGGTGTTGTTTTCTCAGTTTGATGGATCCTCTTGCAGGAAATCGACCGGAAGATCTAGAAGGGTGAACAGATTGTACGTATTGGAAGAGCAAAAGTCTGCCAGGGTCTTTCCTCTTGGATCTGGAATCCAGACTCGTCGGGGGGGAGCTTCTGACCCTTCAACGGAATTCATATTCTCTACCATTTTCCGCTTCTCATCATCATCGACTGCAGGATCGAATAGTGCAAGGCCCACGTTTACCTCATTGAGGTACCAGAGATGCCGATTAAAACTTTTGTACCCAGCGGCGTTGGTGTTTTGCAACTTTTGAAGGAGGGCTAAGTCGCTTCGTGGAGCGCTTGCTGCTTCTCTTGCTGAAAACCACGGAAGGACGTAATCTTAAGCAACGAAGAGACAGAAGTCCCGCAACCCAGAAATCAGGCGGTCACTGCTACTTGCTCCATGAGATGTTGAAGGACATTGGTTCATGTGCATCGTGAACTGGTATCTGAACATCCAAATCTTGAAAGAGTAAATTCCACGCGCCATCCACCGTGCTCGGTGCAAAGCCCCTGGAGCCATGAACACAGGACTCCGACGTCCGTGAGGTACTCCTCCCAAGAAAATGACTACAAGTTCAAGAAGCTCTTTGTAGTCATCTCTGGGATGCTTCACTTTCAGAAGGTCATTTGCTTCATGAACCATCTTCTCGGCCCAGGGACTGATCACTGCAGCCGTGTCCTCTTCGTCCGCGGCAGTGGAGTATTCATTCAATTTCAGTTGCGGCCAAACATTACGGAAGCTCTGGAAAATCGTAATCTCAGGTCCTTTGGAAAGGTCTCCAACAAGGAAAGAAAATACTGCTTCAAGCAGCAGTTCCAGCACGTGATGTCGACACGCAAAGTAAATCATTTCACACCCGAGAGCCTGCTCTACTTGCGCACACACTCCTCCATGGATGCCGGTGTTGGTGGCTGTCGTGTCAAAGCAAAGAGCTTTGATCTTCTGGCCAAGATCCCAGTTTTCGATGGTTTCGATGATGACGATTGCTGTCCTTTCTGCCTTGGAGTCTGGGAGTTTGGGGATGGCTAGAATCTTGCTCATCCCATCCCCGGTAACTAAGATCGCTAAACGGTCGATTTTGTCTCTTCCCATTAAGTCTGCCATAAGTTTTCCATCCCAGTGAAGAACAAGAGGGCATTCAGGCTTGTAGGAAGCTCTCACCTCTGCTTAAAGAATTAAAGAATTCATTTGTTGGTATACTGAAGTAAAGAAATATGGATTATCAGAACGCAATTGACAAATGCAATTTCTAATTTTGGGGACGCTGTGTATCAATGGGTTAATAAACACTAGAAGTGACTTAAAAAGGGCGCATAAATAAATGAGCATATGGGTAAAACTTTGGGGTCTTTGGGCAACCTTTAAATATTTGATGATTTTCCAAAAAAATCATGTGCTTTATTTGCTCCCGGAACCTCATCATTTGCGGGGTTCCGTGACCCGAAATTCACACTTTCAGTTTTTAAAAGCACCCTAATATATATATATATTTTTTTTTTGGCATAGTAAATCTAGTCATCTAGTCATACTAATTGTTCAGTGAACGAAGCTGGAGAGAAAAGGCAAGTGCATCACAACCTCAACCAGACAGTCCAGACACTACTGGTAGCTCTAGTGAAACTCCATCAGAAGACTCTTGAGATGATCCACAGCCTGCTGATTCCTCTCATTGGAATTACCAATATCTGGAGAACCTGTGCAGAGCTGTTAATAGGTAAATTAGCACTTGTGAATTGTGATTGTTCTTCAATAACTGTACTTAGTTGTATGTGCCATGTCATTTCGGTAGACTTAAAATGGATATCATTTTTCTCAACTTCAAAATACAATCTTGCAGGTATTCAATTTCCAACAGAGCAGGTGCAGCAGTAGTGTTGGCAGTTTTAAAAGATTTTGGCATTATCACTGATGATGACAACACTAACGTCATTGACAGGTAAGATTTCAAAATTATCATGATTACATTTTCATCCACATTTCCTAAGCTTTTTTAACAAAATTATAATTACTACTACTAATAAGAAGTAAGGTAATTTTATTTAATTATACATATTATACATTGTAACATGGAAAAATAAATTTCAAATATATTGGGCTCAGGCATAAAAGTCAGTGTATTTAGCCCATCACTGTTCATTGTTTCCTGTTGTATATATACCTGTTTATCAGTGCTACCTCCAGCCTTATAAATTTGTAAACAATTTTCATTAATACAGGAGTAAACTACGACGAAGGCAATGGTGTAAGTACCGTGAACAGATCAGAGCTGAGGAAGAAGTATTCTTTGGTTTAGTGGACAGCATTTATGTTGATGGCTGATAGGATGGTACTGTGACAATTACAGAGTTAGAGGGGCGACATTATCAACAAACCAAAGTAGAGGAGCACTATGTTATAGTTATACTGGGTAAGCCACTGTTTTCTGTATGGTATGTTTTAAATTTTTAGTGGATAGCATAAATTTGGTCTTAGTAACATTAAGGAGTAAGAACTATGCGATAGTTATATATGTTCATTGGTCATACCTGGTAATCTACTGATCTCAAATACATTTATTAGTTCCTTAAATTTTGTTTAAAATGTTTCAGGGGAACATTATCTGACACATGTTACCCCAGAGAATGGGAATGGTGTATTAATTGCACTAAGTCTCTATGAAGCAGTGAAGGACACTGATCTGGAAAACAACCTGCAAATCATGGGGTCAGATGGAACTGCAGTGATGACTGGACATAATTCAGGGGTGATCAGAGTCTTTGAAGAGCTAATTGGAAGACCACTGCAAAGGATCATATGCCTCTTACATTGTAATGAGCTACCTCTTTGTCATGTTTTCATGGAGCTCGATGGGACTACGAAGAGCCCTGATAGTTTTTCAGGGCCAATAGGAAAACAGCTAGGTGGTATGGTTTCTGAATGGGATGATGTCAAATTTAAGCCAATCAGAAATCAGAATTTCGCTATATTGCCCAATGATGTAATTGATGATCTCAGTCGTGACCAATACTATGCTTATAGAATATGCATGGCAGTCATGCTAGGGACTATTGAAAAGGACCTTGAGCTTTTAGAAGTTGGGCCATTAAATCACTCAAGATGGCTGACATTAGGTTGTAGAATACTCAGATTCTATGTTTCACAGAAAAAGCTGAGTTCAGTATTGATAACTGTTGCTGAGTTCTGTTTAAAAGTGTATTTCCCCAGCTGGTTTGAAATCAAGAAGAATCACTCGGTGACTGATGGTTCAAGAAACTTCTTTTCAATGCTGAGCAGAATATCCAAGTTTCCTAATAAGAAAGTAAAAGACATTGCCCTAAAAACCCTAAGAAGGAATGCTTTTTTTGCTCACCCCAGAAACATTATAATATCACTGCTTGGTGATGAGGACAGGGAGAGAAGAAACACTGCAGTAAATAAGATCCTGGTATTGAGGGGTGAAGTAGAGAAAACAACCCAGGACATCAGAGTCAAAATAGATTTCACCGGCGGAGATTCAGTTCATTGGGTTCAATAGAAGAGATGGCATGATCTGGCAGTGTATAAAATCCCGTAAACTGATAAAAAAGTTTAATACAAAGCAAGAATTTGTTTAGATTCTACATTTATTTGATGAAATTTTATTGTGTAAATTTGTAGTATATGGTCAATATGCATTACTTTTTCATGAAAATGTGTTAAAACTCTTTTACACTTTTGGAAATAATTTTATCAGTCTCAGCATAAAAAAAAATCATAAACAGTTTTTAGATTGTGTTTCTACCTATTATAGAACCCAAAATAGGCAAAATACAGGGTTTTTTACAGTTGTGTATGGATGTTGTACATATAGGGTGTGGTTGCTGATGCAGTATCACTTGCAACCACCCAAAACCACTACCAATGTTCATTTTTAGACATTTGACAACTATCTAGCACCCCTGATTTTTGAAATATTGATTTTCATAAAAATACACTCCACCCTACCGGAGTAGGCAACCAGTTGGGAATTTGTGTGTGTGTGTGACACTCATTACCTTCTGATTTCGCTGGTTTTACATAACATTTCAGACCTTTTTTTCTCTCTCTATTAAATATTGTTTGTTTGGGCTATGCCCAAAACTGGTGACCCCTAATTATTCATTTAAATTTAATTCATTAATTATAGTAAGCCTACTTGATAGGCCACCACAAATTGGGATCTGTAGAATAATATATATATATATATCGGGAAAAACAACCCATTACAAACCTCAGAAAAGGTATTCATTTGGTGTGTACAGAAGCAATAGTTTGTGGCACATGGTGAAGTATCGCAGATTTTCAAATTGACCACCGTTTGCTTCTACGCACTGTTGACAGTGCTGAACAACTGAATGAAATGTGTTTACCAAGGTAACTGCTGGGATTGCTGCACATGACTGTTCAAAATTTTTCATTCCTTAGTTCTTGAAAGTGCAGCTGGTTTTCTACTGCACACTACATCCTTCAGGTAGCACTACAAGTAAAAGTCAGGTGGAGTTAAATCAGGTGAATGTTGGGGATACTCAACACTTCCTCTTCAGCCTATCCACCAGTCTGGGAAATGTTTACCAGGATTGGCCCTGACATCATGATGGTAATGTCCCATCTTGTTGGTAGTAAACTTCATCTCCATACAGCTGATGAATGACAGGCACAATGGATACCTCAATAGGGTGTGTCGAATTTTTCAACTTTCAAATTCCAAATATGAGGGGTGCTAAAAAGTTGCAGCATGACTTAGGAATTCTAAAGATATTTTTGTTAATTTAATATAATTTAGTTTTGCTTGGTAAGAAGCTACATAAAAATAGTGACTTTTTTGACTTTTTTGTGGAATTATATAATAATTATTATATTAATAATTATATATGCTGTATATATAATGCACTGCTGTTTTTGCTTATTTCACAGGTTGAAACATATTCATCAGTGTGCTGAAGATTACTTGTCCATCAGTGCTACCATCCTAACCAGTGGGAATTGACCTACAATGCCTTCTAAAAGGAGGACAAGACTGGGGACATTCACACACATGAGCAACCTAATTGGAACTGGTAGAGAGTTGTTGCCCTCTGAACTCCCAACTCTGCGAGATGTTCTGAAATATGGGCTACTGCTAAGAGAACAAAGTGGTGAGGATGTGAGAAACTACCCAGCAGCCAGTCTTGCAAAGGACATTTACCCTAAAGTGCTTGAAAAGTGGGAACGAGCAAACAGTTCTTTTGTAGCCCCCGTTGTAAATTCACGAGTCACAATCTTAAACAAGATCCAAGAGAGCTGGGAGCAGGCCAAAAACATATCTCTTGGGAGAGGAAAGCTACATGTCAAAGAGGCTTTCATTGCAAAACTTGACAAGCTTTTTGACAAGCTTTTTGACAAGCTTTTTGACATCCTCAGTTGCAAGTGTAAAATTGTTCTCTGCTCTGAATTTGGCTGCCTTGCAGATGCTGGTTGCAAAAATGAAACTCACATTAACTGTACATGCCCTAGGGAGATGAAGATCCCTGTGAAGGAACTTGCTTTCATTAAAGGTCAGAGAGACAAGTCTGGTTCTATTGGACCACATCAGATTGGCTTGCCAGATCAACCTGAGCACAACAGACAAGTCAAAAAGCAGAAGCGGCAAGAAGACGAAAGAAGAAGGCTTGCTGAATATAAGCAGACAAGTAAGCAGGATGTTTCAATGCCATCAAATGAAATAATTTTCTCTGATGATGAAAATGAAGAACAAATAGCTGATGCTCAAGATGGAAAGGATGGAAGTTATGAAGTGACATTAGAAATACCAAGCATGTCTTCAACTTCCAATAAAAAGCCAGAGTACAACATATTAGAAATACCTAATGTTGCTATGCATAGCATCAGATATGGTGTTGGCCTGCGTGCCACAGCTGCCATCACCACTGCTGCCTTTATGGATGCTGGCTTGATCACTGAAGAAGACAAGAGACTTGTAGTTGATCACAATAAAGTCAAGAGGGCCCAAGAAAAAGTTATGAGATCCCTGGATCAGGAATTTGATGATCTTTGTAAGAAGGGTGAAATTGACTGCATCTTCTTTGACGGCCGTCAAGATACAACTAAAGTTATGCTGAAAGCAGACAATTCAGATCGTCAGTTCACCAGCATCATCAAAGAAGAGCATTATTCTGTGTGCAGTGAGCCAGGTGGAAGATATCTCCACCACTTCACTCCTGAGAAAGGCTCAACGAGAAAAAAACCTGCTGAAGTTATTGCTGATAATCTTGTAGATTTCATGAAGAAGAAGGGCATTGATAAAAGCCTGCAGGCCATTGGAGGTGATTCTACAAATGTTAACACTGGCTGGGAGGGTGGTTCCATGCATTGGGTAGAGGTCAAGCTTTGCCGTAAGCTGATCTGGTTGGTTTGTGCCCTCCACACTAACGAGTTACCCCTGCGACACTTGATCACAGCACTGGATGGGAAGACCTTGTCTAACAACAAGTGGACAGGTAACATTGGCAAGATGCTAGACACTGCAACCGAACTTGAAATTGATCTTTCATTCACCAAACTCTCAATTGGAGAGCCTCTTCACTGAGTGACAATGTCGTAAAGGATCTCTCTACTGATCAAGTGTACGGGTATAGGATCACACAGGCCATAAGGACAGGAGAACTTCCCACAGATCTGGCCCTTCTTGAAATTGGTCCAGTGAGCCATTCAAGGTGGTTGACAACAGCAAACAGGCTTTGTCGCATATGGGTTTCAAAACATGGCCTTAAAGGCAAAACCCTCAACAACTTAAGACTGATAGTGGAATACATTGTTGGTGTGTACTACCCCTGTTGGTTCAACATCAAAGTAAAACACTCTTGGGTGGAAGGCCCACGCCACATCTTGTTTCAGCTGCAGCTAGTTAGGCTGCAAAAGAAGGCTGTAGTGGATGCTGTTTTGCCAACCATCAAGCACTCAGCATGGTATGCATTCAGTGAATCCAGACACTCTTGTGCTCAGATGACAGTGAGGAGAGGAGAGCTGGTGTCCAAAAGATTGTTGACATGAGGGGTGGAGATGATGACACACTTGGAGATCTTTCTGTACGTCCCAGGAAGACACCTTCCATCAACCCCAGTGCTTCTTCCGTGTTGGAGCTGACAGACTGGTCTGATGGGGTATTTGAACCTCCTTTGACATGTAAACTGACTACAGCGGAAGTAAAGAAGTTCTTTGACAAGCCTATGCAAGTTCCACAGTCAGGGCCGGCTCAAGGTACCGGCAACTCGGGCAGTTGCCCGGGGCGCCACGTGCTAAGGGGCGCCACGTCATGTGTTTGGGATCTTCCAAATACAAAGGGAAAAATAGAAAAATAAATAAATAAAATAAAATAAAAGAGTCAAATGTGAAAATTTCCTGATGTGGAGTAAAATTTTCAGGGATTATGACATTATATTAGCCAATAGCATTAGTACCAGACTACCAGTAAAGCTAAGGTCAGCTTGGCCCGACATGGGCTGACATGTCACATGGGTTGATGTGGCCGCGTAGGTGAGCGTTGAGCACAAATTACATACGCCTGGCAGCGCTGCCATTCTTTAATATCTCATCAGTGTTGCCACTTTGTGGAATTTTTACATTTTTTTGTGGATTTACCTCAGACAAAAGTGGCAACACTGTCTCTCATATTTTCATACATGGTTCCATTTTGAGAATGTTTAGTTGTACTTTGAGTGAATATCGTTAATTGTAATAAACTCTTTATTCCTACATTTGTAGTTTTTCCTCATTGTGAACAAATTTTAAAATTATACTTGTAAGGGCGCTGAAGTTCAGCTTGCCCGGGGTGCCAGCAATCCTAGGGCCGTTCCTGTCCACAGTGGCCCTGTCATGCTCAGTCAATAGAGAGGTGTGTGAAACAAGTCACAGAGGCAGCAGGCAGGGTGCATACACATGAGAAACGTGAGGGCTATATCAGAGGCCAAGAAGCAAGTCGGCGGCTGATGTCCAAGAACGAATCAAAGCAAGACTTGATGAAACTTGTTTAAATATTTTTTTTACTGATGTCATTACTTTCTAATGTTGTTTTATGATTACAAGGATATGTTTTATGATTACTAGGATATGTTTTATGCAGAGAAACAAATTTTTATAGCATTACCTGACATTTTGAGAAGCTAAAATTAATAAGTGTTGTTTTCCGAGAGCAATTTATGTGCTTTTTAATCAAACATAGATTTACCAAGCTAAGTGTTGAGCAATCACAAAAATAATAGCAGATTTGAATTCTTCACATCCAAAAACATATTTTTAAAACCCCTCAGTGAAGGAATTGGCAAAAATTAATTTTCACCTCCCAAATTGACACACCCTAATACCTCAAGCATGTTGAGGTATGCAGCACCAGTAAAGTTCTGTCCCTTCAAAAAAGTACGGTTCCATAATACCCCTGGATGGCACACCATATCAGACTGTAAGTCCTGTGTTAAATTCACTGCCTTCTCTACATGAATGTTCAGATTTTCAGGGGACCAATACACACAATTATGTTGATTTATTGTACCACTGAGCTTGAATGTTGCCTCATCCGACCAAACAATCATATCTGCAAACCATGTATCCTTGTCCACCTTCCCTTGAAACCATTCACAAAACTCAGCTCTGCAATCAGGATCATCTTCAATCATTTCATGTAGCAGTCTTGGCACATAAGATTTCCACTTAGCTATTTTGAGAATGTGGTGTACACTTACCCTGCTGATTCCAATCTCACAAACACATTGCTTTACAGATTTTTATGGTGATCGTGTGAATTGCTGCAATGCCATAGGAGAGTTTTCCTCACCCATTGATGAGTAGAATCTCTCAGATCATTGTGTGCACACATCTTGCACAGTACTGTATGTCTCAAATTTATCGTGAATTGTTCTTGATGATGAAGTTTCCTTTGCAAATTCACGTCTGTCTTTGCACTTACGTACATTTTCAAATTTCCAGTACCACTTCAAAATTGCTTTGCATTGTTTGAACATCAAGCGTCCCTCCACCATGTTGTTAATGCTTTGCATTGTGGGTATTGTTTTGCTTTACATTCTGGGTATCATTTCACTTTTGTCTTTGACTAATGCCATCTGTTAGGTGTATGCCACACTAATTAGAGGCGCATTAAAAATGGGTTCTACATGATTAGATATTATAAAAAAAATGTGTACATCTTCTTGAGACACCGTAACACCACATATATATATGGTGGGTTGCCTAGGAATAGGTAGCACTCTTTGGAATTGAGAGCTCTCCTATGTCTCAAAATTGTCTCATGTGAAGCTTCCCATGCCCCTGATGCACGATTAACTCAGTCCTCCAGTATATAAGGAGGAACCTGAAGCTTGGAAGATGGATTGAGACTGGGCTATGTTTTAGGGGGATCTCCGGGCTGTACTGGAAATTCAGTTTGATAGGTTAAATTTGATATCGGTTTTAAGGTCGTGTATAAGGAAATTTGGGTTTGGGAGTTTGTAAGATAGACAGTAAACTCACTAAATAATTAACTTATATTTTTATTATCTTAGAACTAGAAATTAATTACTATTATTTGATTCTGTAAACAGTTATTCTACTACTTAACATTTTGTGAAGAATTCAATTCATTAACATTTTGTGAAGACAAAGTTGATTCCTTATAATTGATTGACAATTAACTTGATTAAAAGAATAAATGCTGGTGTGTTTCTTTGACAAGTGAAACCTACAGGAACTCTTAAATGAAAATCATTCAGTGTACTCTGCGGTAACGTTGGGATCAGACATTGAAACAGTCCTTCTGATCCAGCAGTACCATATCATACCCTCTTGGAGAATTCGTTCAGTTAACCTAGGGGTGTATGATATTTGGTGTCAGGTGTGGGGTGAAAGTAGGTTTTCTTTCCCCATTTCCTTATAGATACCAGTCAGACACCAATGTTGGCTAAGACGCGTGCATGAGGGTCATTTGCACAAGGGAGCAGAAGAAGGAAAGTTCAACCAGGATCACGAGATCAAGGACAGCTGTTCAGGCCCACTTGAAGACTCCATCTAGGATCCAAGCAACGGATGAGAAAGAAGTGAATCTTTCCATCAGAGAAAACAAAACACAAGGTAAGCAACCCTGTTTGTATTGCGACCAGTTTGAAGGGACAGGCAATTAGTCTTCCCATAGCAGGCAGTACCCCAAAAGACATCCATTCCAGTGTGAAGTTTTTTCTCCCAAATTTTTACAAAAATCAAGTCCTGTTCCTTCCTGCTCACCTACTTTTAAATTGGAAAGTGTACCAGGAAATCTCCCTCCATCCCTATTAGCACATTTTCGAGATTCAGTAGAATTTTGGCCAATTTCATTAGAAAAAACGCCTAGTATCATATGCATAAAAACCAGGATCGTAGAGGAACTGGAAGTACATCTCCTCCTCCTCCCCTTCTCCCAAATATCAGGTCATCCCATAAGTAATGTTGTTTTTTATGATAGATTAAGTTTAAACTAGTCCTACTCAGTTTAAGCATAAATTTTCTGAAGGTTATATCTAAGAGGAGATCTATCATGTTTTGCTACATACTTTACAGACCTTGACCAGTGAAGACGTGTATTTTGCTTTATGTGAACCCCTCATAAACATGGCGGTATCAGAAGAGCATATCAGGTATATAATGCTTTATGAGTTCAAAAAAGGGAATAGTGCTACTGAAGCAACGCGAAACATTCAGGATGTTTATGGCAATGATATTCTGCATGTGAGGAAATGTCAAAGATGGTTTCAAAAGTTTAGGAATGGTGACTGCTGTTTGACAGATGCAGTACGCTCTGGACGCCCTGCTGAGTTTGATGATGACCTACTGTTAGGCGCACTTGAAGAAGACTGTTCAACAACTGTCGAAGAATTGGCCCAGAAACTCAATACAACCCCATCCACCATCCATCGACATTTGCAACAACTCGGGAAAGTGCCTAAGTTAGGAAAATGGGTGCCACATTAATTGTTGGTTGACAATCTGAGGGTGTGGGTAAACATTAGCACAGCTCTTCATTCCCTTGAACTCCAAGATCTGTTTTTGTACTATTTAGTGACTGGTGATGAAAAGTGGATACTGTACCAGAATGTTAAGCGCCGTTGACAGTGGGTTTGTGCCAGAGAACCAGCGACACCACAGCCAAAACCAAATCTTCACCCTCGGAAGGTGTTGCTTAGTGTTTGGTGGGATAAAGGTGGTGTAATACACTTTGAAACCTTACCACACAACCAAACAATCACTGCTCAAGTCTACTGTCAACAACTGGATCGATTCAACACTGCACTAAAAGAAAAGCGACCTTCTTTGGTTAATTGAAAAGGAATCGTGTTCCACCACGACAACGCATGTCCTCATACTGCTCGGATTACTTCTGCAAAAATTGAGGAGCTTGGGTGGGAAAAACTTCCACATCCTCCATATTCTCCAGACCTTGCGCCTTCAGATTATCATCTCTTCAGGAGTCTGTAAAACTATGTTGATGAGAAATAGTATACTTCTTTAGATGACCTGCACACTAGTCTCTGTATATTTTTTGCCTCAAAATCGCCTGAATTTTATAAACGTGGCATTGAAAAGCTTGTAGGACATTCATTGGCAGAGTGTCATTGATTCTGATGGAAAATATATACTAGATTAAAAAGTTTCAGTTGAGTTTTTTTTGTCCTTCAAATTCCAATCTAAAAAACATTACTTATGGGATGACCTGATAGAATGAATAAACCCTTCCCTTATCTGGAAGGAGGTTTTCCCCTGATGAGATAAAAATGCTTAGACACGCAACTGAAATGTGCCCCGTATTTTGTGGGACATTCGCTGAATATTTAACTGCAGCAGACAAGAGGGTAGTACGTAGTTACGTGCCCTTCCAGGATTACATAGACAAAATAGCCCATTTAATCCCCCAAGGGAGAGAGAAATAGCAACCAGTTGCGAATAGCCCTGGCTATTAGATGTTCAGTTCCCCCCAGTAGGTTGGTGTTCATGAACTTAGGAAGAGAGGTGAAAACTTGGAAAGAATTCTTAGATAATTGCTCTGATTTGTATCAGAATAGGTGTGCCGAAATAATTAATAGGCTATTAAACATAGAAAGTGAGAGCAGATGCCAAGATGAGTCCTTTGCATCATTTGCATATAGAATTGAGAGAGAGTTGGAAGGATTAAAGAAAGATGCTGGCAATATGTCAAGGGATTTAGATGTAAAATTCATTATTAACAAAGTTCTGTTAAACTCAATTCCTCGTAAACTCTGGCACAAGTATGATGACCAGGATGAGGATTTAAACAAAAAGATTAAATGAATTTGGTGTGATGAATGGATCATTTCTGAGCCAATCGTCCCTCAGATGGGCTGTATCGATAATTTAAATTATTCAAATCAAACATGTGGTCCCTACCATTCCCATATCAGCAATACTAACCCATCTGGTTTCCCAAACCAGATTTCCCAAACCAGACTTACATCCAGTCAGGCTTCCCTAATTAAGTATATCTGCAAAATTGTCATTTCGTTCAATCCTCATATCCGCCCAACCAACAAATTTTTCCCCAAGTCTTACCAAATGTCTCCCCATACAACATCCCTTCAAATACAATGCAGTATGGCCATCTCTCTCAGTTTAATTGCTTAGGTCAGATTAGTCCTCAAAATAACTTAATTTACGATGAGCTAGGTAACATGAATTCTTTGCAAATACCCCAAGTGCAAACCTACATGCATAATAACATGAAGTGTTACATTTGTGAATGGACTGGGCACAAAGCAAAAAACTGCCCACTAATTGAATGAGTGAGAGCCCTAGATTTAGATAGAAATAAAGCTGGAGAGTTTGAGCAAATGAGTGAGAAAGGTGGTTATAATGATGCAAATAGATGCTTAAAAAAAGATAAATGAAGAATGGCTTCTCTAATGTTGTAAAATTCTTGGGAATAATCTTTAGGAGAATATTCTCAACAATTTTCTTGAATATTCTCTGAACTGAGAATTTTTGAGAATTTTCTTTTTTAGAACATCTGACGGGTTTTTCAACTATTCCGATACAACTTAACTTCAGTTCCTGTCAAAATGGAGAAATTCTAAGTCAGAAGTGAATGATAGGATGAGTGAAGAAATAAATAAATTAAATCATGAATTTTATTTTTTATTTTTTTTTATTTTTCAAAATTATATAGAAATTAATAAAATATATCAGACAAAACACTTTAGAAACAAATAAAAATATCCCTTGTAATAATTAAGTGTTCAATTTCAGTTTTCGTTTTTCAGTATAATAGCTTTTTTATGAAAAAATCATAATTTTTTATTTGATTTTTTTCAAAATTATATAGGTAGAAATTAATAAAATATATCTCTCAAGACACTTTGGAAATAAAAAAATACCTCTTGTAATTATGTGTTCAATTTCAGTTTTTCAGTATCATATTTTTTTTATCATTCAGTGCTGTTGGGTGACCCGGCGCATTATCCAACAGAAGTAAAATTTTGAAGGCAATATTTTTTTCGAGGCAATATTTCTGCACTTCAATACAGAAGCAATTTGTAAACCAGTCTTCAAATACCATTTTGGTCACCCAGGCCTTTTTATTTGCCCGCCAATGAACAGGCAGTGACTGTTTACTGTAACCTCGAAGCGCATGTGGGTTGAGTGATCTGTAAATCAGCATTGGTTTGATTTTACAATCACTGGCAGCATTACCACCCAATAGAAGTGTTATTCTATCCTTCGAAACTTTGAATCCAGGTTGAGACTTCTCTTTCTTGGCTAAATACGTGTTATTCAGCATTTTCTTCCAATATAGACCGGTCTCATCCACATTGAATATTTGTTCATCTTCATAACCGTTTTCCTCGATCATTGCTTTCAATTCAGCTGGATATTCTTTTGCTGCTACAGTATCAGCGCTTGCACTTTCTCCTTGCACGTGGACATTAGGGTGGCCCACTTTTCAATTTTTTTTGAAAAGTATAGGTGATCGTGGTTTTTCCCATTATTTGGCACTATACTAGCACATTGGTACAATTTTTACAAAAATTGATCAATATTTAGGGGTCTCGCATCGACCTTGAAATTACTAGTTTTTTTAAAAATGTGTACTTTTAACTTTTTACTGAATCAAGATAAATCATTAAGTAGGGAGAAGTCGTTTGGTGTGCCTGCCAATGTCATACGACTAACGGTTTAAAGGTTGTGCCTGTATACAGGCAATACCAATGTGCTAGTATAGTGCCAAATAATGGGAAAAACCACGATCACCTATACTTTTAAAAAAAATGAGTCACCATACCCGGGCAGAATGTATAATGTATATAGGTAATTAGAAAATGCACTATGCCTGTGCCAGGTACCTAACCTATTTCTTTTTTTTGCAGATCATAACATTTTGAAATTCTGTCTGAGTTCCTCATCCTTTGTCATGGACAAATCGATGGCAACCATAACTGGAAGAACTCGTGAAGCTACAAATAGAGAGTTATCAAAAGGAAAGGTGAAAATAACATCGCTACCTTCTCTAAGATCGGCCTTGGAAATTTTTTTAGTTGGCCAACCGTTGTCCTCCATCAGTGGTAGCAAATTGCCAACAACACGGCAGGTTTTGCAATACTTCTTCAGTGTTATCCAGTACACTGCTAACAGGAAAGACGCATTCAAAGAAACCGTAAACAACGTCTTAAAGTTTTGGAACATGGCCCGCATTAAAACAATCACAAAGCTCAACTGCGAACGGAAGCTAGAGGCATTGTGGAAAGAGTGGCACTTACTCCAAAAGAGCAGAAAACGAGAAACTGATGCCGGAGGAAAACGGCAGAAGTTTTCGGACAGTGTGGACAAGCTGTGGGATATCGGAGCATCTGACACTGTCGAAGATATAAAGAAGAATCGACTGCTGTCCGACAAGGACAAGAAAGAAGACATTGACTTCTACCTCGATCAATGTGGTCCTCGGGTGGCAACGATGAGTGGGAATGATAAAGTTTTCGCTGTAAAAAGAAAGCTACAGGAAGGAAGAAAACGTCCTCGCCAGGAGCCACAAACCTCAAAGTGTGCATACGAAACCGGAGATGAGGCCATGGAGAATGATGATACTGGCATGTCAGGAGAGTCGGAGACAGAACTAGTGTTCCCCCTGCCAAAAGAGCCAAGTGTGTCTGTCAATCTTCCTCGCCGCATCCTTAATGCACCTGCTGTCATGGAAGTGGCTGATCATTTCCGCATGTCCAATAATCAGGTGCGTATTGTGTATAGTATTCATCAATAGCGTCAGTTTTAAAGTGTCCCGTAACCCACATTTATTATTGACAGTTTCCTTTCCACTTTCCATTCTCTACATAGGTAGTAAGCATTGTGGCTGCTATCACACGTTCGGCGGATCCACCAGCAGACCTCAATCAGTTCAGCATCTCGAAAGAAACAGCTCACCGGGGAAGAGTATCACATCACCATGAAGTGGCGACGGCTGTGAAGGACTCCTTCACGCCACTGAGGCACACTGTTGTCCACTGGGATGGCAAAATGGTCAAGATCAGTTGATTAAGTTTTCATAGCTATCAATTTAGTAATGAGATTCATGAAGCATAATGTCAATTAAAAAGAGAACTGAATGTGAACAAAAATAGGTTACTTTTACAACCATGAAATTGAAATATATGGCATGTGTTTCAGAACTTCCTTGGAATGGTATCTGGTATCTGAGGCCTCAGACCGTCATCTTCGCTCTATGCAGCAACAAGGTGGATGGCACTGTGAAGCAACAGATGGCAGAGAAGCTGTCCCACCTCCCTGTACCAAAGACTTCACATACGAGAACGTCTCAGTCGATGAGATGACGCTACTCCCCGACCTGATCGACGAGTCCTCCTGGTTCTTATTTGCAGGTCTGAAGATGTATGGGTCTTCGTGGCTCACCCTGCCAACTGATAAGTGGGACGAGAACGAGGACTTTTGTCATCTGAAGGATGTGATCTCTAATCTCCAGGTCACCAATGACGTCGCTGAAAGAGGAGTCCAACTGATACAAGACTATGTGAACATGGTCACAAAGGACGAGGCACAGCTGCAGGATCTTCTGCATGTGGTGGAAAAGAACTGGAAAGAGCTCGGCGACTTCAAGAAGTCATCACTCGCCACGATGACTTAGCACAGAGGGACAACGTTGCAGCCAGTGACGTGTGATAGTGGTCAATACAATGCAAAAGTGATTGTTTAAGTTATTGTTTCTTTCTTCCTTATTTGTCTGCTATTTGCTGATTTTTTTGAAAAGTATAGGTGATCGTGGTTTTTCCCATTATTTGGCACTATACTAGCACATTGGTATTACCTGTATACAGGCACAACTTTTAAACCGTTAGTTGTATGACATTGGAAGGCACACCAAACGACTTCTCCCATCAAGAGGATTCAGAAAACATCCCTACTTAATGATTTATCTTGATTCAGTAAAAAGTTAAAAAAGTGCGCATTTAAAAAAAACAACTCGTAATTTCAAGGTCGATGCGAGACCCCTAAATATTGATCAATTTTTGTAAAAATGGTACCAATGTGCTAGTATAGTGCCAAATAATGGGAAAACTACGATAACCTATACTTTTAAAAAAAAATTGAAAAGTGGGCCACCCTAGTGGACATTATGGATACCCGATCTTTTTTTGAATCGCTCGAACCATCCAGCACTAGCAACAAATGTTTCTTTATCTTCATTTTCTTCTTTCTTCTTCAGACCTTCAAACAAACTAATTGCTTTTATTTTGATTATCATTAGGCTAATAGGAATTCTCTTTTGGTTGCAGTCCTCTATCCACACTAATAACAGGCGCTCCATTTCAATCATGAGAGTGCTTCTGTTTCTTGTCATTTGAGAAGCAGTTGATGTAGATGCACTTTGCCCCTGTTTCTTGTATTGCTCCATGTGTTGAATTATATGGCGGATGGTTGATTCATTAATTCCTAGGACACGACTTATTTCAGCCTTCGTAGCCCCAGCGGCATGTTTAGTTATTATTGCTAACTTTTCTTCTAAAGTAATCACTTTGCGTTTCTTCTTAGCACTTCCAATAGCATCTTCAGCTTTTCTAATCACACTCATTGTACAAAGGGTTGATAATGCAAGTAAACTATGCAAGTGAACTGTTCTGTATGAAGACTGCAGCGACACAACAACAACAACCAGCTGCCGGGTGATACTGAGTATACGTGTACTGTACGATAACCACGTGCAAACGTCGGAACATAACATTTTTGCCAGACGTATGATTTTCAAATACCGCAATAACTCGAAGTTTGAAAGTGATAATTGGGATTATAGTCGCAAATTATAAACCGCAATAACTCGAATATCGCAATAATCGAAACCGCAATAAGCGGGGAATTGCTGTATATCAAACAGAATAGTTTAGAAAAAAAATATCCCATGTAATGAAGTATTCAATTTTAGTTTTATTTTCAGTTTTAATTTCAGTATTATAACTAAATATTATGTAAATGTTAGTGACAGTGAATTTCTCGAGAGTGCGTGCACATAATAAAATGTATATTATCCAAATTGACAAAAAAAGAAATACTTCAAAAAGAACTTCCTACCATAAAAAACTCAAGACAATTATCACAATCACAATTCACAAGGAAATCACATGTAGATACTTGCTCTTGCTATACACAACCACAACTAACCAAGGAAACAATTTGCCATCCTTTATATACTATTTTCTCCCAATTCCGGAGTCATCTAGAATATTCACATTCTAGAAAGTTCCATAAGGTTCTGAAATATTCTAGAATTCTCTAAAAAGCTGCAAAACAATCTCAAAATGTTTTAAAACTAAGAAAAAAGAAAATTCTCAAATATTCTCAGCAAATAATATTTTGGAGAATATTCTCAGAATATTCTCGCTTTACATCACTAGGCTTCTCCATCATGTCCATCTTGGGGTCAAGGACGAAACGACTATGCATACTCAAGAGGAGGCCAGTCACCATCACCGTACGAATATAGAAGGGGAAGGAACTTTTCGCCTTGTGTGTGATCAAATGGAAGATTTGAAGATGAAAACAGAAGGACCAGTGATAATTGGCAAGGAAAAAGGCCAAGGGACCGAAGTGCAACCCCTTATAGAGATGAAAATATGACTGAAAATATGGACAGAGGAAGGACTGATTGGGAAAACTGTAGGACTGATTCTCCTAGACCATGGTGGACAGAGAACCCTCCTACCTGAGATAAATCACCTTGGAGGGTCACCCTCTGGAATGATGAAGAAAATGGACCTGATTAAAAAAAACTAATATACAGGCAAGTGTCGCTTAATGAAAAATATGAGACAAGGGCAAAAGAAACAAAGGAAGAGAGAAAAAGAGAGTAAACTAACTTTGTCTGAAAGGATAAAAAGCGTAAGTATAAGCGAGTTTGAGAGGAGAATGAATGAATTGAATGAAGCAAACAACTTAATGAAATGTGATACCAAAATATGTAAGACTAGCCTTGATGTAAGTGAGAAAGTGAAAGTAGTCTGTGACCTTGGAACCAGAATCTAAATTACGAAAACAGAGTGACATGTGTAAAAGAATGTCTGCAAGTGCCTCAGGCAGTAATCATGTGAAGAGCATGCCATATAGGCTTGGATGAAGTTAATTCTAAGCGTGTGACTGGAAGGTATGAATCATTTTTGGAATGTGTCTATGGAAGTGCAAATAATTTAGAAATTGATAGTAACCATGTGAATGAAACTTGCAATGTAGGCACGTGTGATGCTGATTCTGAGCATGCGATTGGAAGGTATGATTCACTTTCGGAATGTGTGAACAGAAGTGCAAAAAATTAAAGTAAATGACAAAGGTAACGTGAGAATAAGTCTTACAGTATGAATGATGTAAATGTACAATTTAGGGTGCATCAAAAATGGCAACTTTCAAAAATTGATTTGGCCCTACGTTATTATGGTTACATTCCCTAAAAAAATTCACATGCAAAATTTCAGGTCAATTGATTAATATCTACTGGGTCCACCTAGCTCCTAAACTTTTACAAAAATGATAATTTTGGGGATAAATTGCCTTAAATTATTTTTTTCACATATACACCTTTATTTTATTGAATTGAATGATCCTTAAGGTACTATAGGCCTAGTATGTTTAGTTTGCTTGTGTTTAAGCCATAGCTACTATTAATAAACATCATTTGCCATCATGAAATACCTATAGCTATTTTTTCTTATTTTCAGGCATGTAGACTACTTTAATATTAATCTATGTTTCTATTACAGGTCAATTTTTGATATATGTTGGTGATAATAGTTGATATATGATATAATGGATAATAGTGGTAAAGCCAGTGAAGCCACTTCTAGTGGTAAAACTTGTTCAAGTGGTGCAGATAAAGTTGATGTAAAAACACGAAAAAAACCTGTATATTTGGATTAGGTCCTGGCATCACAAATAATGATGCAAAGATTGTAGGATGTCGCTTGCCAACAAGTGAACAAGTTCTTAGATGTTTCCTATTTCACCAGCAACAGGGTCTAAAAGAGAGAAGAACTAAGCGAGATATAGCTAAAATTGTTTTAACAGAAATTCAACCATTCTACAATAAAGCCAATATACCAATGATTACTGAGAAAAAAGCATGTGAGAAAATCATTTCATTGTCAGAAAAGAATGCGAAACTGAGAGAAATTCCATTGAAAAGAAGAGAGCTACAAAGTACAAAGACAAGACTAGAAGATATGGAAATGCAACTTAAAATGACTTTTCCACTGTGGATTAAAAATGCCGAAAAAATTATGAGTAATCCAGAAGATATACAATTTCTTCAATTTATGCAAGGGGATAGAATTGCTTCTTTTGGAGCTCATGATCAAACTTTAGCATCCAAAATGAAGCGCATTAATTTTCGAAAATGTGAAGAAAATGCGAGAAAAGAAAAGGAATTGAGAGACACTGAAGCTTCTTGCAGTTATGTTGAATTAGAAAGCAGTAACACAAGCGATACAACTACCATTGAGAGTGAGTCAGAAGCTAATGATGGAGCTGAAAAAGATGGAAAATCCACACAGTCAACAGTCTGTTTAGGTACTCAAGCTATCATTCCTCATGACATTCTGAAAAGACCGAAACTTGTTTCTTTGGCATCAAGAATGAAAATGACTCCGGCACAACAGGCTGCATTCACAAAAGCTCTTGTTGAAGAATGTGGTGGTAACACTAAGGCAGTGGCAACTTCATATGCTACAGCTGATAGAGCAAGATGCGAAGTAGAACTTTTGGCTATAAATGTCATAAATGATGGCTCTGAGAGGGCAGTAAAACTATGCAGTGACTTTTATGAGGCTGCAAGGACTGAAGAACATCTTCAAAATGTTCTCCAAGTTGGAGAAGCTGACAGAAAAGCCACTCCTAATCTGAGAAAGAGACAAGCTTCTTTATCATCTGTTTTAGAAGAAAAAAGGACAAAGAAGAATAATTAAGATATCAATAAGCAATAAATCAATTTTTACAAGTATTTTATCATGAAATACCATTTTTAATAGGTGGAGGTGGTCGGTGGGATGCTTGGCAAGTTGGGTCCTCATCCCGTATCTTGGTAACTCTTTTTTCAAACAAAATCTACAACGCTTACACACAAGATTTTCTAGTCAAACCATAAAATTCCACAATTGTCAAATTTTCATCTTCGAGGTGGACCCACTAAATATTGTCAGAAGAGCTTGAAACGTGGACACTGAAGGTTTGTTGGGGATTGTAACCATAATATCATAGGGCCGAATCAATATCCGAAGTTCGAAATTTCACCCCTTATAGGCTGATGCACCCTAAATTGTACATGTGAGGTCAAATGACATAATAGTGATGGGTGAAGATGAATTAGTCATTGGGACATTTCACACAAATACCGTATATGCGAAGGAAGAGGATTTAAATGTTAATATAGCAGAAAGTGACTCTTCCACAGATCCCCCTAGCAGACATTTGCCTGGATAGAAAGACTTGAGGAGAGAATTGATATAAGGAACGAAGTAGAGGTTTCAGTTGCCCAACATGAGGGTATGCACAAAATCAATGACAGAGCAGGTCCCATAAATAACTTAAGGAAATAAGAGGAGATTTCCTCAAGGAATCAAATCAAAGGAAACAACGAATGAACCATCGAGGTTCAGAAGTAGGTATGAGGAAACAAAGAATCCATGGGATCACATTGACAGACCCCCTGAAAATGTTACGCCTAGAGGGTCCCTTGAAAAGGTGGCGAATGACTGCATTCATTTCATTATAAAGACGAAACAAATTGATTACACAAAGAACTTTATTGGAACTTTAAGAGATTAACTTCAGGCTTATATAATTTCATGCTTACAGAATTATGCATTTACCCACTCCTTCATTATTAGGAAGGATAAAAAGATTAATGAGAGAATAAATCAGTAGGAGTAAAGGTTTCCCCCTAAAATTTTTTTAGAAATAGATAGGTTGCTGAAAAATCTAATCCCTAAATCCCCCCCCCCCCCCCCCCCCCCCCCCCCCCCCACTACAAAGTCCCTTTTTAGGTTACTTTTAGTTTCTCTAAGATCCTGGTCAAAAATGCAGACTTTCCCAATTTGAGTATAAAAAGACAATCTTTCGCATTTCAGTATATCCATATATAGAGTCTGTTACCATGAGAACACGTTAGATTTTTAAATGAAAAAACCTTTTACGTAAACAGGATGTGATGTCAGTTATGAAGCTAAGGAATTAAGTAATATTAATAAACTTACACTTTAGTCATTTGCAGGGAATTTTCCTGGTCAGTTTGTGTTAGTTTTTTTAAGAGCTTGATGTAGGAGAGAATCGAGTGCTAAAACTTGGATAAAGGTGTATGTATATAAGCACACCGGACAAAAAATTAGTCACCCCTAATAGCACCGATAGTAGGAAGTTCAAGGTCACACAGAGGGCGCTGATGTAGCATTGGTAAGTGACAAGTAGCGGTGACGTAGCACACAGGATCAGATCTGTTTCGTGAGGTGGTGAAGAACAAAGTGTGTGTTGGATATAGTCTGCAAAATGGGTCGTGAGGCAGACGTTACTCAGTGGCAAAATGGAGCCATCGTGTTTGGCAGAGCCCACGGACACAAAATGTCTGAAGTAGCCCAATTTGTTGGTGTGTCAACGCGTACTGTCCAGCGAGTTTACAAAGAGTGGTGTAGTTCGCAATCAACTGACAATCGATGGCGTAACTGTGGCCGGAAAACAATTCTCGACAATAGGGGCCGCCGCCATGTTTCTCGTCTAGTAACTGCAAATCGTTTTCAAACCAGAGAACAATTGCTCCAAGAAACCAATGAGGTTCTCCAGTGACCAATTTCCGAACGGACATTGCAACGAGAACTGCAAGCGATGGACATCTGGAGCAGGGTACCACGGAAGAGGCCGCTGTTAACAGCAAGTCACAAATTGGCACGTTATAAATAGGCTCAGAGGCACAAAAACGGGACTGCGGCAGATTGGAAACGTGTAATTTGGTTCGATGAGTCCCGTTTTTGTTTGTTCTCCAATGATGGGAGGCGACGAGTACATCGCAGGTCCAATGAAGCCTTTAATCCTGAATGCGTCGAAGGTGTTGTTCAGGCTGGAAACAGAAAGTGAAGCGCAGGAATAGACACCCACAGACTCTGGTGGAACTTCGGGACCGGCTGATGAACGAGTGGCAGCAAATCAATGTTCAGTACATGCACAACCTCGTAGAGTCTCTGCCTCGCCGGATTCGTGCGGTTATCAAGGCCAGAGGCGCCGTCACACGTTATTAGGTACATTCTGAGAGGGGTGACTAATTTTTTGTCCGGTGTGCTTATATCCCATAACCTTATTTTGGATTCAAGTTAACATTAACTAAAGTTGATATTTCCCATAGTTTTAACGAAGTAATACACAAATTTTGTGTCTTTTTATAACTTTACTTGGGGAATGGCTTACTGGTGCAGTCTCCTGTTGTGGGAGGTGGTTGCTACTCTCCTCCTGCTAGGAGCTCTACAGGCAGGGGCGCAAACCCTTTCCAACAATGGAGTCCTATTCGGACCTCTGGGCCCACTAGTCCCTGTGGGACTAGGGGGCCCAGTCTTCATGTGTCTTCATCTTCAGCATTTGTTTTGTCTACCTATGGGCCCCTACTTCCAAAAATTTATATCTTCTGGATACAAAAATGAATCGGCTTATTCATCGATGCAGAATGGAGCAGGAGTTAAAATATCTTGCCAAACCCCCTGCCTGAAAGTCCACAACAATGGATTCCTTGATCTCCACTAAACCAGGAACAAGATAGAAGATTAACACCCATTGTAAGATCCTATCAACGCATATGAGAGGATCCTCAATGCAAGACCTCTCTAGATGCCTTCCAAACAGCCACCTGGACACTTGAGGAAGAACCCTCAGGCTACCGAGCCAAACAAAACTTTTTATCCCTACTAATATTAAAAATTATATTGTGATGCAGTAAATACATATCTAATACATGCTTAAAATTAATAATTAAGTAAATGTATATAACACATGCTTGAAATAAGTGATCATGTGAATACACAACTTCCACCTATATAATACCCTAATTCTGAAAGTACATGCTTGACATCTTGGTGATTAATAAATAATAGTAAATTTTAGTAATTAATGAAGGTGCAGAAAATACCTTAATAAGTGTCTCATCAAGTTCATTATATACTTAGATGTGCCTTAAAACTGCGTTTATTCATTAGTGCTTCTAAGTTAGGAATTATGTTTGTTAAATTTTACCTTCACTATGTTTCTTATTCATTTCTGCTATACTCTTTCCTCCAAAAGGCTAAAATATTATAAATCTCAGCACTAACTTGTAGGAGTTACCCTATAAATTCAACCTTTTAATGAATATGTCTACAGCAGAGCTTTCCAAACTTTTCACGTTGGCGACACACTAATTAATTTTTGTTATCAAATATCAGATAATTTTTCAGTAAGTGGTTTATCTTGTAGCCGATTTTGTTGATACAAAAATCAAAATTTTCAAAATACAAAAAAATTGAAAATAATTAACTAAATTTGGCGACACACCTGGGAGGTATTGGCGACACACAGTTTGGAAAGCTCTGGTCTAGAGTATGACTCATATTTTCTTGTCAACAACAGAATGAAAATTAAATGAATACTGAATGTACTATAATATTAATTTAATTTTTACATTGTGTTTCTGTTGTTTTCAATTGAAAAAAACTTTGAATACCTATTTCTACCCATTCAATACCTTTTCTTGTAATGCCTCATACTATAAGAAAATTTCTTAAATCAATCAGCTAAATTTGACTGTTTAGTACGTAACACTGGGGTGCTAAGTATCCTTTATTTTCAGTATTGTTTAGTTATCTCTTCAACTTGGATCAAAATGTCTATAATTTAATCATTGGCTAAAGATAGTCATATCGGAAAAAGTTGACTAATTTCCCTACGATATTTTAAATTTTATAGAATAATCTAATCCGTGACATTACCCTGAAGATTACAGCTAATCGTGATTACGTGCAGCTAATCTTGTCGTCATCTCATCATTGTTTATTGAGAGTGATAATTTTTTTCGGATCTAAGGAGCATAAGCTTCAGATCTTACAAAACACCCAAGTAAAAGTTTCCTCTCCTTTATACAACAAATAGTGGATCCCCTGCTTAACAAACAACCTGTCGAATTTAGTTAAATTCATTAGGAAATTTTCACTTGACGCTGTATTTTACATAATAATTTGTTCCCAAATACTACTGATGCATAGCTCATTTCTCTCTACAACTATGTGCTTCCCTTCCCTTCCTTTTTCCTATACTGACTTTTGTTTGAAATTATATAAAAATAATTATTCTTAATGGTATACCCCAAAGTTATACTATTTCCAATTGCTGTATAAATGATTGATTTAAACTAAATAACCCTTCAAACTGTTATAAAGTAACATTTGATTGAAGATGTTCGCATTATGACAAATAGGTATTTCCATTGTCCACAGAGATCATTTTAAATGAGTTTCCCTTAGAATCTAAATTGAGTTAATTTGCATTTGTCAATTGGTTCATGAAATTTTAAGAAAAATAAATAAATAAAAAATTAAACTTTCTCCGCTCTTGGTGGTAATAGTCGTACTCATTTAATTGATTTTAAAATTTTGGAGTTTACTCCAGTAATTAGTCACTCAACATTTTAACATGATCTCTGTCTCAGAATGGCTTCTGTGGTGTTATAGTCTTAACAAATTTTTTATTGTTCTAATGCCCAATTTTCTGATATAGACCCAGTAACTTTTTTTTCATCATTTTTTGTTTTTTAAAAAAATGGATGAATCTGTTATCTGTTATACATGGCGGGTTGCCAAGGAATAGGCAGCGCTCTCAGGAATTGATCCAGCTTGGCGCCATCCCTTCATCACACACAGTTCCAGTAAGATGATCCTGTCTGAAATTACGAAGCACCACTAAGAGCAATGATGATTGAGGCATAAGACTAATGGGTAGTACGCTCTAATGAAAAAGCACCCATCAACCGCACCCAGCAACAAGCTTCCCATGCTGTTGGCCTCTGATTGAGACACTGGATGACCCCTCAAGCTCAACCTTGAGAACATTGCTCGCTCCTTCCCATGCCCCTGATGCATGATTAACTCACGGTCCTCCAGTATATAAGGAGGAACCCGAAGCTTGGAAGATAGATCGAGACTGGGGTACGTCTTAGAGGGATCTCAGGGCTGTACTGGAAATTCAGTTCGATAGATTAAATTTGGTATTGGTTCAAGGTCGTGTATAAGGAAATTCAGGCTTGGAGTTTGACTGTAGGATAAACAGTAAACTCGAGAAATAATTAACTTGTATTTTTATCTTAGAACTAGAAATTAATAACTATTATTTGATTCTGTGAATGTGAAGAATTCAATTCATTAACATTTTGTGAAGACAAATTTGATTTCTTATAATTAATTGACAATTAACTTGATTAAAAGAATAACTGC
The DNA here is from genome assembly GCA_023014485.1 of Bathynomus jamesi. Taxonomy (NCBI): domain Eukaryota; kingdom Metazoa; phylum Arthropoda; class Malacostraca; order Isopoda; family Cirolanidae; genus Bathynomus; species Bathynomus jamesi. The sequence continues at coordinate 427,649 of JAJOZX010001534.1, read as the reverse complement.
CAATGTGTTTCTTTGACAAGTGAAATCTAACCCATGGGTGTTGATATATACTCATATATATATTCACACACTTTTAAATGAAGCACACACACACACACACCACACACACACACTGTATCATATACAGGGTGGGGCACGGGAACCAAGTGTTTTTGGAATAATCAGGAAAATGATATTTATTTTTGTAAAGAAAATATATTGGTAGAACAACATTCGTAAGAACATAGCATTTCATGTCATAATAATCATGTACCGAAAATTATATCTGGCATATGATGTCCTTGGCCGTCGACGCATTGTTGAAGGCGTTTACGAAAATTGGCCTCCACTCTTCCCAGCAGGTCTCTGTTGATTTGGATGATTTGTTGACGGATCGCTTCCTTCAATGCATCTAATGTACGGGGCTTGTCCTCGTAGACACGTGACTTGAGGTACCCCCATAGAAAGAAGTCACATGTGGACAAGTCAGGGGACCGAGGGGGCCATGCAATGTCACCAATCTCGAAATGAGATGGTTGGGAAACAGGGGGCGAAGAACAGCCATTGACGCTCTGGCGGTGTGTGGCGTGGCCCCATCTTGCTGAAACCACAAATGTCGACGAGCAATACGCCTTCTTCGTAACTCAGGGATGAAAAAGGTGTTCACCATCTCAATGTAACGCCCAGATGTTATGGTAACGGTAACCCCATTTTGTTCGAAGAAATAGGGACCGATGACGCCAAACTTTCCCACCGCGCACCAAACTGTAACCTTAGGGCTATGCAGCGGTTTTTCATGGAGTTGTCGCGGATTTTCAGCAGCCCAATACCGACAGTTTTGATTGTTGACGGCCCCATTAAGGTGGAAATGGGCTTCATCACTCATTACCACCATCATGTTTTCATTCTGCTCATAAAGTGCAAGCATTTCCTGTGCAAATTTCAGTCGTTGGGGGCAATTGTTTACATTCAATTCCTGCACCATCGCTAACTTGTATGGGTGAAAATGTAATTCTTCATGCAAAATCCGTCTAACAGTACGATTGCTGATTCCGAGTGCAGCTGAATGTCTCCGAGCAGAGCGGCCTGGGCTTTGCAACATCGCTTGTCTGACCCTTTCAACGTTCTCTGGAGTACGCACAGTGCGTTGCGGCCCCTTCGGTTTTGTTTTCATTATTGAGCCTCCTGTTCGAAGATTGTTAACCCAACGTAAGATTGTGTCACGAGCGGGAACAGAGTCATTTCGATGAATGTTGAATCTGCGGCGAAACGCACGCTGAACTGCTGTCACTGACTCGCCACTCCTAACAAAATGATCATACGCGAACATGCGGTGTTCTAACGTCCACTGCTCCATGATGGCACCTGAAAGATAAAGGTGTGTGTTAGTTAAAGTTAAATGCTATGAACCCAGGAATGGAATGCTACCTACCGCACGCCCCTCCCATTCCTAATGGCCGATTACTAGATATTCAAAAAACACTTGATTCCCGTGCCCCACCCTGTATATATATTATTAGGGTGGTCCAAAATTATATGGTAAATTTTAAAAGTATCTGAATCTTAAGTCTTACCCTCAGAAATTGTTACCGATATTAAAAAAATGTTACTGATCAAAACTTATCAAAATTAATAAATATTTAGTGATCGTCTGCAGGTTGTCAAAATTCAAGGTACTGTATATATCATCATCAGAATCGGAAGTACGCAGCTCAGTACCACAAGGGACAGTACTGGCCCCACTCCAGTTCATTATCATGCTAACAGACATAGACAGCGGAGTAAACAGCAATAGTATAGTAACATCCTTTGCAGACGATACAAAGATCAGCAGAAAAATCAGCGATGTACATGATGTGGAGGCCTTGCAGAGGGACACGAACAACATATACAAATGGAACAAAATATACAAATGGTCAGAAGACAACATGATGTCATTCAATTCCGAGAAATTTCAGCTCTTGAGATATGGTAGAAAAGAAGAACTTAAACAGACTGCATATTATGCTCCAGATAGACAGGAAATTCAGAGAAGCATGAAAGCGATTGATCTCGGGATAATAATGACAGATGATGTGAAATTCAAAACACAAAATCAGATAGCGATAAATAAAGACAAAAAGAGTCGCCGGACAGGTTCTAAGAACGTTCAAGAGAAGGGACAGGACAGTAATGATTCCCCTGCTAAAAACACTGATTATACCAAAACTTGAATACTGCTCAGTTTTGACGTCCCGATATAAAAAGGAGAAACTAATAAACTAGAAGAAACGCAAAGGCATTTCACAGCCAAGATTGATGGCTGCAAAGAACTCAACTACTGGGAAAGACTACGTAAACTAAATCTGTACTCACTGGAAAGAAGAGAGAGGTACATCATAATCTACATATGGAAAATGATCGAAAAACTGGTACCAAACCTAAAACTAAACCCAATTACCATTCAAACAACACTGAAAAATAGGAAAGGCAGAATGTGTAGTGTTCCCAAATTAAAGGCACGACAAGGGACCTCCTCAACCCTGAAGGAAAATAGCTTGGTTGTCAGGGTGCCAAGACTTTTCAACCAGCTTCCTAAGGACCTCAGAAATGTAATGGGGGTCAGAGTTGAAGTCTTCAAGAAAAGACTGGATGCCTGGCTCAGGACAGTCCCAGATGAGCCGGGCGTGCCTGGCTATGTACGGTGTAGAGCGCAAGAAAGCAACTCGCTCCTCCACCAGGCCAGACCTAGAGGCGGGGCCACCAGCTTGACCTCCGTGTGAAGAGAGACCAACGCACGAAACAACATAAGGTTCATAAGGTAAGGTGCCACACTCGACTTTAAATTTCTTAATTTTCTTGTTTTAAAATTCTTTGAATTCATATTCAAAAATTTCTTTAGTTTATTGCAGTCCCCCTCCATATTCAACTATAATTGAGTATTAACCACTCAGAGGTGGGGGTCTCATGGGTGCCCATCTCCCACTCATTGTTGCTGCGTTCGCAGTTCCTGCTTCAAGTTTGATTTTTTACATTAGGAAACTGTAGGCGATGTTGCTCCACTACTTGCAGGAGAAATTGCTTTTGACTTTGTCTTAGTTAGATGTGTATTGAAATTGAAATTTTTTATTAATGCTATTCCTCTTTCGGAGTTATCATTTGTTACCATCTTTGACTTGACATACTCAAGGGCCATTTGATAATCTTGTCTGTTCTTCCAGTTTGTTGGATCATCCTCAAGAAAGGCTATTGGGAGTCCGAGCTTAGTGAAAAATAGTCGAGACGAGCTAGTAACAAAGCTGGCTACTGTCTTGTTTTGGATATCGTTGGCAGAAAGATTCAAATTTATTCTTTTGAGTGGATGTTTAGATCCCCTTATGTCGAGTGCCTTTACCATGTCTCTTTTAACATCAATGGAAATATCTTCATCAAAGAATGAAAGTGAAATAAGAAATTCACTTAGGTACCAAAGATGGCGAGAAAGTGCTTGAGATGCTGCAGAAGCAATGCTTTTGTCTTCGTATACTAGCAGCAGTTTTAGTAGCGAAAGATCATTGGCAGGGACAGAAGCAGTGATAGGTGCAGAAAAACATGCAGGAACATAGTGTCTAATGGCAAATTGTGCAAAACGTTTTATTCCACTTTGTTCTTTTAGTCATTTTAAACTGTGAGCAGAAAAGATTCATTTTTATTGCATAGATTATGCGAGACATCCACCTGGCATGATGCAAAACACCTGGCTTTAGAAATTTGACTCCACGTGGTGGTACATCTCCTAGATAGATGATTGTAAGTTCCAGGACCTCTCTGTAATCATCTCGGATTTGTGTGGAGGTTAGATGTTTCTTACAAATAACAAGCAGTTCATCACGTCCTGGAGTATCAGGAAAGGTTTCAAAATTTTCTTTATTGATGGAGTTCCAGGCAGACTTAAAGCGTTTGAATATCGGAATATCAGGTTCGCTACTGGTGAAACAAAGACACACCTCAAAAACATTGGATGCAATAAGTTCAATTATATGATGCCAGCATGCAATATTTAGTAAGTCTTCTCCGAGCTTTAGTTCTATTTGTGCAGTAGCTCCCTTTTTAGGACCCGTGTTCGTGGCAGTTGTGTCAAAGCGCACACCTTTAATGCGATCAATTAAGTTCCAGTCCTTTAAACATTCGACAACAGCTGTTGCAATGTCTACTCCTTTGCCAGACTGGAGTTTGGATACTGCAAGCAACTTTGATTTGCCTCCTGTGCCTCCTCCTGACACCAACACTGCTAATCTTTCAACTTTTTCATTTCCACTCAAATCGATTAGCATTTTTCCATCCCAATGCACCATTAAAGAACATTCAGGATCTTTTGCGATTTTCTCACGTACATCCATTCTCTTTCGACGAACTGTACTTTTGCTTATGGACAAGTCATCAAGATCATGATCTACTGCAGAGGCAGCAGCTGATAGCACATATACGGCCTGTCTATCAGAAATATTTGATCAAGCCAGTGCAACTGCAATGTCTCATGTTACAAGTTCCTTCTTACTTGGTTTGCTAGGAACCTTGCCTGCATTATTTTTTGATGCTGTGTTAGTTTTACACAACATTGTTTCATCTTCACTACTCATGCTCATTGTTTCATCTTCACTACTCATGCTCATTGTTTCATCTTCACTACTCATGCTACTTGATGAAGTCAATTTGGCAGACTTTGTTTCTTCCTCCTTTCTCTTACTTTCCCTACATGCTAACCGTTCTTTAGCTGACTCTCTCTTCCTTTTACGATCTTCTTTCTCTGATAATGCTTTGTCAACATTAACCATATATCCTTTTCTTCCCTTCTGTTTTTGAGCTTGGAGGAATTCTTTGTTTTCTTTAATCTTGATCATCTCGTGCGCTTTTTGGTGAGCAATATCAAAGAGATCGTTTAAACTGTGCTGAAACAATCTCTCTTTCTCATGCTGAGTTTCGGAGCGCGGGAATTTTAATTTTTGGAGTGTTCTATATTCCGTATATACTTTTTCAATCATTGGTATAACATTATAATCAGCTCTTGTTGGAATTCTAGTTTGTTCGCCAAATTCAACTACCTCTATGTAAACTGCTTTAGAAGCTTCTCTTAAGAGTTTTCTTTTCCTTAAGTAAATAAAAAAGACGACGGAGCACATCACCTTTGGAAGGAAGTTTTCTCCCATATATCATTTCAATTGGTTGTCCAATGAGCCACATTTTGGTATTTCTGTGAGTTTTCATTGAGGAACTTGCCATTTCTAATATGATTATTCACTATTGCAACACTGCAAACGACTGCAAATAATACACTGCGAACGACAGGTTGGCAAAAGACTGAGGCTTTTGAATAAAAAACACGATTGTTATAGGAATGCCCTTTCAACACATTTACGCAAGATGAGCACTTAATGGGAAAAGTGACGAAATCTATTTCATGGAAAAATGTGAATACAAGTATCAACAGAACAGATTTGATTCTTGCCTCAACGTGTTCAGTACTGCTCATACAAGATGTGCTTCGGAATATTTAACCACAATAAGCATACAAAAATCTGTATTATGCAAAAAAATGATATACATGGTGTTTCAGGAGGAAAAGTCAATACTTCAGGAGGTGATAGTATCGGTCATTGTGAGAAAAAAAGTTCATATGAACATGTCTAATTCTGAATGGTTACAGAGATAGAGCTGTTTGAATCTACAAATACAAAAGCATTGTTAATGGTTATCAAGAAAGAGGAACCAATTACTGTTTCTAACATTTAATGTTTAAACATTGGCATTTTGAATGGTATCAGATACAGAAATGGCAAATTTGTTAGTTTACAATACATTTTCGAAAACCCCACCATCAACCTCAATGCACTTTGCAACTCGTGTACGAAGATCGCGTGTTGTTCGTCTGAGTTGATCTTGATGTTCCTTTATGTGGGCAACAGCATCCAAAATGCGTGCGAGCAATTCATCTCGTGTATCCACCTTTCTTTTGTAAATTTGACTTTTCATTCACCCCCACAAATAATAATCTAACGGAGAGAGGTCTGGAGACCTTGGTGGCCATTGAATGGGACCACCGCAGCTGATCCATTGACCAGGGAAAGTCTGATTTAGGTATTGTGTCACCAGATGGGTAGAATGTGGAGGAGCTCCGTCATGCTGAAAGTACATACCAGCCCATGTAGCCAAAGGAACATCCTCCAATAGTTCTGGCAATTCATTTTGCAGAAATTCTAGGTAACTTTTTCCTGTAAGACGATTCTCTAAAGTAACAGGGCCAATCAGCTGATCATCGATGATACCGCACCACACATTGGCAGAGAAGCGATGTTGAAAATTTGTTTCCACAGTGGCATTTGGATTTTCATCTGACCACCGATGAGAGTTACGAGTGTTGTTGATACTGTCACGGGTGAAAGCAGCTTCATCAGTGAACAGTATTAATTGAAGTAATTGGCGATTAGCATTTACCAATGACAAAATTCCAGTCGCATGGCAGCGTCTCCTGGTTGAAGGTGTTGTACACGCTGTACATGATATGGATGCAAGCCTTCCTCACATAATGTTCACCATACTTTTGTGTGTGGTACACCAAGATGTGTAGAAATTCTTCGTGAGCTAGTAGTAGAACTATGCTCTACTAACTGAAGAATGTTTTCCACTTCATCCACATCATCTTGACCTTCACATTCAGATGAAACATGAGTGCTGGGAAGTGTACCAATCTCATGCAATGTGTTGAAAACCCTGGTAAACCCACTTTGATCCAGAATTCTTTGGTTTGGAAACCGTCGACGGTATTCTACAACAGCAGCTGTTGCACTTCCATCGCAAAAACTGTAGACATACACCATATCTGCATATTTGGCATGTGTGAAGGTGTGTGGCATTCTTAACACTGCTTCAAACACCAAACAATGTCACTCACAACAGTCAGCTGTCGATTGGCTTATGTTACATGCTTACATTATAGCTTACATGGTTCAAGGTTATAGGGGAGGAAGAGCTGCGCGCGCATCAGATTCAAACAGCTCTATCTCCATAACCATTAGGGTAGGTTGATTTTGGAACTGTGATCTTGGACTAGTCTAGATAGAAAGGTATTAATGTATAAAAAGCGTTGCACCAACTCATATTTGTGAAAATTATTGTATTTTTTGAGGATTGTTAATTACACTGGTATGCATATGAAATTTTTTTGTCTGCTGTGAGGGTTTTTTCAACTCATATTATATAATTCGACCATGCTGAATTCGAAAATGACATTGGTTTTCCTCAATCAGGTCAGGTTTTTTCTCTATTGGCCATTTATTATAAGTCCAATTTTATCCCCAAATTTATTGATTTTTTTAGCTTAAGCACTGTAGATACGAGTAATATTATAAGAACACTCGTGAAAAATGAAAACATTGTGTGAATAAATACTTTTATTCATACAATGAATATGGAAAAAAGTTTATTGAGGAAGGAATGAAGTTTTTTTGGCTTTCCGTCTGTTTTTCTTCAGGCATGTCTCGCTTCAAACACCAGCAATAGTCCGCCAGCATATTGATATCCCAGTTTCCCTGGTACCTCTCTTCCATTATTTTGATATCTTGGTGAAATCGTTCACCCTGTTCCTCACTATAATCCCCGCAATTTTCAGGAAAATAGTCCAAGTGGGACCACAAAAAGTGCATTTTTATGGACATGCGCGACCCATGAGCTTTGAAAGCTTCCATCAAGTTTTCAACAACGGACTCGTATTCTGGACTTCTACGCTTGCCAAGAAAATCAGTGACAACTGATTTGAATGCCTGTCAGGCATTCTTCTCAGTTGGAGTCATTGTGTTTTTGAACTGAGTATCCTTGATCAAAGTTCGAATTTGAGGACCATCAAAAACCCCAGCATTTAGTTTAGCATCAGATATATGAGGAAATTTACTCTCGAGATATCGGAATGCTGAACCCTCCTTATTCATTGATTTGATGAAATTTTTCATCAAGCCCAGCTTAATATGAAGTGGTGGGAGCAAAATTTTTGTTGGTGGTACAAGGGGCACTGAAATGACATTATGCGACCCAGGTTCAAAATTCTCTCTGGATGCCCATTCACGCTGTGCATAGTGCTTCTCATCCGCTCGGCTATCCCATTTGCAGAGGAAACATGGGTATTTCGTGTATCCCCCTTGCATTCCCAATACAAATGCCACAATCTGAAAAAAATGAAAATATTTAAAGAATTTAGAGAATTTGTTCTATCAGATAAAAAAATCTATGCATTGGACTGTATCACTTCTGTGGGGAAGTTAAGTGTTCTTATACGCTCTCAAATAAACCTTTGGAAAAACAACATAGTCAATAGCAATAGTTTACTTATGATATTAGTATTACCTTCAAATCTCCACAGATCCTCCAGTTATGTTGGTCGTATACGAGAGCATCCAGTAAAATTTTCATGTTATTGTAGCTCTCAGTAAGTTGTACGGAATGTGCTACAGGGACTGATGCAACCCTATTCCCAATGTTGAGAAGTACTGCTTTCAAACTTCGTTTAGACGAGTCTATAAATAGCCTCCATTCTGATGCGTTATATGGCAGGCCCAAGGATTCGATTAGCCCCTCAACATTGCAGCAGTACACTAAGGAAGAGGTATTTTCGTGCACTGCAAAAAACTTGCGGAATTCTTCCTCTCGTTTCCTATACCAGGAGAATGTTGTTCCCGGAGCCAGCAAGTTGTCCTCTCGAAGTCGTGAGCCCAAGATCTCGGCAGCTAATTTGGAAAGTCCTAAATCCCTGGTAAGATCATTAAGTTTAGCCTGGTTGAGAGGCCTCAGCTCATTTGAAGCGGTATTTTGAGGTATATACGACTGGGACTGGTCATTGGCATTGGTCATTAATTCATCATCAGAATCATCGAAGTCCAGGGTTTGAGGTGGGTCGGGTATTGGAATTCGAGGACCATGGGGTACAGGTCTCATAGCAGAAGGAATGTCAGGGTATACAACAATGTGTTTATTCTTCTTGTTAACTCCTGAAAATAGAAACACAGAAACATGGATATAAAACTTGCATATGAAATAGAAGAAGCATTCAGACAGTGGCGGCTCGTGAGGGAAGGCTGCGGTCTGTAAGATATGAAATAGGTCGATAGAGTCTGTATATTTTCTTTCTTTTTCATTCATATTGTCCCTTCGGGGACAATATGAATGAAAAAGAAAGAAAATATACAATCATTGTATATGTAAATGTAACTTGTATAACAATATGTATGTGTAAATGTATTTTCTGTAACAATATGTATATGTAAATGTATGATTACCATTATGGTGAATATTATGCTATATATGGTGAATATTACATTATGGTGAATATTATGTCAAGTTTCATACGAGGATTTCAAAATATTTAAGAAAAATAAATTTATAAGCCCACCTTGGAGGTTTGTCATGCAGAAATAGCAATCTGTCACGTGATCCTTTCCTTCTCTCCAAATCATGGGAATTCCAAAAGGCAAAGATTTCGCTCTGCCTTTGCTCCATCTTCTCAAATTTTCAATGCACGTCTTGCAGCACATATGAGGGGCGAAATTTTTGTCCTGGTCCCCTAGCTTAATTCCAAAGTATGCTCTATACATTGTCTTCACAAATTTAGTGATTTGGGACTGGTTATTTGGCATGGTGACCGTCCCACATATGTAGCAGAATCTATTGGGATCATTTTTACACGCTCTTTTCATTATGAAATATTTTATCTATATGCCTGAAAAGTAAAAAAAGATATTATACAAGTGAAACAAGTGATGATAGATGTTACTGTTCCAATTCCGCTTTGACAAAATCACGAAAAATTCTATTTTACTTATGAGGCCATAGCCGGATAACCTGAGCTGATTGAGAAAAATGGATTGCAGATTCGAAATCAGCAGGAAAAACTCTATAAGGATCACTTACAAAACCCTTGACAGCAAAATTGATGCACACCAGTGTTATTTTCAAGTTTTAAAATTGCTGAATTTTACGCGTAAAATCATGCGCGCGGCATTCGCACAATGTAAACAAACAAAATAGCGGACGTTATTCCATCAAAATTATCAATTAAAATTTGGCTTTTTTAACAAAATGATGCTTGAAACTTATTGTAAATGCATTATAGATGTTTATTAGTGTATTATTTTGTATTTTTTAATTGTATTTACCAATAAAATGTGTATTAAATTAAGTTATTTTATGATGCGTTCATTTAATTGTTTATTTTCAGATATTTCATAAAAATGGGTAAAAAACAGAAGTCTGCAGTGTTAACTCGAAGTGATAGTGCCAAAAAATTCAGTGACCAGCCTTCCCCTTTGGATAAAACAGAGCCTCCTACCCTCCACCAAGTTATTCAGTACAGTTATTTCCTCCAAAACAGCCACCCGGACTTGAAAGACTATGATATTGCTAAAATGATAGCAAAGGATGTGATTGAGATTTGGCAGGCAGTGAACCCGCGGCTGCCCCTGTATGAGGAATATTATGTAGAGAAATTGGTGGATAAAATGTGCTTCAAGAAAGCAAAAGAGATAAACAGGAAATCTCTTTCTACAGTCCAGGAGCAGAATCTGGAGGAAAAGCTGGATAAACTTTTTGACATTTCTGCTTGCACCTGTAAGCTAACTGTTAGTCCCTGTGATGACAATGCTGTGAAGTGCAAGAAAGAAAATTGTCAAACACAGCACATAATCTGCACTTGTCCTCCCAGTAAGAAGGTAATGCTATTATTTTTTAAACTTTTAACTGGCCTAACTTAGTGCAATTAGGTGCCTTTTAAATGGAAGGAAATTCAATGCTTGTAATTGAAAAATATCCACATTTTCCTCCTGTAATCTCCCCCCCCCCCTGGTAATAGAAATTAATAATCAATTTTTTTTCAGGATTTTATCTCTTATTTTAGATCCGCTATTTAATATACTTTAATATTTCAGGTTCCAGTAGAGGAGAGGGAATACTTGAGAGATTAGAGGGCCAAAATAGGACCCAAGGGCTCTTTCCAGCTGGGATCTGTGGATAAAGCTGCTGTGAAGAGAGACCAGAGGGCTGCAGCTGAAGCAGAAAGATTACAGAGCCAGATTCAACAGCAGCAGGAAGTGGATTTGGCCACTTTTGCCTCCACACCTTCATGAGATATTTCTTTTGAATCCAGCTCAGGAGAATCAGGAGAGGTAATATATTTTTTTTCTTATATCTTACCCCATTTTTACCCAAATTTATCCCTACTTTTTGTCCCTATTTCCCCCCCTTTTTCCCCCATTTTTACTTTAGTAATTTATTCTATTTTTCGCCCATTTTCGCCGACTTTTTACCTGAATTTTTACCCATTTTCCCCCCCATTCCCCCCCTAATTTTCGTTTAAGTAATTTATTCTTATTTCCGCCCATTTTCGTCGATTTTTACCCATATTTTTCCCTACTTTTTCCCCTATTTCCCCCCATTTTCGCTTTAGTAATTTATTTTTTATTTTCATTTCAGCCATCTGGTGGTGAAGCTGAAGAGTTCAAGCCAAGGAGGCACCCAAGTGGAGGTTACAGTGTTTTGAAAACCCCCAGATATGCTATGGAACTGATCAGGGGTGATGTTTCTTCCAATCTTGGGGCAAGTCTTGCTAATGCCTTCCTCCTGGACTTACAAGCTATGGACCTGCTTAAGCCTGGCCTTGATGTGAAACAGATAATAGTTGATAAATCGAAAATGGACAGGGAAAAAGCTAGAATGAAAGTGAAAAGTGATGAAAAGCACAATGAGGGTCTGGAAAAGTTAGTCTGTATTAGGGTTGATGGGAAAGTTGACAAGGACACTTTGCTGTACAGAGAAGTTAAGGATGAAAATGGGGAGACTAAGCTGAAGAAAGGAAAGGGACAAGAGCACCATTTGACTTTCACAAAGGAGCCGGGAACTGAAAGTGGAACATACCTTACTCACAGAGTCATCCCAATTAAAGGTGTGACTGGAGTTCTTCTTGGTGAAGAAGTTGCTAGTGTCTTGGAGGAGTTTAACAGTGTTCATACCCTGAAAGCTGTCCTCCTTGACAACACAAATACAAACACTGGCTGGGAGGGAGGCCTTGTAACAGCTCTGGAAAATAAAATTGAGTGGAAATTGCACACAATTGGCTGTTCACTCCATCAGAATGAGCTTCCTTTCAGAGCTGTTTTCAAGCATCTTGATGGCAGTACCAAAAGTCCCACTGCTTTCACTGGTCCGCTGGGAAAACTCTGTGAAATTGACTACCAGATCTGCCACAAGTGGAATTCACCAACTCAGTGGCCCCCTGGATGACATGGAATTTGCTGAGGAGACACTGAATGATCTCAGTAGCGACCAGAGGCTTCTTTTGGAGTATGTGCTTGGAATTTCCAGGGGCAAAGTCAACCCAAGATTTGCTGCCTGGAAAATTGGACCATTAAACCATGTAAGATGGTTGACTTTCGCAATTAGATTGATGTGTCTGTGCTCTGTGGACCAGAGGTGCTTACCCTCCAGAACTACAGGATAAGCTTTACCAGGCCATCAAGTTCATTGTGGAAGTGTATGCAGTCAGTTGGTTTGAGATCAAAAGGGACAGCAAGTTCCACAATCAGCAGCTGTACATCTTCAACATGATCCAGAGGATCAAGCAGCAGTCTGAAGAAATCCAGGGTGTTGCTTTCAAGAACCTGAAGTACAATGCTTTTGCCTTGCTGCCCGAGAATGTGCTGCACTTCATGATGAAGTCTGATGACTTGGAAGTGAGAGAAGCTGCTCTCAAGAAAATTCTGTCCATCAGGTAAGCATTTATTAATTTAAAAAATGTGAAAAAAAAGTTTGATTATGGGGATTTATTTAATAAAAAAAAGGCCTGAGTTCTATAAATCCCCATAATCGAATTTTTTTCACATTTTCTTATCCCAATTCCCCCCTCCCCTCTGACAATGGAAATAATCTTACCTTTCTGAAAAAAAATTCGATTATGGGGATTTATAGAACTTTTTTTTTTTTTTTAAATCAGCAATTCTGAGACTAATAGGGATTAAATCTTAAACTGGAATAAAAAATAAATTAATTATTATTCTTTCAGAAGTAGGAAGCCAGCCAAGAAGAGGCTGAAGAAGATCACAGCCATCAACATTGAAGCTACCCACTGGTCAGAACTTTCTCAAGGTGGCATCTGTGAACCTGCTCTTACAGAAGACTTTTCTGGCCAGGAGCTTCAAGAAGCATTGCTGAATGGTACCAAGCTGGAGCTGCCTGAGCTGCCTTCACATTCTCAGAGTGTTGAAAGGGCCGTGAAGCTGACATCTGAAGCTTCCCATACTGTTTATGGACTCGAATCAAGGCACAAACACCTTCTGGCCAAAGCCCTAAGCCGCCAGATGAGGCCTTCCTTTGCTTCTAAGGGCTCTTACAGTGAAAATTATGATGATCTTGGGATCTAAATGTGTCTATTTGACTCTGTATATGTTTTTTTTTTAAACTTTTTTTCAATAAAATTGTAAATTTTTTCAGGATTTTTTTGAAAATAGCATGATTTTTTTCGGGCGAAAATTGCGAAAATGCGGTATTTTTCGGTACGATTTTTTGACGATTTTTGAAACAGTTTCCTCAAAAAACGGTTAAAGCTAGAGATCTGAAATTTTTTGTCAGTTATTATCATATTAAGCCCTGACTATCTCGACTAGTCCAAAGTCGATATCTAAAAAAATGTGGAAAATCAACCTACCTTAGTAACCATTCAGAACTAGACACATGTTCATATGAACTTTTTTTCTTACGATGACCGATATTATCACCTCCCGAAGTATTGACCTTTCCTCCTGAAACACCCTGTATATCAAAATATTTTTTGTAAAGACACAATAAATCTATATTATGGGGAAGAAGCAAAAAGGGTTTTTTAAAAACATATAAATTCAAATGCGATGTGGCACCACTTAGAATTTTTTGATGTTATTAAAATTTTATATTTAGAGTTTTTTAAACATGGGTAACAATTTTAGGGGGTAAGACCTACGAATTTTCAACATTTATTTTTTTGGTCCACCCTAAATTATTATATATATATATATACATACAGGGTGGGCCGTAAGTTTCCATACATAGGAAAAATTAAACGTTTGTTTTTATGTTTCAGATACCCTAAGAATATGCGTTTGACGAAAGAGCAACGAATTGAAATCATACTGATGGCTGGGTCGGGAAGCAGTCGCATGGTTGCAATGAACTTTAACAGACAACATGGAACGAACATCACACACGACACTGTGGCAAAACTTATTAACAAGTTTCAGAAAACTGGAAATGTTGCAGATCAACCGCGAAGTGGTCCCAGAAAAAGTACACGACGGTTGTCTGCAGAAAGTGGTGTCAGCAGATCGAGTATCAGGCGCATTTTGAAAGCAAACAAATGGCATCCATACAAATTGCATATGAGTGAAGACGACCCGGATAGACGGATGGAATTCTGTGAATGGGCATTAACCAAAGTGAACGAGGATGCAAACTTTTCAACTAAGATCTTGTTTACTGATGAAGCAAATTTTTACGTCAATGGAGAGGTTAATCGGCAAAACATACGTTACTGGAGTAATGCTAATCCTAACTGGCTGAGTCCGACGAAGATGCAAGGTGCCGGTAAAGTGATGGTGTGGGCCGGGATATGGGGTGACAGAATTATTGGACCAATTTTTGTCAGTGGAAATCTTAATGCCGAAAGGTATCTTAACATGTTGCAAGAAGAGATTTTCCCATCCCTGCTAAACGAGGAGGTAACTTCCCAGTTTACTTCCAGCAAGATGGAGCTCCACCTCATTATGGTCTTCACGTGCGTCGGTATTTGGATCAGCAGTTTCCGGATGCTTGGATTGGTCGGCGTGGTCCTGTGGAGTGGCCTCCCAGATCCCCAGATCTCACCCCCCTTGATTTCTATCTTTTGGGGCACTTGAAGGCCATGGTGTATCAGGAAAAGATACGAGACATAAATCATCTAAAGGAACGTATCACCAACGCCATTACAAGCATAACGTCAACTGTGCTAATGCGTGTTCATCAACAGTGGGGAACACGTATTGAAATGTGTTTTCAAAACAATGGCAACCATGTAGAGCATATTATATAAATAAAAATGGTTGTCCATAAAAAAATGTTTATTTTTCCTATGTATGGAAACTTACGGCCCACCCTGTATATATATATATATATATGAATAGAAACGACATAAGTATTAAGGAACGTTTCTGCACACGAGGAGGAGAGATAACGAAATAATGAAAATGAGGCGAACCGCCTGGAATCGAACCCAGGGCCTTCCAATTGCCGTCGGACGCTCTACCATTATGCTACGGACCTCACTCAATCACAAATCGAAATTCTCCCAATAGGGCAGAAACCAATGCCCTCAGAGAGCACCCTCGCAAATCGTGAATATGCGCAAATAACTGCAATGACCGCGCAGTATATAAATGAATAGAAACGACATAAGTATTAAGGAACGTTTCTGCACACGAGGAGGAGAGATAACGAAATAATGAAAATGAGGCGAACCGCCTGGGAATCGAACCCAGGGCCTTCCAATTGCCGGTCGGACGCTCTACCATTATGCTACGGACCTCACTCAATCACAAATCGAAATTCTCCCAAATAGGGCAGAAACCAATGCCCTCAGAGAGCACCCTCGCAAATCGTGAATATGCGCAAATAACTGCAATGACCGCGCAGTATATAAATGAATAAACGACATAAGTATTAAGGAACGTTTCTGCACACGAGGAGGAGAGATAACGAAATAATGAAAAATGAGGCGAACCGCCTGGGAATCGAACCCAGGGCCTTCCATTGCCGGTCGGACGCTCTACCATTATGCTACGGACCTCATCAATCACAAATCGAAATTCTCCCAAATAGGGCAGAAACCAATGCCCTCAGAGAGCACCCTCGCAAATCGTGAATATGCGCAAATAACTGCAATGACCGCGCGGTCATTGCAGTTATTTGCGCATATTCACGATTTGCGAGGGTGCTCTCTGAGGGCATTGGTTTCTGCCCTATTTGGGAGAATTTCGATTTGTGATTGAGTGAGGTCCGTAGCATAATGGTAGAGCGTCCGACCGGCATTGGAAGGCCCTGGGTTCGATTCCCAGGCGGTTCGCCTCATTTTTCATATTTCGTTATCTCTCCTCCTCGTGTGCAGAAACGTTCCTTAATACTTATGTCGTTTCTATTCATTTATATAGTGCGCGGTCATTGCAGTTATTTGCATATATATATATTATATATATATATATATATATATAAAGGGTGTCAGGAAATGATTGCCCTCCCCTGTACACAAGAAACTGAAAGGAATAGAAAAAAACAGACAAGACCACGCGAAAGAGCGTTTAATTTTGAATAAAAAACACTTGTTTTAATATCGGGTGTTGCCCCCATTTGCAGCTCTGACGGCCATTAATCGACGGGGGTATGATCCCAGAAGTGTCTCAAAGAGATCGGTATCATGACTCATTTCTTCAAGGACTTCGTTGATCTTTGCAGTCATAATTTCTGTTGAATACCGATTCTGAATGGGTTGTTCCAGCATTAAGGACTCCACCCGATCCTTCATGATGGATCCGACATGTTCACAGACATTAAGATCGGGAGAATTGCCAGGCCATTCATTATTTCCGAAAAAATCAATGTTATTGTCCTTAAGCAGTTGTTGAGTCGCAAGTGCTTTCATACAGGGGGCTTTGTCGTGAAGAAAGGTTGCCTGTTCAACATCCAAAACACACTCGGGGTCTTTCAAAAACGGAATTACATGTTGGGCTAAAATTACATTTCGAAAATAAGGCCCATCCCAACTGGTTCCTCTTGGTTTGATAACCCAGATGAGCTTCCGAATAGAGAACATAATGAAAACACCCACACATGCTGGATTTTTTACTATTTCTCGATACTTCTGGTCGCCTGGGACTTCATCAGGAGTTGTTGCCCAACCCGATCATTCTGAAAATTTGGTTTTCTGGAGACATAAACGAAGAATTCATCGCTGACAACCAAGTGAAGGAAATCGTCTTCCGTCCATTCCTCAAGATAATCACAAAACCATAGCCGATCTTCAATATTAAGATCACTCTTCCGTGGCTTAGCTATTTCATGCCAAGCACTCAAGCCTTGGTGAACTCGAAATTGATGCACAAGTTGCCGATTGACTATCTTACCACGACGGATAAGTATCTCTTTCGCTACCTCAGAGCAGCTCTTCTTTCGGCGCCGTGATGCAGCAAGCACAATGTCTTTCGATTCTTGAGATAATTTCTCCGGTCTTCCTCCTCGAAATTCTGTTTCACAATCTTCAGGATTCTTATTCCAATTCTTTTTGACAAAGTCTTCTGATCTTTTTAATCTCTCAGCCACCCAGTGTCGAGTTATGAAAGTTGCACCAGCTTCCTTTGCTTCACGAAATGTGACAGCTCGAATGCGGTCAAGAACTCGCTTTTTCTCTGAATCGTTCAAAATAGATGATGCCATGGTTTCTGTGGGGAAAAAAATGGTAAGAATTAAAATCACAGGAATAGAATATAATGGTTTTTATTCAGATTTTAACGCTCTTTCAAGTGGTCTCGCCAGTTTTTATTTATCTCTTCTAGTTTTTGCTCTACAGGCGGGGGGCAATCATTTCCTGACACCCCGTATATATATATATATACAGGGTGGCGCAAAATTCGCTCATTATAGAGATTTTTAGTGTTCATATTTTTTCTTTTAGGTAGGGGATGGCTGGAATTAACAATAAATGAGAGGGTGAGTTTGGTGTTAATGTATGGAATACCAGTACAACAAATTGATGAATCGGTACAGAATTTAGGGTAAGTTCTGTACCGAATCATCGATTTCTAGTATCTGGTATTCCATGCATTAAAACCTAACTCACCCTCTCGTTTATTGTTAATTTCGCAGCCATCCTCTACTTAAAAGAAAAAAAACCCACTGAAAATTCCAAATAATGGGCGACTTGTGCGCCACCATATACAGGGTGTCCCCAAAAAAAGTATATACTCTTTATAGCATCATATATTTTATAATTTAAAAAAAACCAAACAATATATTGTTATAGCAATTGCCAATGAAAGGTAAATTAGTAATCTAAGTGATCAAAATGTTATAGCGAGTTGTTTGCATATAAAATTTAATTAACTACGCCAAGTGCTCAAAATGTTCAAAATGCCACCGGAGAACATTTTGAGCACTTGGCGTAGTTAAATAAATTTTATATGCAAAGAACTCGCTATAACATTTTGATCACTTAGATTACTAATTTACCTTTCATTGGCAATTGCTATAACAATATAGTTTTTTTTTTAAATTATAAAATATATGATGCTATAAAGAGTATATAGTTTTTTTTGGACACCATATATATATATATATACTGTATATATATATATATATATATATATATATATATATATATATTATATATATATATTATATATATAATATATATATATATATATACACACACACACACCCAAACCGCAGGGAAAAAATTAGAGAACTTTAAAAAGGCTAATTAATTTCGGTCGGTCACAACCAAGCCCTTTTCAAAGCCATAAACTAGTTAAAATGTCTAAAAAAGTTATAAAACTTCCGTCCTGCGTTAGAGCTGAAGTTAAAATTACTGTTAAGGCATAATCACGGAGAGAGAGATGGTGGCTGTCGTACCTTTTGCAGTTGGTAAAGGCAAAATTTTGCCCAAATTTAAAAAAATTCAAGATGAGGAATCTTTAAGTAAAGATCAATCCTGTACATCTTGCAGCCAGTCACGACCCGAAATTGCCTCAACATATTTAAAATGTTATAAATCCCCCCCCCCCCCCCCCCCCCCCCCCCCCCCCCCCCCCCCCCCCCCCCCCCCCCCCCCCCCCCCCCCCCCCCCCCCCCCCCCCCCCCCCCCCCCCCCCCCCCTATTTGCAGCTTGCATGTTTACTGATTATCGAAATAGGTTTTAGTGATTATAAAAATATATAAAATTCTTTATTTATTGCAGGTATTAAAATTACTCTAGCTGATAAAATGATAATATAATGGCTTCTCAATTAATTGGTGATTCGGTGAGGCAACGTGTGATGATCGTATAGGAGCAATAACATTTCGGGAAGCTCGTGATGCTGGAGCCACCTTTATAACACGTTCATGGGCACGTTCATGGGTTGCCAAAAAGTTGCGAAGAAGTGAGGACTTCGTCAAAAGAAATTGGAATAAAACTTTGGATGAATGTGAAATGGATACAACTAAATCTGGGCGCCCAAATTTGCCACTCTCTCAGGAAACAAAGGACATCATTGAAAGCGGTATGCGTAAGCGGAAAAACAGCTGTGCTAAAGTTTCTAGAGAGATCGAAGTGTTGAGAGGAAAGATCGTTAGTGGTGAGATCATTCGACTGTACCGTCATAGGCAAGGTTTAAAGCCTTGGCATGAACTTCCAAAGCCAAGAAAAACTCAACCTAACATCGATGACAGAATGTGGTTTGCCCATTATCTTGAAGATTGGGATGTGGATGATTTCATGCAGTTAGCTGTCTCCGATGAATTTTTTGTTTACGTAACATGTCGGCCTAACTACCAAAATGATCGAGTGTGGGCCACAACACCAGATGAAATCGATGACAATGAACATTATCGCGAATTATTAAAAAGTCCAGACTGTGTTGCTGTGTTTGTTTTGTTCACTGCAAAGAAGCTCATGTGGGTGCTGAAGCCAAATGGTCAGAGTTGGGATGGACAGTATTTTCGTAATATTATTCTATCCCAGCATGTCATTCCTTTTCTAAGAAACCCAAACAATGTTATGGATGTCGATCAGGCCCCCTGCTTTAAGGCATTAGCCACTCAGTTGTTGCGGAACTATGAGAGCGATTTCTTTGGAAATGAAGAATGGCCAGGAAATTCTCCTGACCTGAACGTCTGTGAACACATTGGATCAGTTATAAAGGACAAGGTTGAATGTCTCTTGTTTCAAGAACCTGCAGCAAATCGATTTTCGAAGGATACAATGACGCAACACATTGAAACTGTTTAGCAAATTTGCGTAACAATGAAGATCTATTCACGTCACTTTTGGCAAGCTACCCAAAGCGAATTCAGGCTGTCTTGGAAGCCAATGGCGGGAACACCAAGTTTTAATTGTTTCTCATTAAATGCAAGATTAAATTCTCTTTTGTAAGGTATGTTTAATTTTACTGTACCTCTAATGGTTTAGGCCAGTGATGCACAAACCCTGGCCCGCGGGCCAAATGTGTCCCCCACGGGTCTTTTCAATTCAATGAAAAAGTTAGAATATAAAAGTGACCCAATTTATGACTTAGATGGAAAGTAAGTAGGCTAATACATTTAGTTATTTTCTTCGCTTGGCCCTCACATCAAAAAAGTTTGTGCACCACTGGTTTAGGCCATGGGCGAGGGGGCTAAGGTTTATTGGAGCCCCGTATTTGAAATGGTGTTTTCTCCTAAAATATGAAATGCCTCGTATATTTGTGTCTGTTCCTCGTCCCTGACCTTTATGATAGGTTTAGAATCCTGGAAGTTAAAAATATGATCAGTGGCGGTAACAAGCGTGGTTCAGGTGGTTCACCGGAACCAGGGCCCCGAAGCCTCGAGGACCTCAAGCAATCTTGGGCCAAAATGCCACATGCTCCGCTATCAAAACATCAGCAGTTTATATTATATAAATACATAACAATTTTGATTTAAATCTATTAATAACTTTATTTTTATAGATTATATTTAAAATGTAAAAAATATTTAAACATTTTATAAAATTTCCAATCACGTTACGTCATGTGAGTGCGCGTTTTCGAAACAAAATAATCAAGAACTATTTGCGATCGACAATTTCTCAGCAAAGATTATCAAATTTGGCAGTGATATCGATCGAATCTGAACGAGCTGAGCGGTTGAACATCTCTGATATCGTGAACAAATTTGCGAATGCAAAAGTTCGCAAAGTGAGCTTTAAATAACTACTGTGTGCTTGCTGTGCAATTGTTTATGCAATTTTCTGTGAGCCTGTATGCGTTTTTTTTTTTTTGACGAATCAATAAATGGCCTGCTTTGAAAATAATTTCATTTCTATGTCGATGGGCCCCATTCGGATGTCCTGAACCAGGGCCCCCAACCTGGTTGTTACGCCACTGATTATGATTCTTATGCTGAACCAAGCTACTATAAGTATTACACGATCTCAGCTCACGTTTGTGGGAATTAATCCTTTTCTGAAAATCAATTTTCTCCGATGTATTTTTGAGGGCAACCTCCACATGGGATTTCATAAACTACGCCAGAATTGTTGGCGGCTTTTGTAATAGGATGACGGATGAACGAAGACAATTTATTTGGCACAGCGGAGACCAACTTAATCTGCTGTGGCAAGAGTGAGGAGAAAGCCCGTTGTTAACCTCAAAGGGCACTTTAAGGAATGAATGAAACGTCGTTATCCTGGTTCCTAGTTTTGGGAAAAAAGAAAGCGTAGGCTTTCTAAATACTTTGAAAGAAGGTCTTTGGTTGGGATCCCTTAAAATAAGAACATCCAAAAACGAGAGAGATCCACTAATCTCAACTTCATACGTAAACTGTATTGACAATACAAAACTTAAGAAATCCCACCAGCTCATCCGAATCCCCACGAGATTCCAAAATAACACACGTGAGTAGCATGGGCGCAAAATGGGAGTGTAATTGCAATGTTGCAAATGCTAATCAATGTCGCAAAGGGGGAGGAATGCTGCAGAGGGGGATGGGGTATCTCCAAGTTGCAATGAAGGGGGGGGGGGAGAAGGGAGGATGACCTCCCCAGAAAGGGGTAACAACCTGAGAGAGAGGAAGAGGGGGGATGTCCATGTCCTCAACCCACCGAAATGGAAACTTTACCAAAGCCTTAACCTAAAGAGAGAGTTCTTTATTCCACCGAGTGATGAGAGTCCAGGCGCCCAGCAGTTGTTATATAGAGGGTCTGGAGTTGCCAGATACCACTTATTTCTGGAGGGGTTGCCATTTACTTGTTTATATAAGGAGGGTTACCAGAGGACATTTATTTATTTATATATAGATGAGTTGTCAGAGAGCAGTATTTATTTATTTATATACGCAGGGTTACCAGGCAGCACCATTTATATTAATTATATTTATTAAAGGCAAGAGAGACGTTCTCCTTAAATTTGCTCGAACTAATTCAATACATTTGAACAAATCCCAATATTAATAAAAAAATAAATACACGACAATTAATCTGAAATAAATGAAACACGAAATTAACAACAGAAAATAAGTGGACTTTATATATACAACCAAAAGAATTAAATGAGAAGTTTATATATACTTTTATGTATATTTTTTTTATAAAGAAATTTCGGCGAAATCAAAGAGGAATCACAGTTCGTTTTCAGTTCGTACTTTCATGCTAGTCTATTTAATTGACAATAAAAGAAAAATGCATGCAATATAATATTTACACTATATATATTTGTTATACGTAATTAAATATATACTTTTATATTTTTTTATAAAGAATATTCCACGAATTCAAAGTTGGGTAACCGTTAAATCTTATAAAAACAAAGCAAAATACATTTACATTAAAACGACTTCGCATCCCAACCAAGAAGAGTATATCGGTGTAAATATGAATAAAAACTCAGCGGTGTTTTGCCAAAGGCTAG